>JAJOZX010005066.1:272500-352500 GCA_023014485.1 Bathynomus jamesi | reverse complement strand
TACGAGTCCTTTGATTTGAGACCCGAGATTCCATTTCTCAATTGCTTCAACACAAGCATTCGCCTGAGACTCCCCAGTACCTTTGTCCATCTTCGGAATTCCCAAAAGCTTCTCGTGGCCGTTTCCAGTGACAATGACAGCAATTCTATCAACGCTTGCCTTGGATCTGTCGATATCTGGCAATAGTTTGCCATCCCAGTGTAAAAGAAGAGGTCCCTCCAAAGAAGATTCCTGGTCTTCTGCTGCTGCCGTTTCCTGTCTTCCTTGTCTTCTAGACCGCCTGATTGAACTTCGGGAGAGTGTGGGCTCTGAAAGATTATGTCGAAGCGCCTCAGCAACGGCTCCAGCCACAAACACAGCTCCGCGATCTGGAAGATTGACGCGATCCAAGGCGCCGACGACTTCGGGCGAGTTGAGGATATTCCTAAGTCTCTTTGGCGTTGGGGAAGCAGCAGCTGCCGCAGATGTTGACGCAGAAGGTCTATATTCGTCTTCGCTTTCAGATTCCCGAGAAGATGATGTGGAAGAAAGTTCTGCTGTTGCCCCCGTCCTGGATTTGGTTTCCCTTCCTTCGTATCTCGCTTTTGCCATCCTTTCTTTTTCTTTTCGTTCTCTCTTTCTGCTTTCTTTTGCAAGCGTCTTTTGGTGAGCCCCACTCATGCTACAGGAAAAGACGTCTTCTCTTTGCTTCAGAAGGAATTCCCGGTCTTCCTCGTTCTTGATTACCGACATTGCATCTTTTGTAGATATATCATACAGCTCTTCCAGATCACCTTTGAACACTTCCTCGTTCATTCTCTCACTTTCTCGTTGTCGAGTTCGGTGCTTCTTGAGGGCTAGTTACATCTCGTACAGCTTTGACAGTTTCCGGACACACGAATCTATCCGTTGAGAAGGAATTCTGGCGCGCTGCCATACAGCGACAACTGCTTCACAGGCCAACTTGTAACTCGTGGGCAGGGTTCTTCCTTCGTCCAGGTGGTTGTACTGGGCCAGTCGGAGCACGTCCAGTACACGGGGTTGTCTTGCTGTCGATAAATGAGAGTTCGGCCTCCCAAGGAGCCAGTTTTCAGGCGCATATCTCCTACTAGACGACGTCATAATCATTTCTAAAAAGAAAAAAACGAAATGTTTAGTATGGGGCAACCCCTAAATATCCACCAATCAAGCTCAAATTCCAGAGAGAAGTAAGTCGACCCTAGTGGACAACAACAAGGGATGTGGAGAAACGATTCGACGAACATAGTTTTTTACTATAATATTTTGGACCACCCTAATGTATATATATATATATATATATATATATATATATATATATATGTATGTGTATATATATATATATATTATATATAATTTATATATATATATATATATATATATAATATATATATGTATGTGTGTATATATATATATATATATATATATATATATATATATATATATATATATATATATATGTATGTGTATATATATATATATTATATATATATATATTATATATATATATATAATATATATATATATATATATATATACACAAACTCAGAATGGTCCCCTGAGAAACTTATATGTTAAACACAAACCGTGCATGGAACAAGGAACTCTTCTGGCAAATTACATCCACTATAGTTCGAATAAGTAATGATAAATGAAAAATACTATAGTTTTTTCTTTTTCATGATGGAAAGCCCAACGTGGGCATCGGGTTACTCGCTTATAGTTTCTCAGGGGACCATTCTGAGTTTGTGTATATTAAACGGACGTGTTATATGCCTTGAAAAGTGGACGCTCAATGTCCCGGTTGGGGTTTTTTTTTATTTTTTGGCTAAAAATACAATAGCTTCCCATTTTTCTTGGATGTATTCAATCCAACGTGAATGCAACGAGTTTCTTACGTATAACGAGGTTCTGAATGTAGTAGCCTAGGTGTAAGCTGTAGGCTAGGTGTAACCCTAGATCCTGCCCCAAAGCTGGATCCTATATGCTTTGCAGATAGCTGGTGAGGGAAGCTATATTTTGGGGCCTCTTTGCGAGTAACCAGGTGCACACGTTGGGCTTTCCATCATGAAAAAAACTATAGTATTTGTCATTTATTTTTACTTATTCGAACTATAGTGGATGTAATTTTTCAGAAGAGTTCCTTGTTCCATGCACGGTCTATGTTTAATATATATATATATATATATATATATATATATTATATATAGTGTGTGTGTGTATGTATATATATAATATTTATATTATATATATATATATATATATATATATATATGTTAACCTCTCCGTCTAAGCTAAGGCCTGAGTTGGCTCGAAGGCGACGGTGGTTCTAGTTAGGTGGCAGCAACGGATGTGTTACTTGCAGTAGTTTTCTTTTATATTACTCTCCGAGTTCTTCTATAGTGGCTCGGAGGATTCTGGGAGGCTTACTAAATTTTCTGAAGATTCCCGGAATATTCTTATAACGTATCGGGAAAGTTTAATGACTAAGTTCTCTGAAGAGAGCAAGGCTCGAAGGAGAAGATAAAAAATATTTCTTACTGTAATTTACTGCTAAAATGTACAGGTAGTGTTCAGCCTTCGAATAGGATTCTGAATGAATAAGGAAGAGATTTTTGAGGTTTATATACCCCGATTTTACTAACATCATCATTATTAAATGTTGAAGGGGCTGTATTATTTTTGCACAATAGTTAAAAAATAAAGTAAATTTTTTTGTTTTGAGAATGGTTAAACAGATAAACAGGATATAGGAAGAGGAAGCCATATTTTTAACTTAAACCGCATTTTTAGATCTGCTGTTTTTCCTGATCCGCCGAGTTAATTAGAGCGGAAATTGAACTATGCATTCTTATATTAAGATATGAATATGAGCAAAAAAAATTAAAAGTTTAAGGCACGAGATGACTTCATCTTTTATAACGAAGAGAGAATGCATCTAATCTAAAAAAATGATTAAGAATTTTGAAAAGAACAAGTCACCATTTGTTTAGCAAAATAGGAAGCAACTCCAAAATTTATCCCAATAAAAAAGTAATAAAAAAGAATAATAATATTGTCGAGTAAACATTTCTAAATTGCGACATAATGTCGGGTCTTATATTCAGTACAATCTAAGTACATCACTGAGTACGTTGTGATTTTGGTTTCTTACAATTTTGTTTATAATTACCAATTAATTCACATTCATTTATTATCGTTAATTACACTGGTATGCATATGAATTTTTTTTGTCTGCTGTGAGGGTTTTTTCAACTCATTATATAATTCGACCATGCTGAATTCGAAAATGACATTGGTTTTCCTCAATCAGGTCAGGTTTTTTCTCTATTGGCCATTTATTATAAGTCCAATTTTATCCCCAAATTTATTGATTTTTTTTAGCTTAAACACTGTAGATACGAGTAATATTATAAGAACACTCGTGAAAAATGAAAACATTGTGTGAATAAATACTTTTATTCATACAATGAATATGGAAAAAAGTTTATTGAGGAAGGAATGAAGTTTTTTTGGCTTTCCGTCTGTGTTTTTCTTCGGGCACGTCTCGCTTCAAACACCAGCAATAGTCCGCCAGCATATTGATATCCCAGTTTCCCTGGTACCTCTCTTCCATTATTTTGATATCTTGGTGAAATCGTTCACCCTGTTCCTCACTATAATCCCCGCAATTTTCAGGAAAATAGTCCAAGTGGGACCACAAAAAGTGCATTTTTATGGACATGCGCGACCCATGAGCTTTGAAAGCTTCCATCAAGTTTTCGACAACGGACTCGTATTCTGGACTTCTACGCTTGCCAAGAAAATCAGTGACAACTGATTTGAATGCCTGCCAGGCATTCTTCTCAGTTGGAGTCATTGCGTTTTCGAACTGAGTATCCTTGATCAAAGTTCGAATTTGAGGATCAGCAAAAACCCCAGCATTTAGTTTAGCATCAGATATATGAGGAAATTTACTCTCGAGATATCGGAATGCTGAACCCTCTTTATTCATTGATTTGATGAAATTTTTCATCAAGCCCAGCTTAATATGAAGTGGTGGGAGCAAAATTTTTGTTGGTGGTACAGGGGGCACTGAAACGACATTATGCGACCCAGGTTCAAAATTCTCTCTGGATGCCCATTCACGCTGTGCATAGTGCTTCTCATCCGCTCGGCTATCCCATTTGCAGAGGAAACATGGGTATTTCGTGTATCCCCCTTGCATTCCGAATACAAATGCCACAATCTGAAAAAAATGAAAATATTTAAAGAATTTAGAGAATTTGTTCTATCATATAAAAAAATCTATGCATTGGACTGTATCACTTCTGTGGGGAAGTTAAGTGTTCTTATACGCTCTCAAATAACCTTTGGAAAAACAACATAGTCAATAGCAATAGTTTACTTATGATATTAGTATTACCTTCAAATCTCCACAGATCCTCCAGTTATGTTGGTCGTATACGAGAGCATCCAGTAAAATTTTCATGTTATCGTAGCTCTCAGTAAGTTGTACGGAATGTGCTACAGGGACTGATGCAACCCTATTCCCAATGTTGAGAAGGACTGCTTTCAAACTTCGTTTAGACGAGTCTATAAATAGCCTCCATTCTGATGCGTTATATGGCAGGCCCAAGGATTCGATTAGCCCCTCAACATTGCAGCAGGTCACTAAGGAAGAGCTATTTTCGTGCACTGCAAAAAACTTGGGGAATTCTTCCTCTCGTTTCCTATACCAGGAGAATGTTGTTCCCGGAGCCAGCAAGTTGTCCTCTCGAAGTCGTGAACCAACCCAAGATCTCGGCAGCTAATTTGGAAAGTCCTAAATCCCTGGTAAGATCATTAAGTTTGGCCTGGTTGAGAGGCCTCGGCTCATTTGAAGCGGTATTTTGAGGTATATACGACTGGGACTGGTCATTGGCATTGGTCATTGATTCATCATCAGAATCATCGAAGTCCAGGGTTTGAGGGGGTCGGGTATTGGAATTCCAGGACCATCGGGTACAGGTCTCATAGCAGAAGGAATGTCAGGGTATACAACAATGTGTTTATTCTTCTTGTTAACTCCTGAAAATAGAAACACAGAAACATGGATATAAAACTTGCATATGAAATAGAAGAAGCATTCAGACAGTGGCGGCTCGTGAGGGAAGGCTGCGGTCTGTAAGATATGAAATAGGTCGATGGAGTCTGTATATTTTCTTTCTTTTTCATTCATATTGTCCCTTCGGGGACAATATGAATGAAAAAGAAAGAAATATACCATCATTGTATATGTAAATGTAACTTGTATAACAATATGTATGTGTAAATGTATTTTCTATAACAATATGTATATGTAAATGTATGATTACCATTATGGTGAATATTATGCTATATATGGTGAATATTACATTATGGTGAATATTATGTCAATTTTCATACGAGGATTTCCAAATATTTAAGAAAAATAAATTTATAAGCCCACCTTGGAGGTTTGTCATGCAGAAATAGCAATCTGTCACGTGATCCTTTCCTTCTCTCCAAATCATGGGAATTCCAAAAGGCAAGATTTCGCTCTGCCTTTGCTCCATCTTCTCAAATTTTCAATGCACGTCTTGCAGCACATATGAGGGGCGAAATTTTTGTCCTGGTCCCCTAGCTTAATTCCAAAGTATGCTCTATACATTGTCTTCACAAATTTAGTGATTTGGGACTGGTTATTTGGCATGGTAACCGTCCCACATATGTAGCAGAATCTATTGGGATCATTTTTACACGCTCTATTCATTATGAAATATTTTATCTATATGCCTGAAAAGTAAAAAAAGATATTATACAAGTGAAACAAGTGATGATAGATGTTACTGTTCCAATTCCGCTTTGACAAAATCACGAAAAATTCTATTACCTGAGCTGATAGAGAAAAACGGATTGCAGATTCGAAATCAACAGGAAAACCTCTATAAGAATCACTTACAAAACCCTTGACAGCAAAATTGATGCATACCAGTGTTACAGTTTCAGTAAAGTACATTAATTATATCATATTAAATTATTACAGTCAATTATAGTTTCATTAAAGTACATCAATTACATTATATTAAAATATTACAGTTAATTACAATTAAACAGTTAGCTATAGCTTTGTTTTGGTTTTACAGTGTTTTATATTTATAACACAACGTACATGGGCACATACGGTATATATATATATATATATATATATATATATATATATTATATATATATATATATATATATATAACACGCATAATAATGTTTTACAAGTTCGCATCAGAGCGAGAGGAGATTTTTATCTTAGAAGCGCTCGCTTCCGCTGTGGTTAGCAGAATTCGAACACTCGCATAAGCATTTATGAGATTGCGAGAAATTAATTAATTTAAAGAACAAAATGAAAAGAATACATGTGAACGTATGTATATGTACGTATGAATTGAACAACAGGTAACTGCGTTATGCGAGTTTGGTCCCAATATAAAAATTAATAATTAAATATAAAGATCATACAGGAATTATTCATTTTTACAGTGCTCTCCCGTCTAGAATGATATTACTACGATAATATAACATCCTAACTAATGCTAACTAGGTGATAACCATTGGTTTTATAATATAGATTTATATACACAACATTATTCGGGGTGGCTAAGACTAGTTCACGTGGTCTGGGTACGCACTCTTGGTCGTGCATAAGGTGTTTCTTGTTTTCATTTGTTCCAAGAACGATCTTTTTATTACAAATATACCGAGGATAATAGCACATACAATAATGATACTAACGGCAGAGGTTGAGAAAATTGTTACAGGTTATAGTATTTGTAAGGTTTTTGAACGCAAGGAGCAACTAATTGGTAGCCGAATAACCGTAGGGATTGTGATGAGGGAATAATTTGAAGGACACTCGAGAGTAGCGGCAGTCCTATTCGCGAAAGAAACCCAGATGTCTAGTCCAATTCGTAGTTGGACGGTTTTAGAGGAATGAAATTTTGTAAATGAACATACCGGGGCATTAGGGCATAGCATATCATACTTTTCCGAGTCCGAATTTCACTCTTGCTAATATGTATTTTTATGTAAAATTTAATTCTAAGAGGGGTTTCTTTTCTTCAACTTTTCCCAAAAATCGCGTTATCTTGTTCAAAATTGCGGTTTTCTGTTCTATGTTGAAATACCGAATATTCAATTGAAACAACCTCATATTTTTAACCCTTTGTCGTAATTTGTTGCCATTTAGACACATTAACTTTGCTTAACTCTTACACGGTTTAATACATACATACATACATACATACATAAGAAAAAAAATCTACTCCATTTGAATCTTTGCAACCATTTGGACGCAGAAGGCGAAGCTCAACATTCTCTCAATAGATGGCTCTGAGCAATTACGCCAGTTATAATTGTGACAGGGAGATTTCATCCTGGCAAAGTGATCGAGGAGGATTATACTATCACGTGGGAGCCTCAAGGAAAGTACCTCTTCCATTTCACTCTCGAGGAACCTGAGGAAGGAGAAAAGCCTGCTCATAAGATCGCTCAGGGCCTACATGAGTGGCTTCTGGATCACGGAGCTGACGAGAGCCTTGTAATGATTGGAGGAGACTCTACCAACACCAACACGGGGTGGTCTGGAGGCGCCATAGCCCTATTGGAGAAGATGCTGGGTCGCAAGTGCCACTGGATGATCTTTCAGCTCCATGTGAACGAGATCCCCCTGAGGCACTTAATCATCAAGCTGGACGGCCCTGTAACTCCCCGGTCAGGCTTCAGTGGACCTATTGGAAATCTTCTTGAGAAAGTGAATGAACTTGAGGTCAACTTCAACTTCAAACCAGTGGAAGGCACTGAAGATATCATAGAGCTGCCAGTAGAGACAGTCAAATCTCTCTCCAGAGACCAGCACAACTGCTATCTTCCAGTGGCGGACTGGCTCATAAAAAATTTTCTGGCAAAGGGGTCAGGGGTCCCATAACCCCATTACATAATTCAATTCCAGTCCTATCCTAATTGGCCTATTTATGAGTTAAGTTTGTTTAAATATAAAATGTTAATATTTTTTTTATAAATTTATTTTACCAATAAGTACAAATATTTTACAAGTACTGCCTGCATATACATACATACATACATACATACATACATGCTATACTAAGAGTAGTTTTTTAAATTCATTAATCGAGTTTGAAAATCGGTCTATTATAGTTTCCATGTCTAACTCATCCAACATGACCTTTTCTATAGACATCAACATGTATACTTCCAGATTCTCCTCCGACCAAGAATTTCGTAATTTTTATTATTTTAAGCTTAGAAAATGCCCGTTCACACTGAACTTCAGTCACAGACAGTGTACAGATAGCTTTGTACATTTGGTAAAGATTATCATATGCCTTGTCATTAAGTCTGTTTGATGCAAGAATATACAGAACACATGATGGACAATTGCCAATATTTAGAGCATGAATTCATTTTACTGCTGCTCTCTGCATTATCATCATTCAGCAAAAGCTTAAATATTTCAAAGTTCGATGCGAAAGACTGCAATTCTAATTTTACTTCACTTCTATTATCCCTGGAGCAAGCTCAAGAATACCTTCCAATGCTTCTTCTTCAAGACCCTTTTTAGTAATATATTCATAATTTGATGGATCGAGGCATGACGTATCCTTATATAGTTGTCTATTGTCAATGAAACGGGATTCCAGTGATTGTACAACACGATCCATTATCAAGTTGAACACGTGTACACGATAGTCTGACAAAGAATCAGATGTGTTTGTTTCATCAGCAGCTAGTTCATTTGCCATTCTCTTTGTTTTATGTTTCCTCTTGATTGGTAACTCAGTTTTTACAAAATCAATTTTCACTGTTTGATTTTCATAATTATTGAATTGTGCAATGTGCTCATTGGATTTGTTGGCAAATTTCAAAGCCTGACTATATACTTTATCAAATTCTCTTGATCCTTTCTTCAAATCTGTAATGGATTTTTCTACCATATTCCATGCAGTTAACATATTTAAGCCACTTGTCTGTAGATAGCTTACAAAGGGGCTGTAATTTGAAAGATATATAAGTATGTGAATGCTGTCAATATTGTTTGAAATTCTAGAAGGCTAAACAGTAAAACATTTGCCTCCTGTTTTGTTTTTGCATCAAAATTGTTAGAGCTTTGAATAATGGATAAACATGTCAGAAGATCCACGAAATTACTGATACATATCTCGTCAAAATTTCCAAATATAGTAGTTGCTGCATTGGACTTCCCTGACCACCTGGTTTCATCAATTAGTTTTAATCGTTTCATCTTTTCTTTCCCCAGATGATGTCCAACAACTTCAATCCAGATGGCCATTCGCTTATATGATACTTTCACAAATTTTGCTAAATTCTGGCGTAAATTGAAGAAGGAAACTGCTGGTACAAAACAGTTCGTGGTTTCAGTAACTACTAAATTGAGTACATGGGCATAGCACCATACATGAACATGCTGATCAGCTACATCAGCAATTTTACTCTGTAAGCCATTATATTGTCCATGGTAGCTTGCAGCGCCATCTGTGCTATCTGATAAGCAGTTTTTCAGATCTATTTCAAGACGTTGTAATGTTTCATTTAATAGGTCAAAAAGTCCCTGCCCTGTACCATCATTGCTTGGAAAAATTGCAAGTAGTCGTTCATGGATAGTACCATTTAGTACATATCGAATAACAATACTAAATTGATCAATTGATGAAATATCCTGGGTTGAATCTACTTGTATGGAGTAATACTTGGCCTCAGCATCTTCTTGAGTAATTTTTTCCTGTATCATATTCTTCATAATTTGAGTCAAAGAAGAGATAGTTGTTTTACTCAAGAATGTGACAAGACTACCACGACCTTTACTTTGTGCCTTTCTTTGTTTTTCCAATCTTTCACATCGTTGTTCAGACTTTTCCTTCACCATAGAAACATGAGAAGCCATAATAGGATCATATTTTGCCATCAACTGCACAGTAGCCAAGAAATTTCCATGATTTTCTGTTTCATCAAGAAGAGAATATGCTGACTCATTTCCGTGTCCACGAAAAGGAAGAGCTTGTTTACCTAACATAGTTATTATATCTACAACTCTGGCAACAATATTTCTCTGCTTTAGTACTTCATCTTTTCGCTTCTGCAATGATGCATCGAAAAAACGAGCTAAACCACCATCATTTACTATACTGATATATTCCTGAGCATCCTTGCTATGCATACTAGTTGATTCTTGCTCTGATAAGCACTGGCTAATGCGTCTGTAATCATTAAATCCTCGCACAAAAGCAGATGGGTTAGAAGAGGTTGGTGACTCAAATGCCAAGCAAAATGAACAATATAGTGATCTATTCTTCTTATTATATGTTAACCAGTGTCGTGAGACAGTGTCACCCATAATTTTTCGCTTATATAACTTTACATTAAGTGGGAGATCATGATCATGTGGCTGAATTGGATGCTCTTTGAAAAAAGATTTCAAATCTGTTCGTGCAGGATATTGAAAGAGCTTATCCTGTCTAAATGTTGGTTGATTCTCATCATTATTTAAATCAGCTACTAGATCTTTTTGATTATGTACATGTACAGGCCCAGGTTCAGTTACTGTTATTCCACCAGCTAATTCAGAATCATAAAAATCAGCATCTACAGTCTCAAAAACGTTAGGCATACCTTCATCTTTATGTTCTAGATCTACAGTATCAGCATGAACAGTTGTAGTTGAATTTCTCTGTAAGTCGCTTTCTTCTTTCTGACATGTAGACATAGGTGTTTATATCATAAATGCTGTTATAGGCCTGCACTTTTTTGCTGAATCATTTCTTTCTGCTTCTCGTTTATCTTTCCGTTTCTGTGCTCCAGATTTCCGTTTCATGTGTTCCATTTCCTTACCTGAAATATAAAAAAAAAAAAAAAATTAATAGAGTAATCTGATTTACTAATTGCATTTAATATAATCAAGATCAACAAATTTCAAAACAAATAACAATGCTTGAATTATACTATAATGAATGAATATATGTATTCTGTAACTGTATTGTAATGTAATTGTAATGTATTGTAATCTTTTCTCAATACTATTACATGTATTTTCTTATTTATTTTTATATCTAGCCTTATATATAGCAGCTTTATATAAAATATATACATAACTCTATATATCTTTTATATATGGACGTAGAAATGGGTAAAATATAATTATACATATATAAGAGCAATAACAAAAATAAGAGACTTACTTTGATAAATTGATTTTAATGAAGCATGTAGGCAACTATCAAATAAACTAATGAAGTTAAAAATGTCGCAGTGACAGGCAGGTTGGTAAAACTGTATTTTAGGCACGTAAATTTATTAATTTTTGCTACTTTCTAAAAGTTTAAAACCTGCAATAATTTTAACAAATTAAAGAAGTTATTAATACATTTGCCTTTTTATATACTATTAATAAATAAAAAATAAATAAAAATAAAAAATTACAATATTAATAAATACAAAATTAAAAAAATACAAACAAATAATTACAAAGGCCCAACTAACTATTTTTATTTAAACTTTATGTACGAGTATGATAGATTGGCTGCCAATTTTTTTTACCTCAGGTCTAGGGGGCCAACTTCCCTTTTTCTAGGGGGGGCCCATCTGCCACATGGCAGACTGACAGCCTAGCCAGTCCGCCACTGCTATCTTCTGATCAAAGCTATCAAGTCTGGAAGTCTCAGTCCACAGTTGGCTGGTCTCAAGTGCGGACCTCTGAACCAATCCAGGTGGCTCAGTACTGCACAGGCCATCTTGCTGTTGTGGATGAGGGAGCACGGACTGAAGGGGGAGGTGTTGAGGAGGCTCGAGGTCCTCGCGAAGTTCTGCCTTAACTTCTACTTCAAAATATACTACGACATCAAAGTGAAGCACCACCTCAAATTTGGTCCTGCACACGTTTTATCAAGCCTGAGGCTGCTGAGGAACCAGACTACCGAGGTCAGGAACATCATCTCTGCTGCAATGATAAGAGGAGCTTACCACGCACATCCTGAGAACATCCTGGCTTCATTCCTGTGCAGTGAGGATGAGCATCAGAGAGCTTTGGCTGTGAGCCAAATAGAGAAGATCAGAGAAGGAAGAGACTTTGGTGATACGACAGTGAGGCCCCATAAAAATCCCAAAGTCAATCTGCAAGCCTCTTCACCTGAGGATCTCATCAACAGTTCGTGGTTTCAGTAACTACTAAATTGAGTACATGGGCATAGCACCATACATGAACATGCTGATCAGCTACATCAGCAATTTTACTCTGTAAGCCATTATATTGTCCATGGTAGCTTGCAGCGCCATCTGTGCTATCTGATAAGCAGTTTTTCAGATCTATTTCAAGACGTTGTAATGTTTCATTTAATAGGTCAAAAAGTCCCTGCCCTGTACCATCATTGCTTGGAAAAATTGCAAGTAGTCGTTCATGGATAGTACCATTTAGTACATATCGAATAACAATACTAAATTGATCAATTGATGAAATATCCTGGGTTGAATCTACTTGTATGGAGTAATACTTGGCCTCAGCATCTTCTTGAGTAATTTTTTCCTGTATCATATTCTTCATAATTTGAGTCAAAGAAGAGATAGTTGTTTTACTCAAGAATGTGACAAGACTACCACGACCTTTACTTTGTGCCTTTCTTTGTTTTTCCAATCTTTCACATCGTTGTTCAGACTTTTCCTTCACCATAGAAACATGAGAAGCCATAATAGGATCATATTTTGCCATCAACTGCACAGTAGCCAAGAAATTTCCATGATTTTCTGTTTCATCAAGAAGAGAATATGCTAACTCATTTCTGTGTCCACGAAAAGGAAGAGCTTGTTTACCTAACATAGTTATTATATCTACAACTCTGGCAACAATATTTCTCTGCTTTAGTACTTCATCTTTTCGCTTCTGCAATGATGCATCGAAAAAACGAGCTAAACCACCATCATTTACTATACTGATATATTCCTGAGCATCCTTGCTATGCATACTAGTTGATTCTTGCTCTGATAAGCACTGGCTAATGCGTCTGTAATCATTAAATCCTCGCACAAAAGCAGATGGGTTAGAAGAGGTTGGTGACTCAAATGCCAAGCAAAATGAACAATATAGTGATCTTCTTTTATTATATGTTAACCAGTGTCGTGAGACAGTGTCACCCATAATTTTTCGCTTATATAACTTTACATTAAGTGGGAGATCATGATCATGTGGCTGAATTGGATGCTCTTTGAAAAAAGATTTCAAATCTGTTCGTGCAGGATATTGAAAGAGCTTATCCTGTCTAAATGTTGGTTGATTCTCATCATTATTTAAATCAGCTACTAGATCTTTTTGATTATGTACATGTACAGGCCCAGGTTCAGTTACTGTTATTCCACCAGCTAATTCAGAATCATAAAAATCAGCATCTACAGTCTCAAAAACGTTAGGCATACCTTCATCTTTATGTTCTAGATCTACAGTATCAGCATGAACAGTTGTAGTTGAATTTCTCTGTAAGTCGCTTTCTTCTTTCTGACATGTAGACATAGGTGTTTATATCATAAATGCTGTTATAGGCCTGCACTTTTTTGCTGAATCATTTCTTTCTGCTTCTCGTTTATCTTTCCGTTTCTGTGCTCCAGATTTCCGTTTCATGTGTTCCATTTCCTTACCTGAAATATAAAAAAAAAAAAAAAAATTAATAGAGTAATCTGATTTACTAATTGCATTTAATATAATCAAGATCAACAAATTTCAAAACAAATAACAATGCTTGAATTATACTATAATGAATGAATATATGTATTCTGTAACTGTATTGTAATGTAATTGTAATGTATTGTAATCTTTTCTCAATACTATTACATGTATTTTCTTATTTATTTTTATATCTAGCCTTATATATAGCAGCTTTATATAAAATATATACATAACTCTATATATCTTTTATATATGGACGTAGAAATGGGTAAAATATAATTATACATATATAAGAGCAATAACAAAAATAAGAGACTTACTTTGATAAATTGATTTTAATGAAGCATGTAGGCAACTATCAAATAAACTAATGAAGTTAAAAATGTCGCAGTGACAGGCAGGTTGGTAAAACTGTATTTTAGGCACGTAAATTTATTAATTTTTGCTACTTTCTAAAAGTTTAAAACCTGCAATAATTTTAACAAATTAAAGAAGTTATTAATACATTTGCCTTTTTATATACTATTAATAAATAAAAAATAAATAAAAATAAAAAATTACAATATTAATAAATACAAAATAAAAAAATACAAACAAATAATTACAAAGGCCCAACTAACTATTTTTATTTAAACTTTATGTACGAGTATGATAGATTGGCTGCCAATTTTTTTTACCTCAGGTCTAGGGGGCCAACTTCCCTTTTTCTAGGGGGGGCCCATCTGCCACATGGCAGACTGACAGCCTAGCCAGTCCGCCACTGCTATCTTCTGATCAAAGCCATCAAGTCTGGAAGTCTCAGTCCACAGTTGGCTGGTCTCAAGTGCGGACCTCTGAACCAATCCAGGTGGCTCAGTACTGCACAGGCCATCTTGCTGTTGTGGATGAGGGAGCACGGACTGAAGGGGGAGGTGTTGAGGAGGCTCGAGGTCCTCGCGAAGTTCTGCCTTAACTTCTACTTCAAAATATACTACGACATCAAAGTGAAGCACCACCTCAAATTTGGTCCTGCACACGTTTTATCAAGCCTGAGGCTGCTGAGGAACCAGACTACCGAGGTCAGGAACATCATCTCTGCTGCAATGATAAGAGGAGCTTACCACGCACATCCTGAGAACATCCTGGCTTCATTCCTGTGCAGTGAGGATGAGCATCAGAGAGCTTTGGCTGTGAGCCAAATAGAGAAGATCAGAGAAGGAAGAGACTTTGGTGATACGACAGTGAGGCCCCATAAAAATCCCAAAGTCAATCTGCAAGCCTCTTCACCTGAGGATCTCATCAACTGGGAATCAGAGAATATTTACGAGCCTATTTTCACCTGCAAGATGACCTTGACTGAGCTCTAGGATCTCAGGAAAACTCCACTCAAAGTGGACGCTTTCCCTGTTCATACTCAGTCCTGCGAGAAAGCTGTATAGGAAGTCTCAACTGCTTCCCAAGCTGTGTACGGTCACGAGAGGAGAGATGGGTGGGTGAGAGCCATGATAGACCATCGAGAAATGCTCCCAGTGTTCAGATCGAAGCAGGACATACTTAAGAGCTTTTCAGGTTCGAGTGGCTGATAAAGAGGCTGAACCCATCGTTAATGCTGATAAGAGCTGAAAGTCCTCATAAGATTATAATATAAGATCTGGTGAGCCGCGCCTATTCTTTGAAGAAAAACTTAAAATTCTTAAGTTTTACGTGAAATCTAAACATTTTTTCAGCACCCAGAGGTGTTGAAACACGCAAGAAAGCAAGGATGAGGTCAGAAAAGCAGCTTTTAGACTAAATCATATGCAGAACAGCTGCGCGCTTTGGTTTGGATGCCCTGAGGCTACGTTAGGCAGCCTTCAAATCAGAAAATCACGATTTTGACCATGAAAATGAGATTTTTTGGGAAAAGTTGCAAATGATGAACCCATCTTAGAATTAATTTTTACATAGGAATATATATTAGCCACTTTGTTTTTCCAAAATTTCAACCTTGAACCCAGAGTATGATATGCCCTACCGGTCACAAATTAAGTTGATAAAACAAGACCTAGTAGTTGGAAGAATGACTGGTTTGAGTGGAGGGCAAACGAGTTGTTTATTTGTTTGCGGGAATCGGCAATGCCGGACGTCGCTATCTGACATCATAGAATATGGTGACAGATCTTTCGTGAGGAAAAGGTAAGGTGGTACGGTGGATAAATACAATCGATAGCCATTAGAGTTGTTTTGGTAGTGTGTTGGAAAGGGTGAAATTTATATACGTCATAAGTGAGTACATCGAAAATGGTACAATTATGAGGTATGTGTAGGGGCGTGGTCCATGTACAGTCCAGGTGTATTCTAGAAATTGGGGGTAATTAGTATGGTTGAGTGGGAATATGAGTGATAATTTTAATTGTGTCTGGGCGGTGTGAATCAAGAACTGAAGTGTTTCCCATGATATTAGGGTGGAAAGAGTGATTTTTCTATGGGCTAGCTGGGTTGCACGCAAAACCTTGGAATTAATCGTAATTGTTTGTTGTAAATACTTATCGATTAGGGTTACTTGTAGGTTAATTATCTCTATTAATTTTAGATATCTTTTGTGTTCTTTGTATTGAGCTAACAGGGATTCAAGGTATGTGAATCTGTCCGAAAGGGCGTGGAGGAAGCATTGTTTTCGTGTAATGACCTAATAGTTTGTTCTAACATGTGTCCATCGTATTGCTGATTCCGCGCGAAGAGATTCAATTTGAGTTCAATTCTTTTAATATCCTCTTCGGTTGCTAATTTTAATAAACCCTTGAATATTTTTCCTCCTATATCTATTAGTCCTCTTTTACTTCTTTGATTAAATTTTTCCGAGTTTTGAGTTTCCGTTGGTATCCGTTTGTAGTGCTAATATTTCTGATAGGGTGCGTGTTGTAGTCTGAATATTTTCGAATGTATTTTCTAATAGAACGCGACTAGTCTGGTCGGTTCCCGGGACATTTATAACAGATTCCTGAACTTTACTTTTAAACGTTTTGAAATGGGTTTTTATCTGAAGGAGATTGATTTTAATTCTGGCAGGGGGTTGCAAATTGATAAAAAGGTCTGCGTGTCCTTTCAAAAATTTACCTTCTGCAATCTTTTCTATAACAACTCCGGTAGAAATTTTAATGCTATGGCTACAAAAGTGAATAATTTGGAAAATTATAAGGGAGATAATTTTATTAATTTCTACGCCTTAAGTTATACGGAGCTGGGGGTGGCCGTGTGGATACTTGTGTTTGTGGACGAAGCGGTCGGCCTCGTTTTGGTGGCAATGGGGGTTGACCGTTAAACTCGGATTCTGAGCGGGTTCGTTCCGTATGTGAAGGTTCTATTAATGTGTTCTAATTTGGTCTGCTTGACCGATCTTAATCTATGGAATGATCACATGAGTGGTTTTCCTAACTACTCTATCTAAGAAATACACATTAAATAAATGCACAACAATTTGCTTAACTAAGGGAAAATTTGAAAAGATTGCAAACAAAATAATAATAAAAAATGTAAACAAGACTTCACTCGAATGTACGTGAAGGTATGGTAATACTATGCTTGGTACATTAAATAAAATTATACTATACTAACTATAATACTGGAAATAACTCGGTTTCACTAGAAAGAAGTGTATCACTGGTGTATGGAATGTTCACTGTGTTTTTTGTTAATTCTGGCTGAATACTAATTATTTACTGTTAATAATACTGACTTTTCAAATGTTTAGAGATTATTGTAAAAAAAAGAGTTCTGTACTTAAAAAGATTCCTACGGCGAAATTCTTGGAGACGTGTCCTGAAGACGTGTCTAGCTGGCCACTTGTTCTTGGATGAAAACTAGGCGTGGAGAACTTGGAGTCGTGACACACCGGTTCAAGGGTAGATGTGACGAACTGGAAGTCCTGACACGCCGGTCAACTGGATGTTGGTTCTAGTTCCAGGGTCTGGAAGACTGGAAGAATCCTGGAAGCAGAGTTCGCCAGTTGTTAACTCCTCCGTCTATGTCCTGAGTTGGTTCGAAGTCGACGGGAGTTCTAGTTAGATGGCAGCAACAGATGTGTCACTTGCTGTAGTTTTCTTTTATATTACTCTCCGAGTTCTTCTATAGTGGCTCGGAGGATTCTGGGAGGCTTACTACATTCTCTGAAGATTCCCGGATTCTTCTTATAGCGTATCAGGGAAGATTAATGACTAACTTCTCTGAAGAGAGCAAGGCTCGAAGGAGAAGATAAAGAATATTTCTTACTGTAATTTACTGCTAAAATGTACAGGTAGTTCTCAGTCTTGGAATAGGATTCTGAATGAATATGGAGGAGACTTTTGGGGTTTATATACCCCGATTTTACTGATATCATCATTATTAAATGTTGAAGAGACTGTATTATTTTTGCATAGTAGTTAAAAAATAAAGTAATTTTTTTTGTTGTGACAATCGTTAAACAGATAAACAGGATATAGGAAGAGGAAGCCATATTTTTAGCTTAAACCGCATATTTTTAGATCTGCTGTTTTTCCTGATCCGCCGAGTTAATTAGAACGGAAATTGAACTATGCATTCTTATATTAAGATATGCATATGAGCAAAAAAAATTAAAAGTTTAAGGCAAGACATGACTTCATCTTTTATAACGAAGAGAGAATGCATGTCATCTAAAAAAATGATAAAGAATTTTGTAAAGAACAAGTCACCAATTATTTGGCAAAAGAGGAAGCAACTCCAAAATTTATCCCAATAAAAAAATAATAAAAAAGAATAATAATATTGTCGAGTATACATTTCTAAATGGCGACATAATGTCGGGTCGTATATTCAGTACAATCTAAGTACATCACTGAGTATGTTGTGATTTTGGTTTCTTACAATTTGGATTGTACAGTAATTACCAATTAATTCACATTCACTTATCGTTAATTACAGTTTCATTAAAAACATTAATTACATTATATTAAATTATTACAGTTAATTATAGTTTCATTAAAGTACATCAATTACATTATATTAAAATATTACAGTTAATTACAATTAAAGAGTTAACTATAGCTTTGTTTTGTTTTTAAGTGTTTTATATTTATAACACAAAGTACATGGGCACATACGGTATATATATATATATATATATATATATATATATATATATATATATATATATATTCGTGATCAGTCTTTCCTTGTGAACAGACTGCAAAGAACACGCAGTATAATTAACGTAAAGAACGACGCTTGTATAGAAGACATTCCGCGCAGGATGAGGAGGGAGAATTATACTGCGTGTTCTTTGCAGTTGAAAATGTATATATGTGCGGCATGAGGAAGGTGCCCCCCTCGGGGCATTGGTTTCTGCGCGTATGTAGGAGAATTATGACTTCTGATCGAGTGAGGCCCATGGTGTAATGGTTATCATATATGACCGGCAATCAGAAGATCCCGGGTTCAATTCCCGGTTGGTTACCTTATTTTTTCATTTGTTCGTTCTCCCTCCTCATCTTGTGCGGAATGTCTTCTATACAAGCGTCGTTCTTTACGTTAATTATCCTGCGTGTTCTTTGCAGTTGAAAAAAAAATATATATATACAGTATATATATAAAGGGTGTCAGGAAATGATTGCCACCCCCGCTGTACAGAAGAAACTGAAAGGAATAGAAAAAACCAGACAAAACCACGCGAAAGAGCGTTTAATTTTGAATAAAAAACACGTGTTTTAATATCGGGTGTTGCCCCCATTTGCAGCTCTGACGGCCATTAATCGACGGGGGTATGATCCCAGAAGTGTCTCAAAGAGATCGGTATCATGACTCATTTCTTCAAGGACTTCGTTGATCTTTGCAGTCATAATTTCTGTTGAATACCGATTCTGAATGGGTTGTTCCAGCATTAAGGACTCCACCCGATCCTTCATGATGGATCCGACATGTTCACAGATATTAAGATCGGGAGAATTGCCAGGCCATTCATTATTTCCGAAAAAATCAATGTTATTGTCCTTAAGCAGTTGTTGAGTTGCAAGTGCTTTCATACAGGGGGCTTTGTCGTGAAGAAAGGTTGCCTGTTCAACATCCAAAACACACTCGGGGTCTTTCAAAAACGGAATTACATGTTGGGCTAAAATTACATTTTGAAAATAAGGCCCATCCCAACTGGTTCCTCTTGGTTTGATAACCCAGATGAGCTTCCGAATAGAGAACATAATGAAAACACCCACACATGCTGGATTTTTTACTATTTCTCGATACTTCTGGTCGTCTGGGACTTCATCAGGAGTTGTTGCCCAAACCCGATCATTCTGAAAATTTGGTTTTCTGGAGACAAACGAAGAATTCATCGCTGACAACCAAGTGAAGGAAATCGTCTTCCGTCTATTCCTCAAGATAATCACAAAACCATAGCCGATCTTCAATATTAAGATCACTCTTCCGTGGCTTAGCTATTTCATGCCAAGCACTCAAGCCTTGGCGAACTCGAAATTGATGCACAAGTTGCCGATTGACTATCTTACCACGACGGATAAGTATCTCTTTCGCTACCTCAGAGCAGCTCTTCTTTCGGCGCCGTGATGCAGCAAGGACAATGTCTTTTGATTCTTGAGATAATTTCTCCGGTCTTCCTCCTCGAAATTCTGTTTCACAATCTTCAGGATTCTTATTCCAATTCCTTTTGACAAAGTCTTCTGATCCTTTTAATCTCTCAGCCACCCAGTGTCGAGTTATGAAAGTTGCACCAGCTTCCTTTGCTTCACGAAATGTGACAGCTCGAATGCGGTTAAGAACTCGCTTTTTCTCTGAATCGTTCAAAATAGATGATGCCATGGTTTCTGTGGGGAAAAAAATGGTAAGAATTAAAATCACAGGAATAGAATATAATAGTTTTTATTCAGATTTTAACGCTCTTTCAAGTGGTCTCACCGGTTTTAATCTATCTCTTCTAGTTGTTGCTCTACAGGGGGGGCAATCATTTCCTGACACCCCGTATATATATATATTATATATATATATATATATATATATATATATATAATATACATATATATATATATATATATATATATACATATATATATGTGTGTATATAATATATATATATAACACTATATATATATGTATATGTGTGTATATATATGTGTGTGTGTGTATATGTGTATATATACAGGGTGTTTGAAAACTTTCTGTACAAATTGTAATGGGGATAGGCAACACCAAGACAAACCCTTTTCGTCTATAAGTGTATGTCCGCTGACGTCACCATTCGGCGCGAGAGGGCGCCGCTGCAATTGGCTAAAAGGTGAAGTAGGCTAGACTCACGCTTGCCGCGGGCATTCTTAAATCGGACGTAGTACGCGTAACATGTTTATTTAAAGAAGGCATGTTTATTTAAAGAAGGTGCTGAAAGTTGCGACCGGTAGCATCAATGCATGCCCGACAGCGTCGAAGCATTGACCGACGTACACGTCGAAAGATTCCCGGCATTTCGGGAACAGTTCCAGCGGCGACAGCGATTCTTGCTACGAGGTCTTCTTCTGAGTAAATGGGAGTCTCGTACACGAGGTTCTTCATGTATCCCCACAGGAAGAAATCGAGGCATGTTAAATCGGGCGATCTCGGTGGCCAGGCTACGGGCCCACCCCGGCCTATCCATCGGTCCCCAAAAGTGGCGTTCAGATAATCCTGCACATCGTTGCTGGAGTGTGCTGGGGCCCCGTCGTGTTGAAACCACATTCGTCTACGAATAGCCACGGGAACATCTTCCAGCAGTTCCGGCAACGTTTCTTCAAGAAATATCCGATAAACCCGCCCGTCGAGTCGGGCAGGCAGCAGGTACGGCCCAATCAACTTGCCATGGACGATACCCGCCCAAACATTGACGGCGAACCGTTCTTGATGAGCATGCACCCGTGTAGCATGTGGATTTGCGTGCGCCCACACGTGAGAATTGTGCATGTTAAACACACCCTCACGTTTGAAACAGGCCTCATCTGAGAACAGCACATAAGCCGGAAAATTAGGCTGCACCGCTGTCTGCTGCAGAAACCAGAGTGCGAATCCCACACGAAGAGGGTAATCCCGAGGTTGTAATGCTTGGACTCTCTGACGATGAAACGGATGTAACTGCTGCTCGTACAACACTCTCCAGACCAGGTCGTGGTTCACACCGAGGATACGTGCAACACCTCGCGTGCTTGCGCTTGGATTGTCCTCAAATCGCCGTAGGATTTCTTTTTCCATGTCAGGAGTGCGCACGTTTCTCTCCCGACCAGTGTCATGCATGTTTGCATGGAATGTTCCAGTTTCTCGCAGTCGCCGATGCAAATGCGCAAACGTTTGGTGGTTTGGCACACGTCTGTTTGGGAAGCGCTGTCGGTACAACCTCACAGCAGCTCTTCCGTTTCCATTGGCAGCCCCATACACCATATGCATGTCAGCCATCTCAGCAGTCGTGAAGCGCTCCATGTTACGCGTACTACGTCCGATTTAAGAATGCCCGCGGCAAGCGCGAGTCTAGCCCACTTCACCTTTTAGCCAATTGCAGCGGCGCCCTCTCGCGCCGAATGGTGACGTCAGCGGACATACACTTATAGACGAAAAGGGTTTGTCTTGGTGTTGCCTATCCCCCATTACAATTTGTACAGAAAGTTTTCAACACCCTGTATATGTATATATATATATATATATATATATATGCATGTGTATATATATATATGTTTGTATATATATATATATATATATATATATATATATATATATATATATATATATGTGTGTATATAGAGGGTGTCCGAGAATTATCTGTACAAATTTTGGCTGTTATTAAAAGTCAACCATGAAGTGTAGAAATTCCAGTGTTGTCCCATTTTACAGAGAATCTCTAATTTTTTTTCTGATACCACGTTTTGACAAGTTTTTTAGAAATGTACGCGGGTGACAGACATTGATGATTTAAAAGCAAGAATCACAGCTGCTATTGAGCGAATTGATGTGGATATGCTGCAGCGTACATGGCAACATTTGGAGTATCGATTGGATGATTTGCGAATCACTAATGGTGCACATATCGAATGTTTGTAACAACGTTACTTTAATAAAAGAAACTTTTGAAAATACAGATTCTAAATAATCTTGTTTAAGAATTTTACGTGTATTATCAAGAATTTTATTAAAAGATGAAATTGTACAGATAATTTTCGGACACACTGGAATTTCTAAAAAACTTGTCTAAACTCGGTATCAGAAAAAACTTAATGAGATTCTCTGTAAAATGGGACAACACTGGAATTTCTACACTTCATGGTTGACTTTTAATAACAGCCAAAAATAGTACAGATAATTCTCGGACACCCTGTATATATATATATATATATATATATATATGACCCTCGTTCCTAAATTTTATTAGATTATGCATACACATTACATATGGCTGGCATGATTGGAACCCTTGTTTGTACTTCTTTATTCATTACTGTACGTATTTCTCTAATTCATCTTTTCTAAATTCTCCCAATAATGACTTGTACTCTACGTACAATTTAAATAACTATGGCGTGTTAATTATGAATTGAATTATGGTATAATTTAAATAACTATGACGTCATGAAGTAGCTTAATTCCCTTCACATTTTCTCGTCATTAATTTCCCTTCATCATATCTCTAGTATACAATGTATGGAAATTTTTTAACATCATAATAAAAACTGTACACTCTATACGTCATTATTTATATGTTGTTCATTCATACATCCATGTCCTTTCTTGACCTTTATCTTTTGCTAATTTTATTAAGTATTCATTCAGCTACCTATTGTCTACCAATGTCAACCTGTTGTGTGACTACCCATATGTGTACAATACTTTGTGCATTCGTCCATGTCCCCTGATGATCATGATTTCGTAGATAGCTACGTACATGTACTTACGTTCACATGTATTCTTTTTATTTCTTTTCTTTAAATTAATTAACTTCTCGCAATCTCATAAATGCTTATGCGAGTGTTCGAATTCTGCTAACCACAGCGGAAGCGAACGCTTCTGAGATGAAAATTCTCCTCTCGCTCTAATTATCATGTGTTATGTTATATATATATCGTATATACCCATGTACTTTATATTATATTTCTAACATCTTAATTGTCTATAAATATGAAACACTGTAAAAACAAAACAAAGCTATAGTCAACTGTTTAATTGTAATCAACTGTAATACTTTAAAGTACATGAATTACATTATATTAATGAAACTATAATTAACGATAATAATTTAATATAATGAAATTAATGTACTTTAATAAAACTATAATTAACGATAATAAGCGAATGTGAATGAATTGGTAATTATAATCATAATTGTAATAAACCAAAATTACAACGTACTCAGTGATGTACTTAGGATTGTACTCAATGTCCGACCCCACATTATGTCGCCATTTAGGAATGTACACTCGGCGATATTATTTTTTTTATTATTTTTTTGTTGGGATAAATTTTAGAGTTGCTTCCTATTTTGCCAAATAATTGGTGACTGGTTCTTTACAAAATTTCTCAATCATTTTTGTGGATTAGATGCATTCTCTCTTCGTTATAAAAGAAACTTTTAATTTTTGCTCATATGCATTCTTAATATAAGAATGCATAGTTCAATCTCCGTTTCTAATTAACTTGGCAGACCCGGAAAAAAATCAGATCTGAAAATACGCTGTTTAAGATAGAAATATGACTTCCTCTTCCTATATCCTGTTTATCTGTTTAACCATTGTCACAATTAAAAAAATTATTTTATTTTTAATTATTGTGCAAAAAATAATACAGCCTCTTCAACATTTAATAATGATGATGTTAGTAGAACCGGGGTATATAAACCCCACTAATTTCTTCCATGTGCATTCTGATTCAAACTACGAGACTGAGCATTACCTGTAACATTTAGCAGTAAATTACAGTAAGAAATAGTCTTTATCTTCTCCTTCGAGCCGTGCTCCCTTCAGAGAACTTACTCATTAAAATCTCCCGATACGTTACAAGAAGAATCGGAGAAGCCTCAAAGAATTTAATAAGCCTCTCAGAATCCTCCGAGCCACTAAAGAAGAACTCGGAGAGTAGTATACTGTCGAAGAAACTACTGCAAGTAACAGATCCGTTGCTGCCTCCTAACCAGAAGCCCCGTCGACTTCGAACCAACCCAGGCAATAGACGGAGGGGTTAACATATATATATATATATGTATGTCGGATATGACGATATCCTTTAAGGTATTCTCAGTATGTCGCTTCTTCGCACCAACAAGGAAGTTTATACCGTTTAATTAATCTGACTGCGAGATTCCTGGACAACACTTTATACCCTTTCTTCAATGGCGTCTTCTCTCTCTCTCGATCCGTTGAAAGACGGGAATGCTTTTTCTTGGAAGGAAAAAAATTATGTTTTCCTTTTGTAGCCTTTATTTCCAAGGTTTGGAAACACTATTAAAATACTAGATTTCTTTTACACTACAGGGTAATTAGAGAATTAAATCCTTAACACAACACTTGTTTAGAGAGTCGTAAAACCGAAAGAAAAACCAATTTAGTTGACTAACCACTTGAAAGGTACAGCACGAACTGCCTCCCTCGAGATATTTTCCCTCGAGGAGTTTCCGTAGTGCCACGTTTACAAAAGATTATTAAATCGCAAAGTCCTATTATAACAATGATATTAGTGAAGAATTTATATAGTTGTGGTTCGACACTTTACTCTTTATAGCAAAAGAATTTATATAATTGTGGTTTATAATAGTCGAAAAGAATATTTAGAATTTAGGAATCTCTGTTTAAGATTATAGACGTGGAAACACCGTTTTTTTTTATTTGGTTAAAGAAAGAATACAGAGAATCCGCGGGGCATCGAGGCACTCTATACAAACATTAAAAATTTAACGGATTCATATTTTAATTTATACGAACAGAATAATATTTTTAAATTTCAACGAAAATTTATTGTCCTGTGACAAATCTTTTTTTCCCACATGGCTCCCCTCCCAGAGTTGGTACTCGGGGGTTAGTCTGAAAAATCCTCTCAAACAAAAGTAGTTGGATGTAGTGTAACATAAGGACAAAGAAATAGTTAAACAGAATACATATACTTAGTACTTAATCCACTATATTTATCAGCTAAATTTTACACTAAAATCGATACTTATGCGCTAATGAACACTTATAATTAACGGTCACTTGTGTGTCCTTCAACACTTGAGCTATTGAAAAAAGTACTTAAGTAAAATTGATACGATTTCTGCAAGGTTTAGAACTGATATTGTCGTTTTGAGAACTTTTTTAGAACTTTGGAATTGACAACTCTATAGCTTGGAAGGTATAAAATTTCAAGGGTTTGTGCCGTGAAAGGGTTACGTTTGGACACTGCTCAAGTTTCTGGATGTACTCGTTGGTTGCTCATTGCCTCCGACATCACTCATTCCACGTCTCAAGCGTA
Source organism: Bathynomus jamesi (assembly GCA_023014485.1). Taxonomy (NCBI): domain Eukaryota; kingdom Metazoa; phylum Arthropoda; class Malacostraca; order Isopoda; family Cirolanidae; genus Bathynomus; species Bathynomus jamesi. The sequence goes on along the minus strand of JAJOZX010005066.1, from coordinate 326,357 downwards.
ATTCAATAAATTTGTACGTAGGGCATGAATGTACGGGTATCGCCTAACATTTATATAGAGTACGTGTGGTGGTAGCTCTGGAACTGGAAGTGCGGTTAAGGAAACAGTTTGTACATGGGGTAAACCGACGTTATGATTACTGTTCTTAGTTTCGTGTATTCGGTTCCTTTTGAGAGCGCGCGCTTGGCCTTAGTTTGTAAGTGTGTCGCGGTTGGTCGCTGCCCTTTTCGGCAGAGGTAAGGGAGGCCATGCCACTTGCTAGGCCGGGAAGAGGGGGTGCTCGTCCACTGAGACGGTTTTCGCCTGGCGGAGGAGGAGGCCTACATAACTGAAGCCGATAGGTAGGGTCCTTGCCCTCGTCATCCTTTGGTGACGGCGGAGAAAGTGTTCTGGCCCGCTGTCGGAAAGGAGGAGGAGAAAGAGTCCTTGGTTCCACTTCTGAATCCCGAACGGCTGGTGGTACAAGGATCTCGGCAAGAGGAGCGGAAGGAAGCTCCACATTCGGAGAACTGACTGAGTCTTCTCTGGTCTCTCTAGGCGGGTGATTCTCAGTCCGTACCCTCGCAGGGGGGTTCGCTGGTGATGTGTAGCTAGAGTAGTAGTAGTCATACAGATCGTCAGTGTCTTCGAGATTCACATTTGGGGGCGGTTCTGGAGAATGCCCTTCCCTTGGGTTTGGCGTCTGAGGAGGTGGGAACTCCGCTTCAGGAACGATCTTGATGAGGTCCTTGTGAATAACCTTACTTTTCCCGGTATGGAGGTGCGTCACCTCGTACTTATTCTGCTGTAGATCCTGCATGACGCGATACGGACCATCCCATCTACGATAAAATTTCTTGGGAGCGTGAGGGGGGGGCTTGTGATTTTTGTCAAAAAGGTAGCAACATTGGCCAACCATCACAGATCGCTGTCGGGGGAAACGGCGATGTTGCTCCGCTTGCATCTGGTCTATGGACATTTCGAGGTGTTGTCTAGCTAACTTGAAGATTTCCCAAGCCCGATTTGTGAGTATGCGGTTATACTCATCCATCTGGTTCGGGGTTGGTAGTCCTTCCGTAGATTCTTGGGCTTCACCAAAATCAAAAGGAAGACGTTTATCGTAGTGGTACAATATGAAGTGGGGGTTATCTCCGAGAGTACGATTATACGCGTTGTTAATGGCAAGTTGTGCCAGCTGGAGGCACTCGTCCCAATTTTTACCGTCTGCGTCGACGACATATTTCAAATAGATGATTTTGCCAGTTTGTCGTTCGACGAGCCCGTTCGCCTGAGGGTGGTAGGCTGTAATGTGGGTGTTTTTGATCCGGCATAATTTTCACAGGGTATTCAGGAGTTTCGAACAAAATTCCTGAGCTTGATCCGACATAAGCACAGAAGGGGTGTTATGATTCCTTATAACTCGACGTAAAAGAGCCTTTGCAACTACTGCCGCAGTCCGATCGGGGATAGCTACCAGCTCGTTGTAACGCGAGAAATGATCAGTGAACACCAAGATCCGTGTTTCTCGAGGCGGACTTTGGTAAAGGTCCAATCATGTCCGTGCCGACCCGATCCCAGGGTTTGATAGGTACGGGATATTAGTGCATGTGGGCTGTTTGGTTAAGTGGATTTTTGTGCTCTAAACAGGACGGGCAGACGCTGCAATAGTCTGAAACCCTTTTTGTCAAACTTGGGAAATGGAACCTCTCTTGGACTCACTTTTGCGTGCGTTCTGGACCAAAATGGCCAGAAACTGGAGAGTTGTGTCATAATCGCAGAGCAAGGTCGACGAGCTCGGCTGCGACCTCAATGACATCCTTCCCTTGTGAGTCTCTGTAATACAAAATGCCGTCCTTTACGACGTGGTGAGAAGAGGACGGACCCGACGGCGTTGCCGTTCCACTCAGTTCCCTGAGCAATTTCCGGGTGTAGACACTTCTGACCTGGGCATGGCGAAGCATTTGTTCCTCCATGATGGGTAGAACTTGCGTCCGGCGTATTTCGGCCTCAGAATCTGCCCGGAGTCGGGATAGATAGTCCGGCAGAACGTGCGATTTTCCTGGATGGTAGACAATACAAGGGAAAAATGTTTGGACTGATAGTGCCTATCGGCTGAGACGTCCCTCCAGGAGCTTATTCTTGAATAGAGAGGTCAAGGGCTGATGGTCAGTCTTGACGGTGATGTCGTACCCGTAGATCATGTTCTTGAACTTCGTCAGACCCCATACTACTCCAAGTGCCTCTTTTAAGGTGACTGAATAGTTGCATTCAGGCTTTGACAACAAACGACAAGCATAAGCTACGAGTAATTCGACACCATTTACTTCTTGAAGCAGGACAGCGCCTAGACCATACTGTGATGCATCAGTCGCTAGAATGAAGGGTTTGGAATAGTTTGGGAACTGGAGGATGGGCTCTGTGAGCAGTTTGTCCCGAAGGGTCTCGAAAGCGACCTGTTGAGCTTTTGTCCATTCAAACCCCACATTCTTTTTTAATAGATTGGTGAGGGGAGTAGCGATTTTGGAGAAATCAGGAATCATGTTCTTGTAGAACCCACAGAATCTAATGAAAAATCTTACTTCATCCGTGTTACGGGGAACAGGGCGGTTCTTCAAGGTTCGAAGTTTAGCGGGGTCAGGACGGATTCCATCCGGAGAGAGTAAGTACCCCAAATATACAAGTGAAATCTGGAAGAAGTTACATTTCGAGAGCTTCACCATCAGATTGGCCTTCCGAAGTCGATCGAAAACGTTTGGGAGAAGCCGAAAATGATCTTCCTTTGTCTCGCTGAAGACAATCAGGTCATCGAGGTAAACAAGGACTTCTAAGCCGAGAATTCCCGTTAAAACGATGTCCATCAGTCTCGAAAAACACGCAGGCCTGTTCTTGCACCCAAACGGCAAAACTTTCCATTCGTAGTGGCCGCGAGTTGTCGAAAAGGCTGTGTAGGGCTAGGATTCTGGGCTAACCTCCAGTTGCCAGTGACCTGAGTCAAGGTCTAAGGTAGTGAAGTATTTAGATCCTCCAACATTTTGGATCACGTCTTGTATGTTGGGTATAGGGAATCGATCAGGAATAGTTATAACGTTTAATCAACCATAGTCTATACATGGACGGAAGGTGTCATCCTTTTTGGTGACCAAAATCATAGGAGCAGACCAAGGGCTTGTTGAGGGTTTTATCAGGTCTTGCTCAAGCATCTCCTGCACATGCTGTTCAACGATGTCTTGTTGCGAATGAGGGATGCGAAACGGCGGAACGTATACCGGCCGAGTATGAGGTTCTAATTTAATGTGGAAAGGAGCTAATTTGGTTCGTCCTAAGGGATCACCTTTGAGCGCAATCACGTCCTGATTAGCGACTAAAAATCCTAAAAGCTGATGGTACAGTTTAGAGTTTCGAAGCAAGGGGGAATCTGGAGAATTTTGTTACGAACAGAATAATATTTTTAAATTTCAAAGAAAATTTATTGTAATGTGGAAAATCTATTTTTTTTCCACATGTATATGTATATATATATATATATATATATATATATATATATATATATATATATATATATGTGTATATATATATATATGTATATATGTTATATATATTATATAATGTGTATATATATATATATATATATATATATATATATATATATATATATATATTATATATATGTATATACCGTTATATGTATATGTATATATGTATGTATATATATGTACACACACACACACACACATACACATATATATATATCTTTGGTAACCTTTGGTTAGCTTCCGCCCGAATTGTTCATTCTGACGAAGGTCAAGCTTTTCACTCCACCTTAGACCTACAGTTTAACGTGGAATCCGAACCACGCCCCATTAGCAGCCCAGCGTCTTAACCACGAGGCCACCTAGGGTACCCATTTATCTACCAACCACTTTCTTTATTGTTTGGAAGGATGAACAGCTGGGTTTTGCTGCGCGCCGGCTGCCGTCGGGTCTCGAACCCGGGGCCGATGGATTCGTAGTCAGCGACGCTAACCACTACACCACCGAGGCGCATCCACCACTACACCACCACTATACACATATATATATATATATATATATATATATATATATATATATATATATGAAAATTATTTCACGAAAGTAACACGTGAAAAATATTTATGATGAATAAAACCACGAAGGAAAGGAAACACAAAAAGTGCTCAAGCGCTTTCGTCTAATGACATCCTCAGGAACACTGAAGTATATAAAAGGTTACGGCCTATATATAGGTTACAGAAAGAAAAAAAAAAATAAATAACATACATACACACAAACATATATATATATATATATATATATATATATATATATATATATATATATATATACACACATACATATATATATATATATATATATATATATAAATATATATGCAATAAACGGAGAAGTAAAAATAAAACTTAAAAATTAAAAATTAGAGGATTAACAAAGAGGCAAACAGATTTGTAAGGAAAAATATCGATTTTTAGCACAAGATCAAATGAATTATAAAAATACAAATTTATACTGGAAATCTGCCCGGGTTTTAACACTTTGCCTTTTAGAGTCAAGTTTCGATATATATAAAAATAAAATGAAGATTAAAAGTTAATAAAGTAGCGTACAAGTTTACCAAAGATTTAGCGTCCTACCCTTTTTATCTAAATTTGTTTTGAAGGAATTCAAAACAACAGGATCGAGTTGAAAAAGACCTTTGCTTATGTTGAAGTTATTGGAAAGTTGGATAATGGCAGACTCAAGAATATTTCTATTGACAATGTTGCTAGAATGAAATAAAACTGAAGCATTATTCCAATCAATACAGTGGGATAACTCTGACAAATGGACAAAAAGAGCACTGGACAACTGTCCTGTTCTAACGGAATATTGATGCTGTTTTATACGTGTTTGCAAATCCTTTCCCGTCTGACCTATGTAAAAGGAATCACATTGTTTACACCCAATTTTATAGATAATGCCTGAATTATTGGTAGGGCTATTTTTTACTATGACATTTTTCACAATATTGTTATATGAAAATACTACATTAATATCCAAAAGTTTAAGTACATTAGCAATGCCTAAAAAGCCCGGGAAAAATGGAAGTACTAAAATATTTTTTGACAAAGTAAGAGTGTTATTATTGACACGATAGAAAGTTCGTTTTGCCTTGTTGAGACAAGATTCCATAAACGCAGATGGGTAACACAGATCACTTCCAATACCGTTGATTTTTTCCAATTCGGCATCGATGTATTCCGGACTGGCGATCCTAAGGGCGCGGAGAAACATTGATGAAAAAATGGCCTTCTTAGTGGGGGTGTCATGTCCCGAGCAAAAGTGTACGTAGGACAAATTGTTTGTTGTTTTCCGATAGATACTAAATTTAAAACCTGGGCTTTCCCTATGTACCCGCACATCCAAAAATGGGATTGAATTGTCTTGTTCCACTTCTGAAGTAAACTTAATGGAGGGGACTTGATCATTTAACTGAAGGAGGAAGTTATCCAGGTCACGATTCATGGGCCAGATACACAAAATATCGTCGACGTACCGCAACCAAGGGATACCAACCCCCAGGATTCTCGGAATGTAAGTAATTTCGAAAAACTCCATATAAATATTGGAGAGGAAGGGCGATAAGGGGTTGCCCATGGCCATCCCAAACACTTGTTGATAATACTCGTTATTGAAAGTGAATTTACAGTCTTTGATGCAAAGCTTAATAAGTTCCAAAACAATGTGTGAAGGTAGTGGCAGGTCATACTTATGTAATTCTTGGGAGAGAAAGTCAAGCATATCATCAATCGGCACTTGTAAACAATGAACAAACGTCAAAACTGATCAATCTATCTTACTGAAAAATTGAATAATGCACGTACTGAAACTAACGATAGATTGATCAGTTTTGATGTTTGTTCATTGTTTACAAAAGTGCCGATTGATGATATGCTTGACTTTCTCTCCCAAGAATTACATAAGTATAACCTGCCACTACCTTCACACATTGTTTTGGAACTTATTAAGCTTTGCATCAAAGACTGTAAATTCACTTTCAATAACGAGTATTATCAACAAGTGTTTGGGATGGCCATGGGCAACCCCTTATCGCCCCTCCTCTCCAATATTTTTATGGAGTTTTTCGAAATTACTTACATTCCGAGAATCCTGGGGGTTGGCATCCCTTGGTTGCGGTACGTCGACGATATTTTGTATATCTGGCCCATGAATCGTGACCTGGATAACTTCCTCCTTCAGTTAAATGATCAAGTCCCCTCCATTAAGTTTACTTTAGAAGTGGAACAAGACAATTCAATCCCATTTTTGGATGTGCGGGTACATAGTGAAAGCCCAGGTTTTAAGTTTAGTATCTATCGGAAAACAAACAATTTGTCCTACGTACACTTTTACTCGGGACATGACACCCCCACTAAGAAGGCCATTTTTTCATCAATGTTTCTCCGCGCCCTTAGGATCGCCAGTCCGGAATACATCGATGCCGAATTGGAAAAAATCAACGGTATTGGAAGTGATCTGTGTTACCCATCTGCGTTTATGGAATCTTGTCTCAACAAGGCAAAACGAACTTTCTATCGTGTCAATAATAACACTCTTACTTTGTCAAAAAATATTTTAGTACTTCCATTTTTCCCTGGCTTTTTAGGCATTGCTAATGTACTTAAACTTTTGGATATTAATGTAGTATTTTCATATAACAATATTGTGAAAAATATCATAGTAAAAAATAGCCCTACCAATAATTCAGGCATTATCTATAAAATTGGCTGTAAACAATGTGATTCCTTTTACATAGGTCAGACGGGAAAGGATTTGCAAACACGTATAAAACAGCATCAATATTCCGTTAGAACAGGACAGTTGTCCAGTGCTCTTTTTGTCCATTTGTCAGAGTTATCCCACTGTATTGATTGGAATAATGCTTCAGGTTTATTTCATTCTAGCAACATTGTTAATAGAAATATTCTTGAGTCTGCCATTATCCAACTTTCCAATAACTTCAACATAAGCAAAGGTCTTTTTCAACTCGATCCTGTTGTTTTGAATTCCTTCAAAACAAATTTAGATAAAAAGGGTAGGACGCTAAATCTTTGGTAAACTTGTACGCTACTTTATTTACTTTTAATCTTCATTTTATTTTTATATATATCAAAACTTGACTCTAAAAGGCAAAGTGTTAAAACCCGGGCAGATTTCCAGTATAAATTTGTATTTTTATAATTCATTTGATCTTGTGCTAAAAATCGATATTTTTCCTTACAAATCTGTTTGCCTCTTTGTTAATCCTCTAATTTTTAATTTGTAAGTTTTATTTTTACTTCTCCGTTTATTGCATATATATGCAGGGCGTCCCAAAAAAATGTATACACACTTTAAATAATTATGAAGGCAGTGTTTATTAAAATACATTTCATTTTCAAAATGTAATAGAATCTACAGACATTATTTAATTGTTTTGTCAACGCCTGTTTTCAAACTGACGTCCGTTCTGGTCCAGGCACTGCTGATAACGCGAAGCAATGGAATCGCAAACATCACGAAACATTTCGTTTGATATTTGTGTGCATTCTCGTTCAATGGCTGCTCTCAATTCAGCGACTGTTGCAGGTTTTATAGCGTAGACTTTGTCTTTTAAGTATCCCCATAAAAAAAAGTCTAGTGGTGTGAGGTCTGGTGAACGCGGAGGGTATTCTACGAAACCCCTTCGTCCAATCCACATCCACATCGTGCCAAGTACCACTCGCAATACTCCACTCTTCGGTCCGGATCATCTTCATTAATAGCATAGACTAATCTTGGAATGTAACTTTTCCATTGACAGCGCCAAAATGCGTTGGACAGACGATTCTGAAATTTCTACCTCACGACTCTCTTGCCGCACAGATTTTCTTGGACTTTGGTGATACGTTTCCAGTACTCTTTCTTGCTTTGTGGGGCTTGTCGATGTCCGTGGTCTTCCGGAACGCTTCTTGTGGACATTCTGAACAGTTCCATCGGCTTCAAACTTATCTCTAATTCGAGTGATGGTAAGTCGCGTTGGTGGATCTGTTTGAAACTCACTTCCAGTAGCATTTTAGAATGAATTTCCTTTGTTCAAAGCTTAGTCTGACTGCCATTATTAATTCTAATGGGTTTAACTTGGAAAGAAAGAAACATCAATTGAGCTATCAGCTGTTAAAGTGTGTATACATTTTTTTGGGACGCCCTCTATATATATGTGTGTGTGTGTAGATATGTATGTATGTATATATATATATATATATATATGTTTGTGTGTATGTATGTTATTTATTTTTTATTTTTGCCTTTCTGTAACCTATATATAGGCCGTAACCTTTTATGTACTTCAGTGTTAATGAGGATGTCATTAGACGAAAGCGCTTGAGCACCTTTTTGTGTTTCCTTTCCTTCGTGGTTTTATTCATCATATATATATATATATATGTATGTGTATGTATTTATGTTATAATGTTATAATGTTTCAGACCTACAAAGACCCTAGGATCCACTCATGGCTGGTCTACCTAACTGTGTTCGTAATTGTGTATTGTGCATGTCCTCCGTGGTGGCGGAGGGGACCTACAATTTTACGTGGGTTTCGAACCACAAAGAACATAAGAAATTTTTATAGTGGGCACACTAGGGGCCACGTCGGCCCATCAAAGCGGCTCCACTATGTAAAAACTGCCTGTACATTGGGAAAACCAATTTTTAAACAACTAATTAATCATCAATTTAAAACTAAAGATAGAATCTCTGGATCCAGGGGATCAAGTCAAAATAGACTACTATCCACAAATATGTTACACTCTTTATCTATTTATAACCGACATGCAAATATATCAGATCCAAAGAATCCAATCAATTTCATTACGGTATCCATCAATACCAGTACTTTGCCAAACAAAATAAGTCACGGCCATGTCAATTGCGGACCAAGTCACAATTTACAACCATATACATTCCAATATATATATTTAGGAGGAAAAGTGTAGGTGTGGCTGTAAAGACTGTACAGTAATGTTGAAATGTGTGTGCACCCATTTTGGGTTCCCCATTTTAAGGTGTTTGTGGGGGAAGTGAAGATCATGAGTTTTTCAGTACCTCACAGTACTATGAGGGGCACCGCTCGACAGAGGAATCTCTTTAAATGGGGTGTGTAGGACAGAGAGTATCCCCTAACCCAAGATGCTGCCTCCATATATCCCACAACACTAGTAAAACTATGTTTTCTTAAATTTGTTCTACATCTTGGTTTAAATAATTTCATACTATGACCTCTAGTCTGGTTATTGTGATCTTTAATTAGGCTGACCATATTTCCTTGAGACAAAAACGGGACATTGGGATGGCAAAAAAGGGACGGGGGTTATGTAATATTCTGTATTCATGAAAAAGTAAGTACATAAACATATTGAGCTTACAATTATTCTTCAGTGACAGAACCCATACAAAAACCCATACAAAACGGTACGTATGGTCAGCCTATCTTTAATGAAAAGAGAATCAAAATCTATCTTATCCAACCCTTAATTTTACTACCTTAAACTATACCCAATCTATCAACATATGCGTGTAATCGATTTTTGAAAATGTTTATAGACGTGCTACTAATTACTTCTACCGGTAAACTATTCCACCTACAGTATTTACTATGCTATGGGTAAAAAAGTTTTTGGCAACTGCTGTCTCGAACCTTCTACTTGTCAACTTACACCCGTTATTTCTAGTCCTATTACACTGGTATGCATATGAAATGTTTTTGTCTGCTGTGAGGGTTTTTTCAACTCATATTATATAATTCGACCATGCTGAATTCGAAAATGACATTGGTTTTCCTCAATCAGGTCAGGTTTTTTCTCTATTGGCCATTTATTATAAGTCCAATTTTATCCCCAAATTTATTGATTTTTTTAGCTTAAACACTGTAGATACGAGTAATATTATAAGAACACTCGTGAAAAATGAAAACATTGTGTGAATAAATACTTTTATTCATACAATGAATATGGAAAAAAGTTTATTGAGGAAGGAATGAAGTTTTTTTGTCTTTCCGTCTGTGTTTTTCTTCGGGCACGTTTCGCTTCAAACACCAGCAATAGTCCGCCAGCATATTGATATCCCAGTTTCCCTGGGACCTCTCTTCCATTATTTTGATATCTTGGTGAAATCGTTCACCCTGTTCCTCACTATAATCCCCGCAATTTTCAGGAAAATAGTCCAAGTGGGACCACAAAAAGTGCATTTTTATGGACATGCGCGACCCATGAGCTTTGAAAGCTTCCATCAAGTTTTCGACAACGGACTCGTATTCTGGACTTCTACGCTTGCCAAGAAAATCAGTGACAACTGATTTGAATGCCTGCCAGGCATTCTTCTCAGTTGGAGTCATTGCGTTTTCGAACTGAGTATCCTTGATCAAAGTTCGAATTTGAGGACCATCAAAAACCCCAGCATTTAGTTTAGCATCAGATATATCAGGAAATTTACTCTCGAGATATCGGAATGCTGAACCCTCCTTATTCATTGATTTGATGAAATTTTTCATTAAGCCCAGCTTAATATGAAGTGGTGGGAGCAAAATTTTTGTTGGTGATACAAGGGGCACTGAAACGACATTATGCGACCCAGGTTCAAAATTCTCTCTGGATGCCCATTCACGCTGTGCATAGTGCTTCTCATCCGCTCGGCTATCCCATTTGCAGAGGAAACATGGGTATTTCGTGTATCCCCCTTGCATTCCCAATACAAATGCCACAATCTGAAAAAAAAAGAAAATATTTAAAGAATTTAGAGAATTTGTTCTATCAGATAAAAAAATATATGCATTGGACTGTATCACTTCTGTGTGGAAGTTAAGTGTTCTTATACGCTCTCAAATAACCTTTGGAAAAACAACATACAGGGTGTCCCGTAAGTCTGGACCCATAGGGAAAAATAATAAAATTACAAAATAGTCCAAAAATTTATTACATAATCTGTTCAAAGTGTCCGCCGTTGTGTCGCACACATAGTTGAAGACGCAATCTCCACTGCGACAGCACTTTCTGAATCACAGTCGCAGAAATTTCTTGACGCCTCCACAATGCGTGCTTTAAGGTGGAAAATGTTCTGATGTTTGACCTCGTACACTTTGGCTTTCAAGTGGCCCCACAAATAAAAATCATAATAAAAAATAATAAAAAAATAATAATAATAAAATAATAATAATAACATAATAAAAAAATATATTATAAATCCCTATGGGTCCAGACTTACGGGACACCCTGTAGTTAATAGCAATAGTTTACTTATGATATTAGTATTACCTTCAAATCTCCAAAGATCCTCCAGTTATGTTGGTCGTATACGAGAGCATCCAGTAAAATTTTCATGTTATCGTAGCTCTCAGTAAGTTGCACGGAATGTGCTACAGGGACTGATGCAACCCTATTCGTTTAGACGAGTCTATAAATAGCCTCCATTCTGATGCGTTATATGGCAGGCCCAAGGATTCGATTAGCCCCACAACATTGCAGCAGTACACTAAGGAAGAGGTATTTTCGTGCACTGCAAAAAACTTGCGGAATTCTTCCTCTCGTTTCCTATACCAGGAGAATGTTGTTCCCGGAGCCAACAAGTTGTCCTCTCGAAGTCGTGAGCCCAAGATCTCGGCAGCTAATTTGGAAAGTCCTAAATCCCTGGTAAGATCATTAAGTTTGGCCTGGTTGAGAGGCCTCGGCTCATTTGAAGTGGTATTTTGAGGTATATACGACTGGGACTGGTCATTGGCATTGGTCATTGATTCATCATCAGAATCATCGAAGTCCAGGGTTTGAGGTGGGTCGGGTATTGGAATTCCAGGACCATGGGGTACAGGTCTCATAGCAGAAGGAATGTCAGGGTATACAACAATGTGTTTATTCTTCTTGTTAACTCCTGAAAATAGAAACACAGAAACATGGATATAAAACTTGCATATGAAATAGAAGAAGCTGTTAGAATTATGCCTAATAAATTTATTTCCTACACGAAATTGTAAGCCTGTAGGCCCAAGCTTACTTATGAGCAGCAAAAACCCTAACACAAGTTTAAAGAACATGCCAAAAAAAACCTAACCATACTAACGAAATAAACGAACTGTAAATTATAAGTTCAAAAACCTCAACATAACTAGAAAATAAACCTCTATGGAAATTAATCTTAAATAGTAACTTAAAACTAAGAAATATACTGAACACCAGCGTAGGTTTGAAAAACTTGTTCGTTTTTCAGTCACTCCAACTTAAATGTTATTAACCTGAAATTCAATTAAGAAATTAACAAAAATGCAAAGGATCCTTCTGGATCCGAAACTTATTCTGAGAATTATTGATAATTACTGAATGCAAAGCTAAACTTCAGTCTGAAAGCGAGAGATATAATAACCGCGCTCGGCTAAATTTGGACTCCTGCCCTGCTCGCGGAAACTTCCAGAATTCGCTCAAATCGCAAGTCACACGGCTTTCTTTTAGGGCGCGTTCAAACTGGCAATTTAATTTATTTAAATTTGAATTTGAATGGATAATTTCATTTTCATTTTAATAAAGCATTCAGACAGTGGCGGCTCGTGAGGGAAGGCTGCGGTCTGTAAGATATGAAATAGGTCGATGGAGTCTGTATATTTTCTTTCTTTTTCATTCATATTGTCCCTTCGGGGACAATATGAATGAAAAAGAAAGAAAATATACAATCATTGTATATGTAAATGTAACTTGTATAACAATATGTATGTGTAAATGTATTTTCTATAACAATATGTATATGTAAATGTATGATTACCGTTATGGTGAATATTATGCTATATATCAGGGGTGCTCAGACTTCGGAGACCTTAGGGCAAAATTTGCTAACTATTATCTTTGGCGGGCACAAACACCAAAATTTTCCCCTAATTTATGAACTAAAAATAAATACAAGTGATAGAAGATAATACTCACATTTAATTGCTAGTTGATGGCTTACACTGCTTTAATTCAGCAAGGGCTTTGAAATTTGGCGTGTAATTGGTAACTGTTAGTCTTAAACAGTCATCAAGGTGCTCATCTGTCAAAACAGTCCGGTACTTTGATTTAAGCATCTTCATCTTGGAAAATGCTGATTCACAAAGGTATGTGGAGGCAAAAATTGAGGTCAAGTACATAGCACATTTTCTCAGCAGAGGATATTTTTCTTCAGCAAATAAGCTCCAAAAATTGGTACTGAAGGCCCTTGTTTTAATTTCCAGATCATTTTGAAGGAATAAAACTTCTCGTTCTAGGTTAGCTATATCCAATTTAAATAATGCTGATATTTTTGTTGCGATTTCCTCAATATCAACTTTTTTCTTCAAATGGAAACCACATAAATTCCACAATAGGTTTTAATTTTTTTTTCAAAGTCTATGAAACGTTGCTCAAATTGTTGAATGAGATTCCCTATCTCTTTTGCATAACGGTCTTTGTTAAAATTCTCAAAATTATTTTCTTGGTTAAGTAGCTCTGTCAACATATTAGGGAAGTGTTTTCAGTTCGAACGTTGCAGTTGTGACAAATAGAGTTTTAGAGAATGCTGGAAAGCATTTATAGCACTAATCATTTGAGCAATGTTTTTATCTTTGCCTTGGAGTTCAACATTGAGGTCTCTCAATTTAGCAGTAATATCAGTTAAGAAAGCTAAATCAAGTAACCAAACTTTATTTTCCAACTGATTATAATTATCACCTCTTACAGCCAGAAACTCTTTGATTTCAGTCAGTAAATCCCTAAATCGTTGTAAAAATAAGCCCCTGCTGAGCCATCTTACATTAGTGTGCAATAAAAGATCTGTATGTTCAGAATTGCTTTCTTCTAATTGATTCTTAAAGAGACGTCTTTGTAAACTTTTAGCACGGATAGAATTTACAATTTTATATGCAATATCCATAACGTCTTCCATGTTCAAGCTTTTACTACAGAGTGCCTCTTGGTGAATTATGCAATGAAAATTAAGGAAGTTTGGAAAATCTCTGTCATTCTTACAAAGACTAACGAACCCTAAATTGCAACCAATCATTGACGGAGCTCCATCCGTGGTAATGGCTACAAGTTTTTCAATGGGGATTTTATTCTCAATAGTAAACTCTTTAAATACTTTGAAGATGTCTTGTCCCCGAGTCTTCCCCTTCAATGGTATGATATTGAGCAACTCCTCCTTAGCAGTCATGTTTTTAAATACCATTCTTATGAAAATACATAATTGCGCAGTATCAGTAGCATCTGTTGATTCATCGAATTGAAGCGAAAAGGAAATACACTCATCTATGTCTCTCTTTAACTGCATTTTTAAATCTTTACCCATCTCTTCTGTTCGTCGTGTAACAGTGGGTCTGGAAAGTTGCATGTCTTTAATAGCGGAGATTATTTCAGATTTGTTTTTAAACTGATCAAACAACGAGTCTGCTGCATCCAAAAATGCTTCTTTTACAAATGCACCATCATCAAAAGGTTTCATGTGCTTCGTTAAACTGTGACACACTCGGAAAGATGCAATGGTAGCTGCCTTTGATTTCTCAATTTTCTTTGTAAAAACCAATTGTTGGCTGGTAAGTTGGGATTTCAATTCTCTTATTTTTGCCCTGCGTAGTTCACTATTAACTGGGTATCTTGTTTTATAATGATTATGATTAGCTTTAAAATGCCTTTCAACATTATATTTTTTGGCAACAGCTAGAGTAGATTGGCATATTAAGCATATACATTTAGAATTTATGTTTGAGAAAAAGTAAATATCTTCCATTCACTTTGAAAATTATACGTCCTTATAGTCTTATCACTGGTTCGTGTCGCCATTATGAAGCCCTGTCAATAAAAAAAATTAAATAATGTAATTTTTAAAAAAAATATTTTGCGATCTAGCCACTAATATCAGAGGCTGAACTTTTACCACTTGAAACTTCAAAATCGGACACGCTGCCGGTCGAAATAATGCTAAACTTTTAATACTAAATGTGAAAACGTCAAATTACGTAAAAACGACTTAAAAATAGACAAATTTCAAATTCGCATCCACACACAGATGACACGAACGGGTGAACGGTCGACATGATGCTAAACTTTTAATACTAAATGTGAAAACGTCAAATTACGTAATAAACGACTAAAAAATAGACACATTTCATGTTCGCATCCACACACAAGGTCACGCGGACAGGTCAAACGCGGAACTAAATATCGATCCGCCCACTCATCTTTATAAAATCAATAAAAATTCGAAAAGACACAGAAAGCCTAGCGAGTCGTTTCTAAAATGCCTTCTGATTGGTTGTATTTTCACGAAACACCCAATCAGCCAACTCGATTCATTATATCCGTTGAAATAGAATCGTCGCTTTAAGCGACACAGAAATTGGCGGAGCAAAGCAATGGTTTCAGACATGTTTTAAACATGTATGTGAGCGCTCTGCTCGCATGTAAAAATTCATTTCTAGTAATTTTTATATTGCCAGTTAAGATTTCATTTAGGCCGGCTATTCCAAAATAAACCAGCGGGCACATTCAAATCCATGGCGGGCACACGTGTGCCCGCGGGCACGGGTGTGAGCACCCCTGCTATATATGGTGAATATTACATTATGGTGAATATTATGTCAAGTTTCATACGAGGATTTCAAAATATTTAAGAAAAATAAATTTATAAGCCCACCTTGGAGGTTTGTCATGCAGAAATAGCAATCTGTCACGTGATCCTTTCCTTCTCTCCAAATCATGGGAATTCCAAAAGGCAAAGATTTCGCTCTGCCTTTGCTCCATCTTCTCAAATTTTCAATGCACGTCTTGCAGCACATATGAGGGGCGAAATTTTTGTCCTGGTCCCCTGCTTAATTCCAAAGTATGCTCTATACATTGTCTTCACAAATTTAGTGATTTGGGACTGGTTATTTGGCATGGTAACCGTCCCACATATGTAGCAGAATCTATTGGGATCATTTTTACACGCTCTATTCATTATGAAATATTTTATCTATATGCCTGAAAAGTAAAAAAAGATATTATACAAGTGAAACAAGTGATGATAGATGTTACTGTTCCAATTCCGCTTTGACAAAATCACGAAAAATTCTATTTTACTTATGAGGCCATAGCCGGATAACCTGAGCTGATTGAGAAAAATGGATTGCAGATACGAAATCAGCAGGAAAAACTCTATAAGAATCACTTACAAAACCCTTGACAGCAAAATTGATGCATACCAGTGTTATATTGAGATATTTCGAAAAAGCTACTGTATATCTATCTACGTTATCGAACCCATTCATAATTTTGAAAACCTGGATTAGATCACCCCTTAGCCTCCTAGTCTCGAGTGTTGTCAATTTTAATTCTTTAAGCTTATCCTCGAACGACTTTGACCTAGGCAACGGAATCATCTTAGTTGCTCGTCTTTGAATTCTTTCGATTTTGTCTATATCTTTGCGCATATGCGGATTCCAAAATTGGATCGCGTACTCCAAATGGGGTCTAACTAATGATTTATAAAGAGGAACTATAATATCGCGCGATTTGAACTCAAAATTTCGAGCTATAAAACCTAACAATTTGTTCGCTTTATTGACCGCTGCTGTACTTTGTTTCCCTACTTTTAAATCACCAGTGACTATAACTTCTAAACCTTTTTCCTGCTCTACTCTTATCAACTCTTCCCCTGACATACTACACGCAAAATTACCGTTACGCGAACCTATATGTAAAATTTTGCACTTATCGATGTTAAATCTCATTTGCCATGTGACTGACCAGTCAACGACTTTATTCAGATCATTCTGGATTTTACCTCTATCTTCGTCATTAATCGCCCTACCACCCAGCTTCGTGTCATCCGCAAACTTTGAAACTGTACTGACTAGGCCGACATCTAAATCGTTAATATATATAAGAAAAAGCAAGGGCCCAATACAGAACCCTGAGGAACGACACTCGCTAAATTAGCCCAAGAAGACTCCGCTCCATCAACGACCACCCTTTGTTTCCTACCTCGCAACCATTCTTCTATCCAATTTATTACTACACCCCTGATTCCATGAGCCTTAGTTTTCTTAATGAGTCTTTTGTGCGGTACGGTGTCAAACGCTTTTTGAAAATCTAAATACACTACATCAACCGCCCGATGACTATCGTAAACGTCAACCACGCTTTCAAAAAATTCTAAAAGATTAGTTAAGCAAGATTTGTATCACCTAAAACCGTGCTGCGTATTTCTAAGTTATGCAGTTCTAAGTGTTCGACTATACAATCCCTAATTATTGTTTACAGTAGCTTACCTACAACAGACGTTAAACTGATTGGCCTATAATTTCCCGCCGCACCTTTATCGCCTTTCTTACAGATAGGTGTTACTTTGCTAACTTGAAATTATCTGGTACGCACCCCTCAGAAATAGACGCATTAAAAATCTTTGTTAGCGGCACAACAATGCTATTTTTTAATTCTTTTAGTTGTATGGGATATATGGAATCCGGCCCCGGTGATTTACACGTTTTCATTTTATCAATATAGCGCATTACTTCCCCTTCACTAACCACAATATTATCAAAAATATTACCATTATCAAAGTGTATTATGTCTATGACCGTAGGGATATTCGTTACATCTTCTACAGTAAAAACTGACGTAAAGAATTCGTTTAGCAAGGTAGCCATTTTCTTGTTTTCAGAAACTAGATATCCTTTAACATTTTTCAACGGCCCAAAGACACTTTTTACTGGATTTCTATTGTTGATGTATTGAAAGAATCGCTTGGGGTTTTCTTTACCGTCACGAGCTATGGAGGTTCCAAATTCGCGCTTCGAATTTTTTATTACACTTTTCGCTTCACGCCTTATAGATATGTAGTTGTTTCGTAACCACAAATTGTCTTTATTGCACTTATGTAGCCTATAAGCTCTATCTCTACTCTTAATAATGTCTCCTACTGCTATGGAGGTTCCAAATTCGCGCTTCGAATTTTTTATTACACTTTTCGCTTCACGCCTTATAGATATGTAGTTGTTTCGTAACCACAAATTGTCTTTATTGCACTTATGTAGCCTATAAGCTCTATCTCTACTCTTAATAATGTCTCCTACTCTAGAAGTAAACCATAAGCAGTGGCGGTTCCTCATATGGGCAATATGGGCAGCCGCACAGGGCGGCATTTGTTGAGGGGCGGCATGAGCGCCTGCAAAAAAAATAAAAATAAGAATAAATAAAGAAATAAAGAAATAAATAAAAAATAAAATAAAATAAATAATAAAAGATCAATAAATATATTTTTATTAATAAAAAAAACATCTATTGCATTTTCCATAAACCTTCCCATAAAAGACCTAAACAATGCAAAATGCTTCCAGATTAATATTATTGGGAATAAAGGCCCATACTTTAACATATGTAATGTTATTTTTCTGGGTTTGGTTAAATAGTGAAATGTATATTATGAAGCATCTGATGAGCCCTTGATTGATGCTTTGAAGAAGCTGGAGGTAACATTTTTCAATGCAGTGGTTGATGCTGCAACATCAGCCATTCAGGAAAGATTTTCCACGTTGGAAATTGTGGGAGAGAAGTTTGGAGTGCTGACACATTTCCAAAATCTCACATTTGAGGAGCTGACAGAACAATGTGTGAACCTTAGTACTACACTACACTTTAAGGGACAATCTGACTTGGATGGCAGAGAGCTTGCACAGGAGCTGAAGAACTTGCCTGACTTGCCATCAAAGACCATATCCTTGCTTGAACTGCTGACATTTATCCATGAAAGGGAGCTCTCTGAAATATATCCAAATTTGTGGACTGCTCTCAGAATTGGTCTTACTCTTCCAGTCACTGTTGCTGAAGCAGAGAGGAGCTTTTCAAAGCTGAAGCTCATCAAATCCTACCTGAGGTCAACTATGTCACAGGAACGCCTTACCGGTCTGGCCATCATCAGTATAAATCATACAATTGCTGAGCAGATTTCATATGATGATTTAATTCATGACTTTGCATCAAGGAAGGTAAGAAGAGTCAGGCTTTAGATGGCAGTTGTGCTGTGGTGCAATTTATTTTGTTTCTTGTTCAAAGTGTAGCATAATAATTACCTTCTCTTAAGTGTCTTATTCTATTTATGTGATAGAGCATTTGTACAATTTGGAAATTTGATTCTCTAGTTTATTTATGGCAGTTGTGCAATTTAATTTGTATTTTTCCTGTTCATAGTATCATAATTACATTCTCTTAAGTGAGTTATTCTATTTACGTGATGAAGGATTTGTAAAATTCAGAAATTTGAGTCTTTGTTTTGGTTCTGAAGTTCCAACAATTAGTCCAATAAAGTTATTTTGTGAAAGAGTTATGTCTGTCCTTTATTTTGGGGGGATTCGAATGTGTGTGTGTTGGCGAACAGGGGGGGGGGGGCGCTGAAGGTGAGGTTCGCCCAGGGCGTCATGTAAGCTAGGACCGCCACTGACCATAAGGGCTTGTTATTTACTTTCGCACGCTTAATTTTGTACGATACACATTCCTCATTTATAGTCCTAAATACTGTTTAAAACGAATCCCACATTAGTTTTCCGTTGGAGTTCCCCATTACGTTTTCACAATTGACGTGTGACAATTTATTTCGAAATTTACAAAAGTCTGCGTGCTGGAAGTTAGGAATTTTAGTCGAGTCAGCTGGTTTCGAGTGACTTACTGAGAGGACAAACTCTACCATATTATGATCGCTATTGCTTAACGGTTCTCTTACTTGAAGATCAGTAATTAGCCTATCGTCCTTAGTTATTACTAAATCTAAAATACTGTCCAACCTCGTAAGTTCCCCAACATTTTGAATAAGAAAGCTATCCTCGAGAAAATTAACTAAACGATTACTTTCCGCGTCTCCCTGCATTGTATCTTAATTCACGTTGGCGCAGTTAGAGTCACCCATAACAAAAGCCTGCTCATTACCTATTATTCTCTTTAGTTCACGATATAACGCTTCGTCCTTATCAGCTGTTTAATTAGGGGTCGTATACATAACTGCAACAAGAAGTTTCAAATCGTTCAATTTAAGTTCTGCTATAGTCGAATCTATTGGTTCTGGAATTGTGTGCTTTACTTCTATAACGTTCGCAATATTATCTTTGATATACAACATAACACCGCCTCCTGGCCTACCTATTCTGTTTTTAACAAAAAGTCTATGACTACTAATTTGATACTCCCCTACAAAGTCACGTGTTTCAGTGCTAAGCCACGATTCAGTTATCGCAATTAAATCATAGTCTTTACAAGCAATTAAAGAAAAAAATTTGTTTATTTTATTTCGTAAGCTACGAGCATTTAAGGATAGAACCTTCAAATTGTTTGTAATTGCGACACCTTAGCGACCGCAGGAGAAATTTGTGGAATTTACGCTGGGACCGTTCGAGTTACTGCAGCCTGAAAAGAAGAGACAGTATTATGAAATAGTCTTCCTAAACGCGCAGCTCCAAGTCATTAAGATGAAGTCCATCTCCGAGGAACAATTCCCTCCTGCCGTAGAAACTGTTCCAAAAATTCGCTGTTTTAGTTTTCGATTGAAGCTCCAAATTTAATAATTTATGTTGCCATGATGTTGTTGTGATGAGGGTTTCTTGTCTAAGTGCAAAAGTTATAATATTGTGCCTTAGTTTCTTAAATTTAAACTCTATAATAAACGCCTCCATAACTCCAAACTATATAAATCATGGCAACATAAATTATTAAATTTAGAGCTTCAATCGAAAACTAAAACAGTGAGTTTTCTCAAGCTGAAATATAAGAATTCTCTGTTTGGTCTAAAATCTAGGGTGTTTTATATTGATTATCAGTGTTTAGTTACTAAATTTCAAACTTGCTGTGATAAAATTGTGAATAGACATAAAAGGATACATGCTGCCAAATTAGAAAAATTGGGAATCACTCAGTCGTTTTTTAATAATCCAGATAATTTTATTTTTAATTTTTCTAATAGAGTTTTAAGTATTAGAGAGAAAGAAATATTGTCGTTAGGCTTAAATTTTGATCTACCTCATTATAAACTAAATTTGTATAAATTTTTCTCTGGTTTTGAATTGTGAGATCCGACCAAATTTCTCGTTTCATAACTTGGTAAAACAAATGGAGAGCATCTCTTTTAAGAATTTTTATAATTTTAAACCCCATAAGGTGTTTTCTCCCCTTTTTAATAAGCAAGATTTTAAAATTCTTGGACCTTTTCCAGTTTGTGTACCGTTTTTCATATAATTTATTTTTGAGAATATTTTTGTTAAAACTAACGAAAATATCACGACTTAACCTAACCAATTATCAAGAGCGTACAGTTGATCTATTAGTAAATAGTAAATACTATTCCAGAAACAAACAATGTTATAATTAATAATAGATGAACTGTACGCCCTTGATAATTGGTTAGGTTAAGTCGTGATATTTTCGTTAGTTTTAACAAAAATATTCTCAAAAATAAATTATATGAAAAACGGTACACAAACTGGAAAAGGTCCAAATTCTTAATAATTTGAAAAAGAATAACTCTGTCATCATTACAAAACCGGATAAGGGTAAAGGAGTAGTGTTGATTGATTCAACAGTTTAGATAAATAGAATGGAGACAATTTTGTCGGATACGTCTAAATTTAAAACGGTAAAAGAGAATGTTCTGTCTAAATTACTAAAACTCGAAGATAAACTTAATAGGTTTTTGCGTAAATTAAAAAATAGTAATATTATTGATGACAATACATACAATTTTTTGTTTGCTTCTGGTTCTAATCCAGGAATTCTATACGGTTTACCTAAAGTCCATAAGCCGAATTTCCCACGAAGACCTATTCTTTCGGCCTGTGGTACATTCAATTATAACTTAGCCAAATTCTTCGTTCCCTTGCTTTCAAAACTCACCTATAATGATTATTCTATTAACAAATCGTTTGATTTTTCTAAAGAGATAAAACAGATCAATCATGCCGATTCTCTTACTATGGCCAGTTTTGATGTCTCCTCATTGTTTACTAATGTCCCGTTAAAAGAAACATTAAATATCATACTAAACAAGTTATTCACTATTGATAATACTCTTATTAATGGCCTCACTCAGACTCAATTTAAAAACCTCCTCGAAATAGCGTGTTTTGATAATCTTTTCTTATTTAATAGCAACCTTTACAGCCAAATTGATGGGGTAGCTATGGGTTCCCCGTTGAGCCCAACACTAGCAAATGCATTTCTTTGCCATTACGAAGAAATTTGGTGAAAAAGTTGTCCTAATAGTTTTAAACCCATATATTACAGAAGATACGTGGATGACACTTTCTTAATATTTAACCATCCTTCACACGTAAAACTTTTCCTTCATTATCTTAATAAACAACATAGTAATATTAAGTACACATGTGAAAACGAAGCAAATAATAGTTTACCTTTCCTGGATGTTTTAGTTAAACGGGCTCATAATAAGTTTCAGACCTCACTATTTCGAAAACAAACTTTACTGGCTTGGGAACCAATTACACTGGTATTTTGCTGTCAAGGGTTTTGTAAGTGATTCTTATAGAGTTTTTCCTGCTGATTTCGAATCTGCAATCCGTTTTTCTCTATCAGCTCAGGTTATCCGGCTATGGCCTCATAAGTAAAATAGAATTTTTCGTGATTTTGTCAAAGCGGAATTGGAACAGTAACATCTATCATCACTTGTTTCACTTGTATAATATCTTTTTTTACTTTTCAGGCATATAGATAAAATATTTCATAATGAATAGAGCGTGTAAAAATGATCCCAATAGATTCTGCTACATATGTGGGACGGTTACCATGCCAAATAACCAGTCCCAAATCACTAAATTTGTGAAGACAATGTATAGAGCATACTTTGGAATTAAGCTAGGGGTCCAGAACAAAAATTTCGCCCCTCATATGTGCTGCAAGACGTGCATTGAAAATTTGAGAAGATGGAGCAAAGGCAGAGCGAAATCTTTGCCTTTTGGAATTCCCATGATTTGGAGAGAAGGAAAGGATCACGTGACAGATTGCTATTTCTGCATGACAAACCTCCAAGGTGGGCTTATAAATTTATTTTTCTTAAATACTTGGAAATCCTCGTATGAAAATTGACATAATATTCACCATAATGTAATATTCACCATATATAGCATAATATTCACCATAATGTAATATTCACCATATATAGCATAATATTCACCATAATGTAATATTCACCATATATAGCATAATATTCACCATAATGGTAATCACACATTTACATATACATATTGTTATAGAAAATACATTTACACATACATATTGTTATACAAGTTACATTTACATATACAATGATTGTATATTTTCTTTCTTTTTCATTCATATTGTCCCCGAAGGGACAATATGAATGAAAAAGAAAGAAAATATACAGACTCCATCGACCTATTTCATATCTTACAGACCGCAGCCTTCCCTCACGAGCCGCCACTGTCTGAATGCTTCTTCTATTTCATATGCAAGTTTTATATCCATGTTTCTGTGTTTCTATTTTCAGGAGTTAACAAGAAGAATAAACACATTGTTGTATACCCTGACATTCCTTCTGCTATGAGACCTGTACCCGATGGTCCTGGAATTCCAATACCCGACCCACCTCAAACCCTGGACTTCGATGATTATGATGATGAATCAATGACCAATGCCAATGACCAGTCCCAGTCGTATATACCTCAAAATACCGCTTCAAATGAGCCGAGGCCTCTCAACCAGGCCAAACTTAATGATCTTACCAGGGATTTAGGACTTTCCAAATTAGCTGCAGAGATCTTGGGCTCACGACTTCGAGAGGACAACTTGCTGGCTCTGGGAACAACATTCTCCTGGTATAGGAAACGAGAGGAAGAATTCCGCAAGTGTTTTGCAGTGCACGAAAATACCTCTTCCTTAGTGTACTGCTGCAATGTTGAGGGGCTAATCGAATCCTTGGGCCTGCCATATAACGCATCAGAATGGAGGCTATTTATAGACTCGTCTAAACGAAGTTTGAAAGAAGTACTTCTCAACATTGGGAATAGGGTTGCATCAGTCCCTGTAGCACATTCCGTACAACTTACTGAGAGCTACGATAACATGAAAATTTTACTGGATGCTCTCGTATACGACCAACATAACTGTAGGATCTGTGGAGATTTGAAGGTAATACTAATATCATAAGTAAACTATTGCTATTGACTATGTTGTTTTTCCAAAGGTTATTTGAGAGCGTATAAGAACACTTAACTTCCCCACAGAAGTGATACAGTCCAATGCATAGATTTTTTTATCTGATAGAACAAATTCTCTAAATTCTTTAAATATTTTCATTTTTTTCAGATTGTGGCATTTGTATTGGGAATGCAAGGGGGATACACGAAATACCCATGTTTCCTCTGCAAATGGGATAGCCGAGCGGATGAGAAGCACTATGCACAGCGTGAATGGGCATCCAGAGAGAATTTTGAACCTGGGTCGCATAATGTCGTTTCAGTGCCCCTTGTATCACCAACAAAAATTTTGCTCCCACCACTTCATATTAAGCTGGGCTTGATGAAAAATTTCATCAAATCAATGAATAAGGAGGGTTCAGCATTCCGATATCTCGAGAGTAAATTTCCTGATACATCTGATGCTAAACTAAATGCTGGGGTTTTTGATGGTCCTCAAATTCGAACTTTGATCAAGGATACTCAGTTCGAAAACGCAATGACTCCAACTGAGAAGAATGCCTGGCAGGCATTCAAATCAGTTGTCACTGATTTTCTTGGCAAGCGTAGAAGTCCAGAATACGAGTCCGTTGTCGAAAACTTGATGGAAGCTTTCAAAGCTCATGGGTCGCGCATGTCCATAAAAATGCACTTTTTGTGGTCCCACTTGGACTATTTTCCTGAAAATTGCGGGGATTATAGTGAGGAACAGGGTGAACGATTTCACAAAGATATCAAAATAATGGAAGAGAGGTACCAGGGAAACTGGGATATCAATATGCTGGCGGACTATTGCTGGTGGATTCGCGGTAAATTCATCGCGGTAAATTCATCGCGAGTAATTACATCGCGGTAAATACATCGCCTGGTAAATACATCGCCTGGTAAATACATCGCCTGGTAAATACATCGTCGGGTAAATACATCGCCTGGTAAATACATCGCCTGGTAAATACATCGTCTGGTAAACACATCGCCATACATTATTTAAAGGTGATAGTAATAAATATATGAACATTCACATATTTTGTTTAATTTACGATGAATGTATAGTTTGTTTCGTTCAATTTGGTTTCTGTACTTGTGATATTCAAATGTTTTAGATTAATGCTGGAGGGGAGTGGGTTGCTTTAATTAGGCTTAGTTAGGTTAATTTAAATTAAAAATTAACAATCGACAATAAGTGCAATTAATTTCATTAACAATGAAAAGGAAATTCAAAGACAAAAAATTATTAATATCAAATTTACTCAATATATACTGTACATGGAAAAATAAATCAAAGTTACTTTTAAAAATAGAATCACCAATAAAATAATAAATGTAATTTTATACACAATTTAACAAAATATAATAAGAAATCGACAATAAGTGCAATTAATTTCATTAACAATGAAAAAGAAATTCAAAGACAAAAAATTATTAATATCAAATTTATTCAATATATACTGTACATGGAAAAAGAAATCAAAGTTACTTTTAAAAATAGAATCACCAATAAAATAATAAATGTAATTTATTTCCTTAGCAATGTAAAAAAATTCAAAGTAAAAAGATGACACTATTTTAAATTGGAGGAAGGAAGAAACATTCTAAAAAGACATTAATCTAAAACATTTGAATATCACAAGTACAGAAACCAAATTCAACGAAACAAACTATACATTCATCGTAAATTAAACAAAATATGTGAATGTTTATATATTTATTACTATCACCTTTAAATAATGTATGGCGATGTATTTACCAGGCGATGTATTTACCAGGCGATGTATTTACCAGACGATGTATTTACCAGGCGATGTATTTACCAGGCAATGTATTTACCGCGATGTAATTACTCGCGATGAATTTACCGCGATGAATTTACCGGACACCTTGCTGTTGTTTGAAGCGAGACGTGCCCGAAGAAAAACACAGACGGAAAGCCAAAAAAACTTAATTCCTTCCTCAATAAACTTTTTACCATATTCATTGTATGAATAAAAGTATTTATTCACACAATGTTTTTATTTTTCACGAGTGTTCTTATAATATTACTCGTATCTAGTGTTTAAGCTAAAAAAATCAATAAATTTGGGGATAAAATTGGACTTATAATAAATGGCCAATAGAGAAAAAACCTGACCTGATTGAGGAAAACCAATGTCATTTTTTAATTCAGCATGGTCGAATTATATAATATGAGTTGAAAAAACCCTCACAGCAGACAAAAAAATTTCATATGCATACCAGTGTTATTTAAGTTGTATGTTTTATAAATATAAGATTAGTGCTATAGTAACATTATTAACAAGAAGTTACCGTATTTGTTCAAATTACTTTTCATTAAACGAAGAGTTTAAATTTTTAAGACAGTACTTTATTAATAATTACTACCCTTCTAATCTTTTTGATAACCAATTAAAGAAATTTTTAAATAACACTTTTAATACTAAACTCCCCATAACTACAGTACAAAAAGAAACCAGATATATTAAATTACCTTTTTATGGTTATTTATCATTGCGTATTCGAGGTGAATTGTCCAAACTGCTCAAGTCTAGTTATCCCCAAATAAATTTTAGATTCGCCTTCGTCAACCCACTTAAATTATCAAATTTTTTAAAGTTCAAAGACGAATTCCCCAAAACTGTATGCCCTAATGTTGTTTACAAATACACGTACGACAGCTGTAAGGCTGCGTATATTGGCAGTACTCAACTCCAACTGGAGGTACGCTTTTCTCAACATTTGGGCTTATCAGTCCGTACCAACCGTCCCCTCAGTAGCCCACCACTATCCGCAATTAGAAACCATAGTAATGATAACAACCATCCCCTTCACAAAACTCAGTTTGAAATTCTAACTAGATCCAATAACCTCACAGAACTCCGAATTTTAGAATCTTTGTACATCTATAGAAACAAACCCTCCATTAACAATAATAGTTCATCTTACAAATTACAGCTCTTTTAACTAACCAACCGATTTTCATAGACATATCATACCTTTTGATTTACGGACCATACAGTTTTCTCTTAGGTTTTGTCAAGTATGGAGGTTGATGTAAACATTGTGTATTTACCTGTTGAGGTAATTTAATTTATTTTAATGATTTTAATTTTTTGTAGTGATGTAATTTTAATGATTTTAATTTTGTATTGATGCAATTTTCATTATTTTTATTTTAAGGTTTAAATTTTAATGGTTTTAATATTGTATTGATGTAATTTTCATTTTTTCTTTTTTTTTCTTTTAAGGTTTTAAGACTTAATTCACTGATGATGACAAAAGATTTGTCGAAACATCTGCAGTACAAAAAATAAATGAAAATGTTTGCCGTTGTGTTGGTCCTTCTGTTCATCTGTAAGCTCCGTTTCCCTAAGGAGAAGTCAATAGCTTTGATATAAATATATATATATATATCCCTTAGATAAACTTCTTTCGCTAAATTTATGATCTAAACTTTGGGACTTAATGACTCGCAACCCGGAATACTCTGTCAATTTTTAAAATTTATTTATTGTATCTTACGCGAAATCTGGGAGCCATAAACTTTTACAGCTACGAGAATGTGCTGCAGACCTTTGTGCACTGCTAATTTTTCTTTTTCCTTCATGGGGAATTGATTTTGAAATTATCTTCCAAATTTATGACATTTTATTTTTCAGCGGAGATATTAAACTTTCCAAGCCTATTTTAGATGAGACATCATAAATCGACTCACAAATTTATCCTCCAACCTCGTTAAGCACCTCATATAATTGGATGCCCATCATACGTTTAAATCTCCAACCAAATCATCGGGGGCAGAATACAAGATCAAAAACAACGCGTTTTTCTCTCTACGAATGGGTATATCTGAGACGCCCCTGATTTCACGGGGAAGCTAATCACAGCTCTGTTGGCGGAGCCCAGAAACTCGGATTAAAGGCTAGGCGGGCCTGTGCATTAAGACCCGCCCAAAATTCACTGATAGCCAATAGGAAGCTCGCGAATCGGGTATTGTAGGATGTTCACAATTGCGATCCCATTTATAAAAGGGGGCACTTTCATCTCAGGGCCTCAATTCATTCGTTTTTGGGAACAGTGCTTTTGAAATACCCAGTCATGAGTCATCTCTATAACTCCCCGGAGTTGTTTAAAAACGAGGATGTCCCATCGCTCTCTGCAATTTATTTTTTCAACGCTGTAGATCAGAATGAACTTCTCTCAACGCAATCCATTGCAGAAACTTGCAATGGATTGCATAAGCCAACGGGTACGTCATTTGAAATGTAAGGAATTAATTTGTGATTATATACTGCGGTTCCTTCAGTGTTGATTAACTTATAAAAGGCCATAATAAATACGTTTTGAAAAATAGTTTGTGCTTTATTCTCGGTCTATATACAACGTTTCAATCAGTGTTAGTTAATTTATAAAAAAGCCGTAATAAAACGAAGTGAAATGCTATCTGTCCAGAGGTCCGGTGTTAATTAACTTATATATATATATATGGTGTGGATTTAATTGTAGATTTCTCAATAACAAAATTTATAGACAGCTCTGCTGTAGTATTTTAGAAATATTAAAAACTTTAAGTATTGCGGCAGACGAAGCGTAGCACACTCAGCTAATCTTCCTTTTGAGCTGTAAATTAGTGTACTTGTTTTTAATTATTTTCCAATTCTCTGTTTCCTTCGCGGTTATTTCGGCATATATATAGTGTGGTTTTTATTGTACATTTCTCGATAACTTAGAAAATTATAGACAGCTCTGCTGTAGGATTTTAGAAATATTACAAATTTTAAGAATTGCCTGCGGGCTCGGGTTCGAGACTCGGTGCCGGCAGACGAAGCGCAGCACACCCAGCTAATTTCCTTTTGAGCTGTAAATTAGTGTACTTGTTTTTAATTATTGTTCCATTCTCTGTTTCCTTCGCGGTTATTTCGGCATATATTATATATATATATATATATATATATATATGGTGTCTTTAATTGTACATTTTTTGATAACTTAAAAATTATAGACAGCTCTGCTGTAGGATTTTAGAAATATTAAAAACTTAAGAATTGCCTGCGGGCTCGGGTTCGAGACCCGTTGCCGGCAGACAATGTCTTAGCACTCTTACTTTTGAAAACTGTCATGATATCTGCTTTGTGATTATAATTTGCCAGGCGTCCAAATCGGGATTTTCCCTTATTGTATCTCTCTAATTAAACTAATTTAATTTTACTTAACTTTATTTGATTCAGCATGAACTAATCATGTCAACTTCTCATTAAAGGAGCGAAACGGAACTTGAACGTGTTATAGCTACTTTTCCTTTTGATGAACGCGGAATAAATGATATGGATGCTTCACTGCACAGCCAACACAGCGACCTGAATACAGAGGTCGAGGTATTGGCTCACATCCTGTCCAACGAATGCCAGATCATCGAGGAAGTAATGTAAGTATTTTTTGGGGTTAAGAACAAAACACATTGTATTTTCATTTAATTTATTGAATGGTAGAAAATATGTACAAAGCGGAACCAGTGTCCATTAAATAAGTCTGAATGGCGATATTTTACAAATACGCCTTTACACAATATAGATACACACCTTTACACAATACAGCGGGTGCTAACATATGGGAACCTTTTTTTTTATTTGTCTGCATAGCGTTTTATCATTCATTTCAGTGTCTCAAAAATCGAATAATTTAAAAAAAATTATAAATCACTTTCTCCGTGACATGTGCAGGAGAAATAAAAGACTATACAATTTAGGGTGGATCACTTTTCACTTTTTTAAAAAAATTATTGCTGGTCAAAGTTTTTCCCATGATTTGGTTCAGTGGAAGTACACTGACACCATTTTTACCAAAATCGATCAATATTTAGGGGTCGCGCATCGACCTTGAAAATTTCAATTTTGGAAATTTGGCCAAATTGACAATTTTTTACTGAATAAAGATAAATCATCAAATGACCATATTTTCTGAATCCTCTCAGTGAAAGAAATCCTCTCAGATACTTACCAAGTTGATAGGACAAGTGGTTTAGAAGTTACACTCACCTAGAAATAACATTAAAATTTAAAATACCGTATTTGTCCCCGTTATGGACGTAATCATAGCATCAGTAGCTGGCGCATCCTAAAATCCCAATTACACACACACGCTATGTCTATGACCAATATTTTTACTAATCACAGTTTGCTTTTTACAGATCAACTGTGTCAATTGATTCTTGTTTGATAAGTCTAGACTTTAGTACAATGGATAAACTGTTAACAACCAGGAGTGGGAAGACTCTGAAAGTTACTTATTCTGGAAAAGAGAAAGCAGCAACAACAGCACCACCTTCTCTAAGGTCAGCCACGGACGTCTTCTTAATTGGTCAGCCATCTTCCTCGATCGGTGGTGCCAAATTGCCAACCACCCATCAAGTTCTCCAGTACTTCTTCTATGCCAAGCAGGAAACTACTGACAGGAAGGCCGCCGTAAAAGACACGGTGGCCAATGTTCTGGCATTTTGGAACATGGCACGTATAAAGACGATCACGAGGCGTAACTGCGAAAGAAAACTGGAGTTACTGTGGGAAGAGTGGCGCTCGCTGCAGAAGAGCAAGATGAGAGACAGTGACGCGGGAAAAGGCAGGGAGAAGTTTTCAGAAAATCTGAACAAGCTCTGGGACATCGGAGCTCCCGATGCTATTGAAGAGATACAGAAAACTCTCAAGACAACAACAAACAAGAAGATATTAAATTTATGAGGATCAACGGGGCCTGCGCCAGGCAACAATGAGTGGGAATGATAGTGTTCGTTGTCAAGAGAAAACGGCAACTCTCAAGACAACAATCTCGTGATGAGCCAGGCACCTCAAAAACGAAATTAGGAACCGAAGCTGAGAGCGACGATGAATCTATAGAAAGCAGATCATCGAGCAACTCCGAATCACAGCTAGAACCACCATACCGACAGCCGAGAGAATCAACTGTATCAATCAGCCTTCCTCACCGCATCCTCAATGCACCGGCTGTTATTGAAGTGGCTGATCGCTTCCGGATGTCCAATAATCAGGTGTGTATATATCAGTAATGATCTTTCCTTGACAAAGATATAATAGACGTAACGACGGAAAATTTAGTGATTATTTTGTCACATAAAACCATACGCATCCTTGTCAATTTCCTTTCAATTTCGCACATAGGTGGCAAGTGTCGTGGCGGCAGTCCTACGTTCGGCAGATCCGCGCAGACCTGGACAAATTCAGTATCTCGAACACGTCTCGCCGTGGAAGAGTGGCACATCGTTGTGAAGTGTCGACAGCTGTGCAGAAATCCTTCGTA
Organism: Bathynomus jamesi; assembly: GCA_023014485.1. Taxonomy (NCBI): domain Eukaryota; kingdom Metazoa; phylum Arthropoda; class Malacostraca; order Isopoda; family Cirolanidae; genus Bathynomus; species Bathynomus jamesi. The sequence continues at coordinate 294,821 of JAJOZX010005066.1, read as the reverse complement.
TCTCCGAGGCATGCTGTCGTCCACTGGGACGGTAAAGTAATCAAGGTCAGTTTTGCCCTCACCGTGGACGACAGTGAATTAACATGTTCCAGTGACGACAGTGGATTGACATATTCCAGTGGACGATAATGGATTGGCATGTATGACATACGTTTCAGGACTCTCTTGGATCATTGGAGTACCGCCAGGCGATTCTCATCTCCGGAGCTCCCCAATGCACAGAAGGAAAGTTGCTGGCCGTTCCGACTGTTGCTGACGGCACCGGTCTGTCCCAGGCCCAGGCGACCTTTCGTGCTCTCAAAGACTGGGATGCGAGAACAACGTGATTGGACTGTGCTTCGACACAACTTCCTCCAATACGGGGAGGGTGCAGGGTGCGGTGGTCCGGCTGGAGAACATGCTTGGTAAACCGCTCTTCCAGCTGGGCTGTCGCCATCACGTTATGGAGCTCATCGTGGGGCAGTGGTCATCACCGCGTTTGGAAGAACCACAGCACCAACTGAACCTTTGTTCCAGTATCTGAGGAGAAGGTGAATTTCAAGTCTAAGGCGCATTTGTTTTCTCCAATGATTTTTTGCCTTCAGAGCAATTGAGATATCAGCGTCCTTCTACTAATGATGTTAATAGCAGTCGAAAAGGGAAACTTCAGTCGTTTTCATGCAATATTTTCATACTCCCCTTTCAGGTGGGACAAGCTCGACCTCTCGACTTATCGCGAGCTGGAGATCGAGCATTTGGCGGAGGTGACGTGGCTGATGGAGCTCCGAGATGAGGCAGTCAAGTTCCTCGGCACCGCTTCTGGTCTTGTCAGAGAAGACTACCGAGAAGTGGCGGAGATTACACTCCTGGTACTCGGGGCCCAGCCACGTCGTGGCACACACTTCATGCGCCCAGGAGCCTACCATCATGCGAGGTGGATGGCCAAGGTTGGTATTTTGAATTAGAAGTTAAATATTGTATTGCCTTCTGCAAACAGCCATTTGAAGTCCCTACCAGAAAAAAATAAGATAAATAATTTACCATTAAACAAATTTATATGGAGTGGTATCGGTAGTTATACATCACAGTGCGTATTCGTTTCAGATCATCTACTACACGAAGCTCCTGATGTTCAGCGGTCAACTGGAGTTCGACGACGAGCTGGAACAGAAACTTCAGAGAGTGGTACTATTTACTGCACTCCTCTACGCACCTGCCTGGCTGGCGGCTCCTGTCGCAGCTGATGCCCCGCTGAATGACCTTGTGTTGTACCAGCTTCTTCTGCAGTACAAGGCTGTGGATCGCGAGATTGCAGAGGCTTCACTGCAGTGATCAGGTGGCACTTGTGGTATCTGAGGCCTCAGACCGTCGTTTTCGCCCTCTGCAGTGACAAAGTGGAAGACACTGTGGAGCACGAGATGGCAAAGAAGCTGTGCCGCCTCGCTGTGCCCGAGGACTTCACGTATGACAACGTCTCGGTTGATGACACGACGCGCCTTCCGGACCTGATCGATGAGTCATCGTGGTTCGTGTTCACAGGCCTGTCGGTGTGCGCGTCTACGTCGCTCACTCTGCCGGTGAATAAGTGGGATCAAGATAAGAACTACTGTGATCTGAAGAATGTCATCTCGCATCTGAAAGTTACCAACGACGTGGCAGAGAGAGGGATAAAACTGCTAGAAGATTACGCGAACACTGTCACAAAAGACGAGTCACAACTGCAGGGTCTTCTTCAGCTCGTGGAAAAGAAACGGAAAGAACTCGGTGACTTCAAGAAGTCGTCACTTGCCAAGATGACGTAGCGCAGAGGGAAAGGGAGTTAGCAGAGAGAGTACATGGCGCTCGCCTTAAGATGACGTGTGTTCTAACCACGATTCATACAGTTTTTGAACCTAGTTAGGGGCACCGGAGTAAGTGCCTTTAGTGATATCGGTAAACCGTTTTAATACAAAATACATTTGATCTTTCCTTATTCGTTTTATCTTATCCTAAAAAACAGACAATAGCAGACAGCATATGGAGGTACGGGGACAAATACTGTATTTTAAATTTTAATGCTATATCAAGGTGAGTATAGCTTCTAAACCACTTGTTCTATCAACTTGATAAGAATCTGAGAGGATTTCTTTCACTGAGAGGATTCAGAAAATATGGTCATTTGATGATTTATCTTTATTCAGTAAAAAATTGTCAATTTGGCCAAATTTCCAAAATTGAAATTTTCAAGGTCGATGCGCGACCCCTAAATATTGATCGATTTTGGTTAAAATGGTGTCAGTATACTTCCACTGAACGAAATCATGGGAAAAACTTTGACCAGGTATAATTTTTAAAAAAAAGTGAAAAGTGATCCACTCTACTATACATGCAGCAGGTGTTATTAAAATGTCCTTGTAGGTGGTAAGGATTCAATATAACTGCAGCTAGATATATTTCTTCGATAAATTGTACAACCACAGGGTCATTCCAGGGATGAGTGCCGAGTGAATCAAAATAATACATTCTTTCCCTATTTTTAAAATAGATTGCAAACCAATGAATCCCCTCAACCCCCACAATGTCGGTGTTCACGATAATCCCGTACAAGTTTCTCGTAGTTGGCAATTTCAATATTTCATTCTTCGCAAACATACCGATAAATTTAGAGGGTGTGATTCGGTCACTTTTCATTACTCTCTTAGTGTATTCGCGTCCATTTTAAAAGTCTGTGACCACGTTCCTGAAACGGTCAACTTCTATCAAAGCCTGTGATTCGATGTACACGAGTACGCTAACAGGCGCGTCTAGGGGGTTGGCAAATTCCAGCTTGACTGAGATGTTCCCACTCTGTTTTGGACTTATGTGTGTGTTTACGACAGCAGACAAGTCAGGGGTAATATCAAATAAATAAAGGTTAAATTCTTCCACAAATTCTTTTTGCGTTACGCCGAAAACCAAGTTCGTCACAGGCACCTGCATTGTGACCCAGACTACTATAAGCTCGCGCAGAGAGGGAACACAGCGTCTGATAAGTAGTCCGTAATCATAGTCCCTCCGAATGCAAGACCATTTACGTATAGTTATATTTTTATGGCCGAAATTCTCGAATTTAAAGGCACTCTTTTTATATTTTCCATTCGTCGAGGCGAGGTCCTGTATTCCAATTAATAACCTTTTAGGCAGGACTCCAAGGGCCAAGTTTTCTAGTGTTTCGAGGCCGACCCGGCGGGCACCGTGTATAATTTGATCTGTATTAAGTTTTTCTCAATTTCTATTTGTTCTGGTGAACTTAATTTCACTCGACGTACAATTAAATAAGTTTCCATTATGTGAATCACCGCGAGTTTTGTAACCTCTTCTTGATCAGACCCCAGATTTATGAAGATAGGACTCGTACGGTTGAGCTTTAGTTTTAGATCGTCGCCGTTCATAAGCAGTTTCTCCTGGAACGTGAAGTCTGTATGAAGAAAAACAAAACACTCGTATATCTTTTTTTTAGAATTTTTAAATTTATCCTTTATACTACTTTCATCTTTAGTCTGATAATAGCCCTCAGCGGTTAAAAAGGTGTCCTTCGCTTCTTTTGAAAAGTTGGACATTTTCCAGATAGGCTCGTAGGTGGTGATAACCCGTTCCTGCCGAGATGTTAACCTGAATTAAATACACCTCACACTGGCTGAATCTGGAGTGTAGAAAGTTGGTTTCAGGGTATGCAGAGTAACTATCATCGCAGTCCGTTCCATCTGAATGGGTTATACGCAGTTTGCATACATGTGCATGCACCACGGGTTAAAAAAGTAAGGGTCTGGAGCTGGGTATCACGAATTCTATAGGGGCACTCGGTGAACTAATTGTGTTTAATGGGTTAATTGTAATAAAGTCGCTATACTCAATAGAGACAGGAGGGGGGCATATCAAAGAGGGACAGTTCCCATTTTCAGCATTGTGAACTACACGGATGGATGAAACGCGCCATGACGAGTCAGAAATAGTACCACACCTCTCGACAAGTAGTAATCAGCCTATGATTCGTGAGAGTAGTGTCCTCAGTTTATATCAGTTAAAAAAATGATCAGCCATAGGCTTCATACACTTAGAACACTTCTTTTTTATTTCCTTTTACGTTTAGCGCCACGTGATGGTAACTCCTTCTTCCTGGCAGCTCTCTTCTCTCCGCCACCACGCATTTTTCTCTTTGCATCTTTGATGATTTCGTCCCGTGTACGTTTTAAATGGTTTTTTAGAGCTTCTTTAGGTTTAGTTCCACCCATTATGTCTTCTGCCGCGTTAAAACCTGATTGTAACGCCTTCCGCCCTAGGTATCTAGCCCCCCTCTTCAACAGTGGGATAGCGGTGCGTAGTATGGTTGAAAAAATGGATGCAAACCCACTCCTCGATAGACTGTGAATGGTCTTCGGGGTCATTATAACCGACGAAAGTGTAGCTTCACTATTAAGCTCCCATCACCGAATGGGAAATTTTTTCCTTCAATCGTTCTTATATATATCGAGATGTTGGTTAATAGATTATTTGCAATATTCACATAATGGAGCTTGTCATATGTAATGCTCAAACTTTTCCCTCTGTGTGCAATGCGCAACAGGCGCGCCTGGGTGTCCCCAACAAATTGATGCTCTACGATATTGCTGTAAATATAGCACATGTCTGGGGATGGGCAGCTTTCACTCAATTTCTCAATCTTCAGCTGATACATTAAGCTGGACAAGTCATGTTGTGCCTCGTGAAAGGTATCTCTTTGGAGAGCTGCACTATATCTACCCTCAGCCACAATTGTGAACAACTCTTTATCTTTAATATTTTTACTCAGCGTTGATTTTAACTTCAATGTGCGTGCAGGCGTGTCTATGTTTACGACTTCAAAAAGTAAATCGTTTGTCAGGTACGACTTTTCAAGACTCTTGTTTAACCCCGTCACAATATCCATGGCTGTCATAATGACCGATTCCCAGCGTTACATTTGTACTATAGTACTGTACCTCACCGAATAGGACTGATCGTATAGTATTGTCTAAGTTTATGCCTAATTTTTCACATTCATCGATTCTTCTAAGGATCAGAAAGATGATTTGCCCATTTTCAAGAGTTAAAAATTTGGTAGCTAACTGGAGTTCACATAAACCCATCTCATACGAATCACGCTCCAATTCAATGGGTCCGTGGAGTTCTGTCACAAAGTTGGCCAGAGTTTTGTTAGGAAGTACAGACAAAGACGAAGAGGACGGGAGTGTGACATAGAGGTGGCTAGGCGCCATGTTGCATAGGTGTTGAAGCTTTCTGGGTAACTCATCCATTTCACCAGGTTCATTTTTCTCTTTCCTGATCGTTTGCTGCCTAAAATTTTTTAAATTTTAAACACACTTTCTCCTAAATTAAATGTCACTTTCTGGAACTCCTCGCAGGAAAAGCCTCCAGCGATCTCTTCCCGATTCAATTCTTCAACGTAATACATCATTATCTCTCCTTTAGATCTCATAACACGAACTTTAAAAATCTCACGTGTCTATCCTTGCTCAAATCCCTTCGCGAATTTATTTCCCGAACGTGATAGCTTTACATAATCATTGATTTTGAAATGTGTAGAGTGTGGTGGCGGTGCTCCATCTCTTCTCACCTCTTTGCGAGTACCTCTTTCTAAAACTTCGTTAGGTGTTGTGCCAATCGTAAGGTGGTGTGAACGGTTGTATGACGACGCCAATGACCCGAGAACGTTTATATATCTGTATGTGTTTTTGTCTTTCAGCTAAAGAGGCCTTATGTATAGAACTGCTAGTGTAGTAACTGATATTAAACTCTGTCAGCATGTTCTGAAAAGCGCAACCTATAAATTCTTTCCCCATATCCGTACAAAAATAGCCAGGAACCCTATTCTTTTAACATCAACGTTTTGGTCGCTTTAGCAACTGTTTCAGGCGATTTATTTTTCAGGGAATTAGCCACAGATATCTAGAGAATACATCTATTATGAATAGGATGTAGCGGTATCCGTCATTATACACTGAATATCTTTGCATGTCTGTTAAATCCGCTTGCCAAATAGAGTCAATCGAAGCCGCTGTTGTCTTGGCCGTTTTAAACCTTTTTCTCACCGGTTATGAAGTGTATAAGCATCCTGCTCCCGCAAAAACCTCTCAACATCTTTTTTCCCTACTCCTAAACACCTCTGTACAGTCTATTAACGCCGCCATAGGAGGCGGGGTTAGAAATGTCATAATAGCGTTTACTTAATATGTTAGCCATTTGCGTATTTTAGAGACACGTGGATAAGGTTGGCCGTTTTTCTCTTCTTTCTCTCTTCAGAGACGCTGCTGCTGGGGCGATGGCGTACTCAGTTGTGACACATGCGAGACTTGATCCAGTCTTTTAACCTATTCAGATTACCTATCAATGTTTTGGGGACATTTATTTGTTGTAGTCTTGCTTTAATATGCTTCCATCCTGTTGGTGAGGGCCTGTCCCACTTTCTCACCAGATCATGAACAATGTCAACGATGTTGGATCCTTGTACCCTTGTTCCTTCAACAATGACCTCGCCTGTATCGGCCCACTGTATGATGGGGTCCTCACTCAATAGATTATAAAGACTTAAGCCTTTATTCCTCAATGTATGTGGGAGACTGCTTTTTAATACATGTTCGATGTGTTGTGTTCCGTTATTCTTTGGTTGGTCATCTCTAACGTCGGGCCCAGGTCCTGTGTCGCCATGCTCAGCGTTGCTCGCGCTGTGCCTAATAACCACGGGGAGCTCTGTCGGATTCTTATAATCTTCGTACTCATGAAGAAATTTCTGCAAAGCCTCTTCGGACTTTTCACTGCTTAATAGGGCTAGCAACTCGCTTTCCATTCTTTTAAGGCTACTTTTACGGGGTTCTACAGCCGTGTCTGGAATCTTTGAACTTTGCAATGAAGCATACACCTCGTGCGGAATCACTACCACCTTCTTCATTATATTAATCTAATCACTAAAGGGCCCAAAACTGAAAATAAGATGGGTAGGAATGATCCCCCTCTTTGTACAATAATTCGCTTTTTCTTCCCCACAGTTTGACTTTTACGAGCGAGCGCACGTATTATGTTCTTGCAACGACGTAAGCTTGCCTTCTGAGGGGGTTTCATTGGCACATTACATTTTATAACGTTGAGACAGATTTCACATATGCATTTTAAAAAGTCGGAGTCGATATTTTTAACAAACATCTGTTGCAGCGCCCGGGGCAATCGTTGATAGATTTTTATTAATTCACGATATTTCTTCAGTCTCTTGTCATTCTGGAATATACACCGTTTCAGGTTCGTTTGGAAATATATTCTTTCTCGAAGCACCCTAAACGTGTTTCGCGGGTGAAGGTCACAAAGCAAATATCCATAACGCTGACTTGTGGCTTCTTTATAAACCTCCAAAAACTCCTTACGTTGATTCGGGAACATTTGATTGGCTGATACCCCAATTTGTGACACATCTCTACGTTGTGCGAATAAGACTAGATATTGTGTATTTAATGACACATCGCGCATGTATCTATTTTTGAAAAATAGATTCTGATTAATGAAGAATACGCTTATGTTTAGATGGTGGGAGAACACTGTAAATATCTCGGCAAACGTTTTATCCATTTCCAACATGAGATCGTCAATTACAAAGACTGTATACTCATTACTCTTTAACGAATTAACGTCATATACACCTTTGTGGAACAAAATTTTATCTTGGTATTCGTTGAACACTGAGTGATACGTCGAATAGCTCCATATTACTTTATACACAAATTTTGAGAACATCTCCCCTTATCTTTAATGATTTTAAGCATAAATAAAGTTTTACCACATCCTGTAGGGCCAGATATAATACATGTGGAGGGGCTTGTGAACCTGAATTTTTTGACAGATTTCATCTCTAACACGTCACACCCCTAAGTTTGTCATTTACAAAATATTACAAATTTTGAGTGCTGCTCCTTCTATTCTTGCTTTTCTTCTTCCACAGAACCGTGAATGTCGACGATGTACAGCCCACCATCATCGATATCACAGATGAACCCAATGGCCGTGTAGCTACAGAATCCTTCCCCGCTGACGAACCCTCGCCAACGACACTTGTATCATGCGACAATTCAAAGCGGAAACATGATGAAGAACCCTCCACGTCAGGTATAAAGCGTGCCAGGATTGCGCCGATTGTTAGACCCCCAATAATAGAGCCCCAACCCTCTACGTCTTACGACACAACCCCTACAATAGTACCTTCCTCAAATATGCCCCATTATTCCTGTTCAGTTCCGGGTACTTCCTCCACAGCAGCAGCAGCTTCTCATACTGTGGATGGTATAACAATCGAGTTGGTGCGCACCGCTACCCCCACCCCTGTTCTGACTAGAAATCGGTACGTGGTCAGGGTTGACCCTGGATCCCTGTATACCGACGGTGTTGGACTGCGACGCGTAGTTGAACGTATTCTGGAGTTTGCCCTTAAGAACCGCGACGAACGTAAAGTCCGGACGAGGTTGTCCTTCAGGTTCGGGTCAGATGACGGGGACGTCGATGATTTTTGGGTAGTAATACCTTTCAGACGTCTGGTGGCTGTAGACATAGCATATATCTTGGGCCTTTGTATATCTGTATATCTGCAGGCTTCTCAAAGTAGTACAGCCTTCAATATGGACAACTTCATGGTAGATATTGACAGAGTATTCTGGGTTGCGGGTCATAGTGCCACACCTTATACTCTTAATTTCAATTCTCCGGTTATTTACAGAAAGCATTTAAACGTTGATCGTGGTTGCGGCTTTATAGCAATAGTCTTAGCTCATATGTTCACTCTCTAAATACATGGACGCAAAAAATTTGGCTGCCTACGGTTGTGCAGCGTGCTCGCAAACTGGCTTCAGATTGTAAGCTTGAGTTTGAGTGTAATATGGGTCCTGCAGAACTGAGATGGACTGAGCAGGAAATGAATGCACGTATAGTTGTATTTGGAATGGATGAGCGTCGTAAGACTGCGTATGTTTTTAAAAGCTGCGTGAGAGATCGTACAAGACCTTTACTTATTTTAGGATTGTCAGGAATATCGTATCTCCCCATCCGTAACATAAGGGCTCTCTACGCTAGTTATGATAAAAGTCGAAAATATGGAAGGTATGATTTGTGTAAGGGATGTCTCGAGTTTCTTGATGATATAGTGAAACATTGTAAGGATTGCTACATGATACGTCAGCAGTGTAAAAGCCCCAAATGTGAAAGTCGTGTAGTTCAAACGGAGAAGAATGAATGTAATGTGTGTAGATGTACATTTTTCAATAATAAATGCTTTGAATTCCATAAATCAATTGGCACTTGCAAGAAAATGAGGATTTGTAAGTGCAGTATGTTTCACATGATGGATAATTGGGGGAATTTCAAACAGAAATGCGATGAAATTTACTGTTCTACATGTCATGAAAAATATAAGGCGGATGAAGTGAAGCATGTTTGTTATATGAAAGATGCTACGCCTAAAAATAGCCCTTGTATAACCGTGTACTACGATATAAAAACTTACACGAACGCTGAAACCAAAGAGGTTATTCCACATTTACTCGTAAGTCAGACTATCTGTGATGAATGCATGGAGATCGAGTGTGGTGAGTGCCACAAATGTGGAAAACGGACAAACGTTTTTAAAACGACTGCACACGGCAGCCCTGTGAAACTCTTTGTAGCCAAAATTGTCAAATTAGGGGACAAGTTCAAAAAAATGACTGTGTATATTCTTGTCCATAACGGGACAAAATTTGACACACAGTTCCTTTATAAGGAGTTGCTTGAACACGAGTCATCTGCGATATTTACAGGTGATCCCTTGAAAAGAGGCAACACACTAATACAGATGCAGGTAAGAGGTAATGTACAGTTTAAAGACACCCTGCTGTTCACACCTTGTAAATTAGCAAAGCTACCCAAGGTCATGGGCGTAGCCGATGAAGTTTCGAAAGGGTATTTCCCCTACACATTCCTCACTAACGAAACTTTAAGTTACGTAGGACTACCTCCACCCAAACATTACTTCAACTACACCAACATGAGTGATAGTGAGCGTGAAGATTTTGACCGCTACTACAACAATTTTAATGAAGCTAGTCCATACAATATAGCTGAAGAATGTGAATGTTATTGCTTGAATGGTGTGCGTGTGCTGAGGGTAAGTTTCCAGGCCTTTAGAAGGATGTACATTAGGGTGGATCACTTTTCACTTTTTTTCAAAAATTATAGCTGGTCAAAGTTTTTCCCATGATTTGGTTCAGTGGAAGTACACTGACACCATTTTTACCAAAATCGATCAATATTTAGGGGTCGCGCATCGACCTTGAAAATTTCAATTTTGGGAATTTGCCAAATTGACAATGTTTTACTGAATAAAGATAAATCATCAAATGACCATATTTTCTGAATCCTCTCAGTGAAAGAAATCCTCTCAGATACTTACCAAGTTGATAGGACAAGTGGTTTAGAAGTTATACTCACTTTGAGATAGCATTAAAATTTAAAATACCCTATTTGTCCCCGTACCTCCATATGCTGTCTGCTATTGTCTGTTTTTTAGGATAAGATAAAACGAATAAGGAAAGATCAAATGTATTTTGTATTAAAACGGTTTACCGATATAACTAAAGGCACTTACTCCGGTGCCCCTAACTAGATTCAAAAACTGTATGAATCGTGGTTGGAACACACGTCATCTTAAGGCGTGAGCCATGTACTCTCTCTGCTAACTCCCTTTCCCTCTGCGCTACGTCATCTTGGCAAGGTGCCTGGCTCATCACGAGATTGTTGTCTTGAGAGTTGCCGTTTTCTCTTGACAACGAACACTTTATCATTCCCACTCATTGTTGCCTGGCGCAGGCCCCGTTGATCCTCATAACATTTAATATCTTCTTGTTTGTTGTTGTCTGAGAGCAGTGGACTTTTCTGTATCTCTTCAATAGCATCGGGAGCTCCGATGTCCCAGAGCTTGTTCAGATTTTCTGAAAACTTCTCCCTGCCTTTTCCCGCGTCACTGTGCTCTTCTGCAGCGAGCGCCACTCTTCCCACAGTAACTCCAGTTTTCTTTCGCAGTTACGCCTTGTGATCGTCTTTATACGTGCCCTGTTCCAAATTGCCAGGACATTGGCCACCGTGTCTTTTACGGCGGCCTTCCTGTCAGTAGTTTCCTGCTTGGCATAGAAGAAGTACTGGAGAACTTGATGGGTGGTTGGCAATTTGGCACCACCGATCGAGGAAGATGGCTGACCAATTAAGAAGACGTCGTGGCTGACCTTAGAGAAGGTGGTGCTGTTGTTGCTGCTTTCTCTTTTCCAGAATAAGTAACTTTCAGAGTCTTCCCACTCCTGGTTGTTAACAGTTTATGCATTGTACTAAAGTCTAGACTTATCAAACAAGAATCAATTGACACAGTTGATCTGTAAAAAGCAAACTGTGATTAGTAAAAATATTGGTCATAGGCATAGCGTGTGTGTGTAATTGGGATTTTAGGATGCGCCAGCTACTGATGCTATGATTACATCCATAACGGGGGACAAATACGGTATTTTAAATTTTAATGTTATTTCTAGGTGAGTGTAACCTCTAAACCACTTGTCCGATCAACTTGGTAAGTATCTGAGAGGATTTCTTTCACTGAGAGGATTCAGAAAATATGGTCATTTGATGATTTATCTTTATTCAGTAAAAAATTGTCAATTTGGCCAAATTTCCAAAATTGAAATTTTCAAGGTCGATGCGCGACCCCTAAATATTGATCGATTTTGGTAAAAATGGTGTCAGTGTACTTCCACTGAACCGAATCATGGGAAAAACTTTGACCAGCTATAATTTTTAAAAAAAAGTGAAAAGTGATCCACCCTAATATACATAGCCCGTTTCAAATGCGATCCGCTGCAAGTCGCGACCACGATCGCCTCATTATGTTTTACAGTGTTCAAGAATAACTTCATGCCTAAAGACACCTTAGCAGTCATTCACAGAAAGAACCCCCGCAGTTATGGGCAAAAGGCTAATTACTAGCTCATACATCTCCAGCAACAGACAGTTAAGGTCAATGGTCATGTTTTTTGGGTCGATGGCCTAAGTGAGGATCCAACCACTGGTGAGAAGACTTTGTAATCCTTTAACGGATGCTGGTGGCATGGATGACCGCGCGCTGAGTGTGCCGTCACAGGGGATCTCCATGGAAGATCCCTCACCGATAGCCTCGCATGGACCCGTAATCGCGATCAACTTATAGGCTCCCAGTTCACTCACAAGATCGTGTAGGAGCATGAGTATGATGCACGGATGGAAACAGATGACCAATACCATGAAGAAATAAGGGCCAGCAAACGTTCAATGGTGCTGGACCCCCATCAAATGCGGTGACAGCTTGTTTGGAGGGCGTACAAACCCATTCAAGCTATACTTTCCGCCTACGGAGGGCGTGAAACTCCATTATTACGACTTCTGCTCTTTATACCCCTACGTGATGAAGAACAATTCGTACCTGGTGCTTCTGAAAAAGTGGTGGGTCCCATCATACCAACCATTGAGGAGTTTTCAGCTAACTTGAATGAGCGCTACTTTGGACTCTCTTTCGTAGACGTGCTCCCCCCTCGCGATTTATGGATGCCGACCTTACCCGTCGTTATAGATCACAAGCTCATGTTTCCCCTGTGCGTGAAGTGCGCAGAGGAGAACAACGGTAATTGTAACCCTACAACGAACGAGCGTAAGATCAGAGGTATATATGCGAGACCTGAGCTGGCCTTAGCCGTTCGCCATAGGTACAGAATATTGAAGACATGAGGTGTGGAGGTTTCAGAAGCTACCCAACCTTTTCACACCATATATAAACGCTTTTTTGAAGGATAAAGTAGAAGCAGCAGGATATCCGCGAGCGGTTAATACCGAAGATGAAAAAACGGCTTATATTCAGCGTTACCGTGCTCATGAAGGTATACAGCTTGACCGTTCCAAAATTGTTAAGAATCCTGGCAAGCGATTTAGTGCAAAGTTGTGGCTAAACAGTCTTTGGGGGAAATTTGCACAGAATACTGGCAAAGGGAAGGTTCATTTGGCACAACGTTATAGTGAAGTCTGGGATTATGCCAACGCTCCCGATGAAGAGGTTATAGAGATCGTGAATGTAGGTAATACTTACATAATAAAGTACAACATCATCGAACTGGCCACAGATACCTCACAGGTTACAAACATACCTGTTGCCAGCTTCACAACAGCCTACGCCCTCATCAAACTTTGGGGTCTACTGCACTCTCTTGGACGGAGGGTTTGGGTGTGTCAATTTTGTCAACTTTTTTCAAATCAATTTTGGTAGTGAAAATATAGTCTTTTCATGTCAAAACTTGAAATTAGCCAACCAAAATGAAATAAAATAACCCTTACCTACATCAATTTTACCTTAAAGTTTCAGAAATTGACTCTTTTACTAAATAATAGGACATAAATTGATTAACTATTCATCTGTCACAGAATTATCCCACTGATCGCATATGGAGTGTTTTCAAGGTCATATAGTTGTTGTACAATGTACAAGTCACAACATGAATAGAACTGTCCCTCACTCTCAGTCCTCAGTTGCCTCTTAGATGTCATACACGGTAGTTTGCTGTTATTGCTCTTGTACCTACTTCATAGTTATTCTACTAGACGAATACTACAATTTAACTGTAAGTATGGATTATTGATTATAGACGTGACAACACTGTTTTCGCTAGGGTTAGGAAAGGACACCAGACAATCCACTGGCATTGAGGCACTTTATACACTATTAAAAATTTAACGGATTCATATTTTAATTTAACGAGCAGAATAATATCTAGTAAATGATTAATAATTTAATTTACACAAACAGAATCATAGCTTTAAATTTTAACATTAATTTATTTTCTTGTGGAAACACTTTTCCAAATAAATATATATATATAAAGTTAGAATGTTATATTGTTTCAGACAAACAAAGAGCCTACGATCCACTCATGGCTGGTCAATCTAACTGTGTTCGTTAAGTGTATTGTGCATGTCCTCCGTGGTGGCGGAGAAGACCTACAATTTTACGTGGGTTCCGAACCACAAAGCCTTAATTTTATTCCCTTAAACTATACCCAATCTATCAACATATGCGTCTAATCGATTTTTAAACATGTTTACAGACGTGCTACTAACTACTTCTACCGGCAAACTATTCCACCTATTTACTATTATATGCGTAAAAAAGTTTTTGGAATCTGATGTCTCGAACCTTCTCCTTGTAAACTTACACCCTCTATTACTAGTCCTAATATATTGAGATATTTCGAAAAAGCTATCTCTATCTACGTTATCGAATCTTTTCATAATTTTGAAAACCTGGATTAGATCACCCCTTAGAATCCTAGTCTGGAGTGTAGTCAATTTTAACTCCTTCAGCCTCTCCTCGTACGACTTCGACCTAAGCGACGGAATCAACTTAGTTGCTCGTCTTTGAATTCTTTCGATTTTGTCTATATCTTTTCGCATATGCGGATTTCAAAATTGGATTGCGTACTCCAAATGGTGTCTAACTAATGATATATAAAGCGGAACAATAATATCGCGCGATTTGTACTCAAAAATTCCGAGCGATAAAACCTAGCACTTTCTTCGCTTTATTGACCGCTGCTGTACTTTGTTTCGCTACTTTTAAATCACAAGTGACTATAACTCGTAAATCTTCTTCCTGCTCTACACTTGCTAACTCCCTCCCAGTGACTATAACTCCTAAATCATTTTCCTGCTCTCCGCTTGTTAACTCTTTCCCTGACCTACTATACGCAAAATTACCTTTACACGAGCCTATATGTAAAATTTTGCATTTATCGACGTTAAATCTCATTTGCCATGTGATTGACCAATCAAAGATTTTATTCAGATCATTCTGGATTTTACCTCTATCTTCGTCATTAATCGCCCAACCACCCAGCTTCGTGTCATCCGCAAACTTTTAAACTGTACTGACTAGGCCGACATCTAAATCGTTAATATATATATACAAAAAAGAAAGGGACCCAATACAGAACCCTGAGGAACGCCATCGCTACATTAGCCCAACACGACTCCGCTCCATCAACGACCACCCTCTGTTTCCTACCTCGCAACCACTCTTCTATCCAATATATTACTACACCCCTGATTACATGAGCCTTAGTTTTCTCAATGAGTCTTTTGTGCGGTACGTGTCAAACGGTTTTTGAAAATCTAAATACACTACAACTACATCAACCACCCGATGACTATCGTAAACTTCAGCCACGTTTTAACCAATTCTAAAAGATTAGTTAAGCAAGATTTGTTTCGCCTAAAACCGTGCTGCGTATTTCTAACTAGCTTATGGAATTCTAAGTGTTCGACTATACGATCCCTAATTATTGATTCCAGTAGCTTACCTACAACAGACGTTAAACTGATTGGCCTATAATTTCCCGCCGCACCTTTATCGTCTTTCTTAAAGATAGGTGTTACGTTTGCTAACTTGAAATTATCTGGTACGCACCCTTCAGAAATAGACGCATTAAAAATCTTTGTTAGCGGCACAACAATGCTATCTTTTAATTCTTTTAGTTGTATGGGATATATGGAATCCGGACCCGGTGATTTACGCGTTTTCATATTATCAATATAGCGCATTACCTCCCCTTCACTAACGACAATATTATCAAAAATATTATCATTATCAAAAGATAATATGTCTATGACCTTAGGGATATTCGTTACATTTTCTGTAGTAAATACTGACGTAAAAAATTCGTTTAGCAAGGTAGCCATTTCCTTGTTTTCAGAAACTAGATCTCCGTTAACATTTTTCAACGGCCCGAAGACACTTTTTTCTGGATTTCTATTGTTGCCGTATTGAAAGAATCGCTTAGGGTTTTCTCTACCGTCACGAGCTATGGAGATTTCAAATTCTCGCTAGGACTTTTTTATTACACTTTTCGCTTCACGCCTTAGAGATGTGTAGTTGTTTCGTAACCACAAATTGTCTTTATCGCACTTATGTAGCCTATAAGCCCTATCTCTACTCTTTATAATGTCTCCTACTCTAGAAGTAAACCACAAGGGCTTGTTATTTACTTTCGCACGCTTAATTTTGTATGGTACACATTCCTCATTTATAATCCTAAATACCGTTTCAAACGATTCCCACATTAGTTTTGCGTTGGAGTTCCCCATTACGTTTTCACAATTGACGTGTGACAATTTTTTCGAAATTTACAAAAGTCTGCGTGCTGGAAGTTGGGATATTTAGTCGAGTTAGCTGTTTCGAGTGACTTACTGAGAGGACAAACTCTACCATATTGTGATCGCTATTGCTTAACAGTTTTATTACATGAAGATCAGTAATTAGCCTATCATCCGTAGTTATTACTAAATCTAAAATATTGTCCAACTTCGTAGGTTCCTCAATCTTTTAAATAAGAAAGCTATCATCGAGAAAATTAACTAAACGATTACCTTCCGCGTCTCCCTGCATTGTATCGTAATTCACGTTGGCGCAATTAAAGTCACCCATAACTAAAGCCTGCTCACTACCTATTATTCTCTTTAGTTCACGACATAACTCTTCGTCCGTATCAGCTGTTTGATTAGGGGGCCTATATATAACTGCAACAAGAAGTTTGAAGTCGTTCAATTTATGTTCTGCTATAGTCGAATCTATCGGTTCTAGAGTTGTGTGCTTTACTTCTATAACGTTCGCAATATTATCTTTGATATAAAACATAACACCGCCTCCTCGCCTACCTATTCTCTTTTTAACAAAAAGTCTATAACCTCTAATTTGATACTTCCCTACAAAGTTAAGTGTTTCAGTCCGAAGCCATGATTCATTTATCGCAATTAAATCACAGTCTTTATAAGCAATTAAAGAAAAAATTCGTTTATTTTATTTCGTAAGCTACGAGCATTTAAGGATAGAACCTTCAAATTGTTTGTAATTGCGAAACCTTCGCGAGAGCAGGGAAAATTTGTGGAATTTACGCTGGGACCGTTCGAGTTACGGCAGCCTGAAAAGAAGAGACAGTATTATGAAATAGTATTCCTAAACGCGTAGCTCCAACGTCATTAATATGAAGTCCATCTCCGAGGAACAAGTCCCTCCTGCCGTAGAAACTGTTCCAAAAATTCGCAAAATGCTCTCCTTCCTGTTGGCAGAGACTTTAGGTTATTGTTAAAATAGGTCGCCTTGCTGTAGAAATCGTTACGTTGGATAATTCGAGGAAGAATACCTGTTACAACAATCTTATTAGTTTTTTCCTTTAGTCGCGCTAGTATGTCCCTGTACCTAGCCAGCAGTTCTTCCGATCTAGAATTTAAAACGTTATTAGTACTGACATGAATAACATAAGTTGTGTCCTCGGCGGTACCGTCTGTAAAATGGTCAACACTATTAGTTATATCCTCCACCTTGCACCAGGGTAGAAGTAACGGCGCCTACGACGAGGATTTCTCCCACAGAATTCCTCGAGCTGCCCTCGAACAATGGAATCGCCAACGAGGCGTATTTCCGGTTCATCAGCATCTTCGAAACCAAAAACAGAAAACTTATTGTTTTTATTACTGGTAGACAAGTCTTAGGTTTTCTCAATGGTGCTCCATTACGCACTCGAACGAAGGGGTGGGAACTAGGGGAACAGAGAGGGCTATTAGTACTATTTATATTATTAGTAGAAACTTAGGCAGGAGGGGTCGTAACTGGAGTCTCAAGGGATTCTAATTTTGCCGTCAGGAGCATCACGCTTTCTTCAACCCTGACTCTGGCCTCCCTCTCACGTTCTAATATAGTAATGCCTAGTTAAGAATATTAATTTTTGTTTAATTAAGATTATAATGTTTAATATAAATCATTTACTTATAATTGTGAAATTCCGAAAAAGTATGCTTGTTAAATTGAAATTGTTTAAAATTGGAAGAGTTGGCAATCCTGAACAGAGGCCTAGAGGGCAGACTACCCCCAAAAAGAGGCAGTCATTCAGGTGGCGCTGGGCCCGTAAGGTGTTTTGGTGGGGCCATGTAACCTTAAAATTAAATTAATTGTTTTGTGTTCCTCTCCGACGTAAAATTATTATAATTGAATCTCGCACTAGCGTTCCCCGTTTAACTAAACCATTTTCGGAATTAAATAAAGTGTTAACAAGCGTTAAAAAGAGTGTTAATGAACCCCCTTCCCCCTTTGTGTTGTAACGGTTTTCGAAACGACCACGCTACCATATTCATAAAGCATTTATAGCGAAGACGAGTGCAAGCGTGTAAAGAGAATGATAAATGGTAGAAAAGAAATTGATCAAAGAGTAGAAAGTAAAGAAAAAAAGTAATTAAAAGAATGATTAAAAGGTAATTCACGACACTAACTCTTCCTCAGGACTTCCATGCTTGAGCACCACCTGCAAACGAACTGTTCATTATTATTAGCCATTCTAAACGCGTAAGCGGCAAACTTCCCTTCACAACAAATGCAAGTGCTTGACGGGGGTGCCATGCTCTTAATTAGTTAAAAAACAAAAAACAAAAAACGAGCGCTTGGAAATTAATAAATTACAATTTAGGTCTACCGCGTGCTTATTGTGCCGTCACCTGCCCAAACCCGGAAAAATGTTCTTGAAACGCAGAAACAGGTTCTTGTAACACAAATTTATACTAAATGAATATGTAATTAAGCTACCGACGAAAGATCTGTAAAAGAAAGAGTATTAATAGCAGTTATCTGTCAGCGATTCGACCGACTTGTTTCCTTTTTTCCCACGGTGTGTGACTACACTCTACCTCACCTCTCGAAGGAAGGGAAAATGAACCTTATGACTCCTCGTTTTCTGATAGATTTGAAAAACAAACAAGGCAAGCCACGTGCACTAGCCTTGGTTTAATCAAATAATATAGTACTGCATAAAGTCAATAGATGAAATATATTCGTTAATGAATGATTAGTAACCCGAAGTAATTTAGTTAAGAATGCACGAAACACTCAATTTTTTAAAGACACCTCAAAGAAAACCACTTATTCGTTTAATAACACTGGACATTCGATAAAACACGTCTGTTCAAAAGGAAAGACTGATCACACTGAGAAAGACTGATCACACATACATATGTATATGTATACATATGTGTATATATATATGTGTGTATACGTATCCGTATATAATGTTATAATGTTTCAGAACAACAAAAACCCAAGGATCCACTCAGGGCTGGTCTACCTAATTTGTTCAATATTGTATATTATGCATGTCCTCTGTGGTGGCGGAGAGGACCTACAATTTTACGTGGTTTCCGAACCACAAAGCCTTAATTTTACTACCTTAAACTATACCCAATCTATCAACATATGCGTCTAATCGATTTTCAAACATGCTTATAGACGTGCTACTAATTACTTCTACCGGCAAATTATTCCACCTATTTACTACTCTATGCGTAAAAAAGTTTTTGGCAACTGCTGTCAAGAACCTTCTTGTAAACTTCCACCTGTTATTTCGAGTTCTATTATATTGAGATATTTCGAAAAAGCTCTCTCTATCTACGTTATGGAACCCATTCATAATTTTGAAAACCTGGATTAGATCACCCCTTAGCCTCCTAGTCTCGAGTGTAGTTAATTTTAACTCCTTCAGCCTATCCTCGTACGACTTTGACCTAAGCGACGAAATCATCTTAGTTGTCCGTCTTTGAAATCTTTCGATTTTGGCTATATCTTTTCGCATATGCGGATTCCAAAATTGGACCGCGTACTCCAAATGATGTCTAACTAATGATTTATAAAGAGGAACAATAATATCGCGCGACTTGTCCTCAAAATTCCTAGCTGTAAACCCTAACACTTTGTTTGCTTTATCGACCGCTGCTGTAGTTTGTTTCGCTACATTTAAATCACCAGTGTCTATAACTCCTAAATCTTTTTCCTGCTATATGCTTATCAACTCTTTCCCTGACATACTGTACGCAAAATTACCGTTACGCGAACCTATATGTAACATTTTCCATTATCGACGTTAAATCTCATTCGCCATTTGACTCACCAATCAACGATTTTATTCAGATCTTCCTGGATTTTACCTCTATCTTCGTCATTAATCGCCCTACCACCCAACTTCGTGTCATCCGCAAACTTTGAAACTGTACTGACCAGGTCGACATCTAAATCGTTAATAAATATATAAGAAAAACAAGGGGCCCAATACAGAACTCTGAGGAACGCCGCTCGCTACATTAGCCCAACACGACTCCGCTCCATCAACGACCAAACTCTGTTTCATACCTCGCAACTACTCTTCTATCCAATTTATTACTACACCGCTGATTCCATAAGACTTAGTTTTTTTCAATGAGTCTTTTGTGCGGTAAGGTGTCAAACGCTTTTTGAAAATCTAAATACACTACATCAACCGCCCGATGACTATCGTAAACTTCAACCACGCTTTGAAAAATTCTAAAAGATTAGTTAAGCAAGATTTGTTTCGCCTAAAACGGTGCGGCGTATTTCTAACCAAGTTATGCAATTCTAAGTGTTCGACTATACGATCCCTAATTATTGATTCCAATAGCTTACCTACAACAGACGTTAAACTGATTGGCCTATAATTTCCCGCCTCACCTTTATCGCCTTTCTTAAAGATAGGTGTTACATTTGCTAACTTAAAATTATCTGGTACGCACTCCTCAGAAATAGACGCATTAAAAATCTTTGTTAGCGGCAAAACAATGTTTTCTTCTAATTCTTGTAGTTGTATGTGATATATGGAATTCAGCCCCGGTGATTTACGCATTTCCATTTTAGCAATATAGCTCATTACCTCTCTTTCACTAACCACAATATTATCCAAAATATTATCATTATCAAAAGGTATTGTGTCTATGACCGGAGGGATATTCATTACATTATACTATATATATATATATGTGTGTGTATCTATAATATATATATGTGTGTATATATATATATATATATATATATATATATATATAATGTATTTATCCATATATATATATATATATATCTTTATATGTATGTATATTATATATATATATATATATATATATATATATATATATATATGTATATATATATATAGGTATGTGTGTGTGTGTGTATATATCTATATATATATGTATGTATGTATATATATATATATATATAACATTTGGTTAGCTTCCGCCCGAATTGTTCATTCTGACGAAGGTCAAGATTTTCACTCCATCTTAGACCTACAGTTTAACATGGAATCCGAACCACGCCGCACCAGCAACCCAGCGTCTTAACCACTAGGCCACCCAGGGTACCCATTTATCTACCAACCACTTTCTTTATTATGTGGAAGGATGTACAGCTGGGTTTTGCTGTGCGCCGGCTGCTGTCACCGGGTCTCGAAGCCGCGGCCGATAGATTCGTAGTCAGTGACGCTAAACACTACACCACCGAGGCGCATATATATATATATATATATATATATATATATAATGAATAAAACCACGAAGGAAAGAAAACACAGAATGGTGCTCAAGCGCTTTCGTCTAATGACATCCTCAGGAACACTGATGTATATAAAGCGTTACAGCCTATATACAGGTTACAGAAAAGAAAATATATATATATATATACAATAAACGGAGAAATAAAATAAAAAATAAAAATTAAAGGATTGTGGGAGGAGCATACAAATTTGTAAGGAAAAACTATTGATTTTTAGCACAAGATCAAATGAATTGTTTCCAACCAATGTTATAGATAAAACAAAATTAAAAAAAGCCCTCTGCCATTCTTGTATATAAAAATAAATTGAAAAATAAAAGTTATTAGAGTAGCATACAAGTTTACCAAAGATTTAGCGTTCTACCCTTCTTATCTAAATCTGTTCTTAAAGAATTCAAAACAACAGGATCGAGTTGAAAAAGACCTTTGCTTATATTGAAGTTATTTGTAAGTTGGATAATGGTAGACTCAAGAATATTTCTATTAACAATGTTGCTAGAGTGAAATAAAACTGAAGCATTATTCCATTCAATACAGTGGGATAACTCTGACAAATGGACAAAAAGAGCACTGGACGACTGTCCTGTTCTAACGGAATATTGATGCCGTTTTATACGTGTGTGCAAATCCTTTCCCCTTCTGACCTATGTAAAAGGAATCATATTGTTTACAACCTATTTTATAGATAATGCCTGAATTATTGGTAGGGCTATTTTTTACTGATATTTTTCACAATATTGTTATATGAAAATACTACATTAATATCCAAAAGTTTAAGTACATTAGCAATGCCTAAAAAACCCGAGAAAAATGGAAGTATTAAAATATTTTTTGACAAAG
>JAJOZX010005066.1:217500-267500 GCA_023014485.1 Bathynomus jamesi | reverse complement strand
TATTTTTGTAGTGTGAACTTAATGGGGTTTTCTGCCAAGAACAAACACCAGATTGTATATCCAAACTTGGATTCAGCACGTAGACCAGTAAAACATGATGAAACATTGCCCATTCCAATTCCCCCAAGTGATAGGCTAGATTCTATCATAGATGACATGGAAAGTGATGAAGGTGCAACTGGCGTTTCCGGATCATCTACAGAACCAGAGTACACTTTTGAAGGTAGACATTTAGAGCCTAAAAAGTTAACCCAAGGACAGTTGAATGATCTTGTTAGAGACTTATCGCTGTCTAAAGAGAAATCAGAGCTTCTCGCCTCAAGACTAAAGGAGAACAATTTACTTGAGAACAATGTTCGTATTAGTTACTACCGAAAGCGGAATTTTGAATTAACAGCATTCTTTTCAGTAGACGGTCCTCTCTGTTATTGCCATGACAACAATAGACTATTTACAGCCATATCTCAGACGTATGTGGCATCTGAGTGGCGCCTCTTTATTGATTCGTCGCAGAGAAGCCTGAAAGCAGTTCTTTTGCATAATGGTAATATAATGCCATCCATCCCCATTGCCCAATCCGTCCATCTAAAGGAGACATATGACAATATGGATATACTACTTAAGGCAATCAAATACGACAGTCATCAATGGAATGTTTGTGGAGATCTAAAAGTTATAGGAATGCTTATGGGTATGCAGTCAGGATTCACAAAATTTTGTTGTTTCCTTTGCCTGTGGCACAGTCGCGCCACTATAGAACATTACACCAAAAGTGACTGGCCACTTAAGTATACATATGTCCCAGGGATAAGCAATGTCCAGTCTGTCCCTTTAGTGGATCCCCAAAAGATCTATCTGCCACCTCTTCACATTAAACTTGGTTTAATGAAGAATTTTGTTAAAGCAATGGGTAAAGTCAATTCTGAAGGGTTCCAATACCTTTCAAGGAAATTTCCGAAGGTTACTGCAGCAAAATTGAAGGAAGGAATTTTTGTTGGGCCACAAATAAGGGAGGTTTTGAATGACACTGAATTTGAAAAAGTCCTAAGTCCGCTGGAATTGAAGGCTTGGCTGGCGTTCAAATGGATATGTGAAAACTTTCTTGGAAGCAACAAGTCACCTGCGTATAAGGATGGAGTCAAGAACCTCCTTGATGCCTTCAAAGAAATGGAGTGTCGAATGTCGTTAAAAATTCACTTCCTGCATTCCCACTTAGATTTCTTTCCTGAAAACCTTGGTGCAGTGAGTGACGAGCAAGGAGAGCACTTCCATCAAGATATTCAGATGATGGAGAAGCGCTACCAAGGATATTGGAATGAAAGCATGATGGCGGACCATTGTTGGATGCTGTATCGTGACAATCCAGGCCAAATTTACAAAAGGAAATCACACTCACAGCGCTTTTAATAAAATAATGTATATATTCTTTATTTATAAGTACATTGAATAAGGTATGATATATTTGTTGTTTAGCATTCCTAAGTGTGATCTATACATCCATAAATTTTCTTTAGCAATATCAAAAACTTAAAAATATAAAAACCAGTGTATCTATATAACTATACGTGCTAGAAAAACAATAAAACCAGATTCGGAATCAGCGCGAAACATGCATTAAGAAAGGTGTGATCATGTTTGTGATGAGAAAAAAAAGTTTCATTTTGTTGGCCAGTGTTATTGACGAACAAGATGACCAAATGAGTTAGATGAAGAGTTGCTGAAAGCAACAGTGGAGGAAAACCCAACGGTAACTGTAAGAGAACTTGGCTTGCAACTCGGTGTTAGCCACATGGCCATTCATCGTCATGTGAAGCTGTTAGGAAAAGTAGTGAAGGTTGGGAAATGGGTTCCGCATTATTTGTCACAAGCGAATCTTCAACATCGAATCGATATTTGCACATCACTGCATTCTCGGCAACTACAGGCACCGTTTTTGAAACGGATTGTCACTGGGGATGAAAAATGGGTCCTCTATAACAATATTAAGCGTCGACATCAGTGGCTTAGCCGTGAAACAAAGCCTGAACCTCAGCCAAGGAATGAACCCCATCCAAAGAAAATTTTGCTATGCGTTTGGTGGGATATACAAGGAATTATTCATTTTGAGCTCCTGCCAGATAACCAAACAATTACAGCTGTTTACTGTCTACTGTCAACAACTCAAACGATTGAAGATGGCATTAGAAGTAAAACGTCCTGCATTAATTAATCGCAGAGGTGTTCTATTCCACCAGGATAACGCGCGCCCTCACACTGCTCGAATCACCACTGCCCAATTGGAGGCATTTGGTTAGTAAAAAAATGCCTCATCCACCTTACTCTCCGGACATCACACCTTCAGACTACCATTTATTCAGAAGTCTGCAACACCATCTAGATGGGAAAAAGTTGCAATCCAGGGAAGCAATCGAAAAGGAAGTGATCGCTTTTTTTTTAACTCGAAACCAAGGGATTTCTTCGAACGTGGCATAAAAAAAACTTTTCTACAGGTGGGAAGAGGTTATAGAAAAAGAAGGGAATTATATTGATGATTAATTTGTCATTATGTCATTTAATTTTTGTTGTGAATAAACTAAAAATTTCAGCAAATTTGTCGTTATAAGTCATTTAATTTTTGTTCTGAATGAACTAAAAAATCGAGCAGAATATATGTTAGAACCTTTTATAGATATATATATTATGGATATACCGATATATCGGTATCGGTTTCGGCAGTATCAGCCTGTTTTTAGAGTATCGGTATCGACCGATACTGCCGATACTTTCCGAGTCCTCATTTTAAAATTAATATTTAATTATTTATAAAATGCAACTGAATAAATTTTCATTTGAATAAACTTATTGAATACATATGAAGTTTCATCATTTTTCATTTCTTCCTCTTATTTTTTAAACTGCTATAATTTGAAACCAATTGCGTATCACGAGATTATTACATCAATTTTTCACTAGAATTAAACATTAACGCCTAGTGAGGACTTATATCTAGAGGTATACTTATGCAACGCACGTCGGGCCCCGAGTTGGACTAGAGTAATAGGGTGTGTCAATTTGGGAGGTGAAAATAATTTTTGCCAATTCCTTCACTGAGGGGTTTTAAAAATATGTTTTTGGATGTGAAGAATTCAAATCTGCTATATTTTTGTGATTGCTCATCACTTAGCTTGGTAAATCTACGTTTGATTAAAAAGCACATAAATTGCTCTCGGAAAACAACATTTATTAATTTTAGCTTCTCAAAATGTCAGGTAATGCTATAAAAATTTTAGTTTCTCTGCATAAAACATATCCTAGTAATCATAAAACATATCCTTGTAATCATAAAACAACATTAGAAAGTAATGACATCAGTAAAAAAAAATATTTAAACAACAAGTTTCATCAAGTCTTGCTTTGATTCGTTCTTGGACATCAGCCGCCGACTTGCTTCTTGGCCTCTGATATAGCCCTCACGTTCCTCATGTGTATACACCCTGCCTGCTGCCTCTGTGACTTGTTTCACACACCTCTCTATTGACTGAGCATGACAGGGCCACTGTGGAACTTGCATAGGCTTGTCAAAGAACTTCTTTACTTCCGCTGTAGTCAGTTTACATGTCAAAGGAGGTTCAAATACCCCGTCAGACCAGTCTGTCAGCTCCAACACGGAAGAAGCACTGGGGTTGATGGAAGGTGTCTACCTGGGACATACAGAAAGATCTCCAAGTGTGTCATCATCTCCACCCCTCATGTCAACAATCCTTTGGACACCAGCTCTCCTCTCCTCACTGTCATCTGAGCACAAGAGTGTCTGGATTATCATTTCGCTGAATGCATACCATGCTGAGCGCTTGATGGTTGGCAAAACAGCATCCACTACAGCCTTCTTTTGCAGCCTAACTAGCCACAGCTGAAACAAGATGTGGCGTGGGCTTTCCACCCAAGAGTGTTTTACTTTGATGTTGAACCAACAGGGGTAGTACACACCAACAATGTATTCCACTATCAGTCTTAAGTTGTTGAGGGTTTTGCCTTTAAGGCCATGTTTTGAAACCCATATGCAACAAAGCCTGTTTGCTGTTGTCAACCACCTTGAATGGCTCACTGGACCAATTTCAAGAAGGGCCAGATCTGTGGGAAGTTCTCCTGTCCTTATGGCCTGTGTGATCCTATACCCGTACGCTTGATCAGTAGAGAGATCCTTTACGACATTGTCACTCAGTGAAGTAAGAGGCTCTCCAATTGAGAGTTTGGTGAATGAAGGATCAATTCCAAGTTCGGTTGTAGTGTCTAGCATCTTGCCAATGTTACCTGTCCACTTGTTGTTAGACAAGGTCTTCCCATCCAGTGCTGTGATCAAGTGTCGCAGGGGTAACTCGTTAGTGTGGAGGGCACAAACCAACCAGATCAGCTTACGGCAAAGCTTGACCTCTACCCAATGCATGGAACCACCCTCCCAGCCAGTGTTAACATTTGTAGAATCACCTCCAATGGCCTGCAGGCTTTTATCAATGCCCTTCTTCTTCATGAAATCTATAAGATTATCAGCAATAACTTCAGCAGGTTTTTTTCTCGTTGAGCCTTTCTCAGGAGTGAAGTGGTAGAGATATCTTCCACCTGACTCACTGCACACAGAATAATGCTCTTCTTTGATGATGCTGGGGAACTGACGATCTGAATTGTCTGCTTTCAGCATAACTTTAGTTGTATCTTGACGGCAGTCAAAGAAGATGCAGCCAATTTCATCCTTCTTACAAAGATCATCAAATTCCTGATCCAGGGATCTCATAACTTTTTCTTGGGCCCTCTTGACTTTATTGTGATCAACTACAAGTCTCTTGTCTTCTTCAGTGATCAAGCCAGCATCCATAAAGGCAGCAGTAGTGATGGCAGCTGTGGCACGCAGGCCAACACCATATCTGATGCTATGCATAGCAACATTAGGTATTTCTAATGTGTTGTACTCTGGCTTTTTATTGGTTGTTGAAGACGTGCTTGGTATTTCTAATGTCACTTCATAACTTCCATCCTTTCCATCTTGAGCATCAGCTATTTGTTCTTCATTTTCATCATCAGAGAAAATTATTTCATTTGATGGCATTGAAACATCCTGCTTACTTCTCTGCTTATATTCAGCAAGCCTTCTTCTTTCGTCTTCTTGCCGCTTCTGCTTTTTGACTTGTCTGTTGTGCTCAGGTTGATCTGGCAAGCCAATCTGATGTGGTCCAATAGAACCAGACTTGTCTCTCTGACCTTTAATGAAAGCAAGTTCCTTCACAGGGATCTTCATCTCCCTAGGGCATGTACAGTTAATGTGAGTTTCGTTTTTGCAACCAGCATCTGCAAGGCAGCCAAATTCAGAGCAGAGAACAATTTTACACTTGCAACTGAGGATGTCAAAAAGCTTGTCAAGTTTTGCAATGAAAGCCTCTTTGACATGTAGCTTTCCTCTCCCAAGAGATATGTTTTTGGCCTGCTCCCAGCTCTCTTGGATCTTGTTTAAGATTGTGACTCGTGAATTTACAACGGGGGCTACAAAAGAACTGTTTGCTCGTTCCCACTTTTCAAGCACTTTAGGGTAAATGTCCTTTGCAAGACTGGCTGCTGGGTTGTTTCTCACATCCTTACCACTTTGTTCTCTTAGCAGTAGCCCATATTTCAGAACGTCTCGCAGAGTTGGGAGTTCAGAGGGCAACAACTCTCTACCAGTTCCAATTAGGTTGCTCATATGTGTGAATGTCCCCAGTCTTGTCCTCCTTTTAGAAGCAATTGTAGGTCAATTCCCACTGGTTAGGATGGTAGCACTGACGGACAAGTAATCTTTAGCACACTGATGAATATGTTTCAACCTGTGAAATAAGCAAAAACAGCAGTGCATTATATATACAGCATATATAATTATTAATATAATAATTATTATATAATTCCACAAAAAAGTCAAAAAAGTCACTATTTTTATGTAGCTTCTTACCAAGCAAAACTAAATTATATTAAATTAACAAAAATATCTTTAGAATTCCTAAGTCATGCTGCAACTTTTTAGCACCCCTCATATTTGGAATTTGAAAGTTGAAAAATTCGACACTTACTGTTGTAGTAATTAGTAACTATATAGTGGCATACGTTGTTGTAAATAGTGTCTACTTTCTTGTGACTAAATTTATTTCAGTAGGTTATTTTTATACATTGAATGTGCTACAGTATGTACGACTATTGCTGTGTATATAATTATTGATAAAATATGTTTTTATTGATTTTTAAAATAAAGTATCGGTATCGGCAAAATATCGGCCTATTTTGTGTGTTTGAGTATCGGTATCGTTGGAAAAACGAGTATCGGTATTGGTATCGGCCAAAATTCTGGAATCTGTACATCCCTAATATATACACACATATATATATATATATATATATATGTACTGTATATATATGTCAACCCCTCCGTCTATGGCCTGGGTTGGTTCGAAGTCGACGGGGGTTCTGGTTAGGAGGCAGCAACGGATCTGTTACTTGCAGTAGTTTCTTCTATACTGCTCTCCGAGTTCTTCTTTAGTGACTCGGAGGATGTTTATAGACGTGCTACTAATTACTTCTACCGGCAAACTATTCCATCTATTTACTATTCTCTGCGTAGAAAAGATTTGGCAACTGCTGTCTCGAACCTTCTACTTGTCAACTTACACCTGTTATTTCTAGTCCTATTATATTGAGATATTTCGAAAAAGCTATCTCTGTCTACGTTATCGAACCCATTCATAATTATAAAAACCTGGATTAGATCACCCCTTAGCCTCCTAGTCTCGAATGTAGTCAATTTTAACGCTTTAAGCCTATCCTCGTACGACTTCGACCTAAGCGACGGAATCATCTTAGTTGTTCGTCTTTGAACTTTTCGATTTTGTCTACAGTATATCTTTTCGCATATGCAGATTCCAAAATTGGATCGCGTACTCCAAAGTGGGTCTAACTAATGATTTATAAAGAGGAACAATAATATCGCGCGATTTGTCCTCAAAATTCCGAGCTATAAAACCTAGTACTTTCTTCACTTTATTGACGCTGCTGCACTTTGTTTCGTTACTTTTAAATTACCAGTAACTATAACTCCTAAATCTTCTTCCTGCTCTACGCTTGCTAACTCCTTCCCTGACATACTATACGCAAAATTACCGTTACGTGAACTATATGTAAAATTTTGCACTTATCGACATTAAATCTCATTTGCCATGTGACTGACCAATCAACGATTTTATTTAGATCTTCCTGGATTTTACCTCTATCTTCGTCATTAATCGCCCTACCACCCAACTTCGTGTCATCCGCAAACTTTGAAACTGTACTGACTAGGCCGACATCTAAATCTTTAATATATATAAGAAAGAGCAAAGGGCCCAATACCAGGGGCGCATTTACAGTGTGCGGGGCCTTGGGCAAACTATTTCTCGGGATGTATTATTTTAGTGTCTTCATGAATGACAATATTTTGTAATGCACATAACAGATATATTTTTTTAACACACAAAAAACACATGCGGAATCCATTCGGCTTATTAATGTGATATTAAAGACTATAACTTAACTATGTACACATACAGTGTATACAGCTACACTAGTAGGCTACACAGTTGTAATGCACTTAATAAACATCTTCACAGTTATTGTAATGCACTTAATAAACAGCTAAACTGTACAGCTTACTGTACTGTAGATAGAGTGTAGATTTGTAATGAATATTACATAGGATGCTTCCTGGCTTTCTGTTTGAAAAACTGCATGATTGTGTCCTTGAAACTCACCGACTGCAACACCTCATGCTCTAAACTCAACTGCGCCAGGGACGAAAGGCGCTCCTGGCCCATTGTGGAGCGAAGGCAATTTTTGAGCAATTTGAGTTTCGAGAATGAACGTTCACCAGAACAGTTAGTGTGAAACGTACACAGGTATATTCTCATTGCTATTTCCATGTTTGGGAATGTTCCTTTCAGTTCGTTTGTGTTCATATGCTGATAAAATCTGTTGCAAATGTCTTCACGTTCCGTGAACTGCACAACTTCTGTTACCAGCTCTTTCTCCAGATCAGTCGGATAGCATTCTACTAGATGTTCAGCTGACCGTCGAAGACTGTCGATGTCCAAGACTAGAACGAAATATGATACAAAAATCCAAATCTTTTCTGCAGGACAGAGTACGCTTGTAGACGAGTGTTCAGAGTGGTACATAGTTTATCAATTATCCGTAAAAATGCAGTGGTCCGAAATGAATCTCTTGGTGTCAGGTTCGTATCTTCGGCAGTTCCGATTTCGTCATGATGGCGCTTTCTCTTCTTTGTGCGTTGAGTCGATTCCTTGCATACTCGATGACCACACTTTCGGATGCCCTGGTCCTCGAATTCGTCAAATCTTGATCTGAGATCTTCAACAAATTGCAGTAGTGATTTCAGCAAGAGGGTGGCTGAGTCTAACGACATTCCTTGGTTTTGCAGCGATGCATTCGTTTTTTGAAATCGTTCGAGAATAGTGTTCCATAAAACGAATAAAATGGCTGTTTCGAGTTGTTGAAGCTGTTTAGACAGTCCTCTGGCTTCGATCCTGGCTTCCGCAGTTTGGCTGGTATCTGCTGCTAGCTCATCCAGTACCACGATATTCTCGGCGTAGCCTTCGGTTAAAGATTGGACGGCATCTGATCTGGCTGACCAGCGGGTATCGGAGAGACCTTTGTCGACCTTTAGTTTCTCACTACGGGAACTACTATCGAGAACCTCTACATGTCGATGCCATCGGTATGTCGAGGAGACGAGAAACGTGTAGACATTCTGAATGAGCATAAACAATTCAACGGCTGCTGTGCAACTGTCCACTGCTGATTTACCCACAAAATTTAGTGAGTGGCACATGCATGGCACAAACTCAGCCTACGGAGATTTTGACTTGATGTGGCTCTTTACGCCGTTGTATTTCCCTGCCATATTGCTTGCATTATCATAAGACTGTCCTCTGCAGTCTTTAATTCGAATGCCATGGGTCTCCAGAAAGTTGAGGACCACGTCGGCGATTCCTTTCCCTGTATGTGTGTTCATAGGTATGAACTGTAGAATCGCTCGACGGACCCAGACTCAACCACATATCGGACGGTGAAGCACAGTTGATCGGTGTGGGAAACATCAGGTGTAGAGTCGACGGATAGAGAGTAGTATTTTGACTGCTGGATTTCTCGGATAATCGTCTGAAGTACTTTATCGGCCATCAACGGTATGAGTTCCTCGCAAATGAAATGAGAGAGATACGAGGTGTGTCCGCTACTTTTGTTGACAAACTCGCTTATATGGACAGCTAGAAAACTGTCATACTTACTTAAAAGTTCCAAAATTCCGTAATAGTTGCCGTTGTTTGGTGAACCGAACGGGAGTCGTGTCCACGAATTGCTAGTCCTCGTGACGTGATATACTTGGTAACGTCGACACAGCGCCGCAAAACTTCCTGCCAGTAGTTGCACTCCTTTTCAAACTGGTTCACCAGTTTCGAATCAACACGGCCGGAGACAGACTTTCTAACCAACAAATATCTCATCGACTCCATATGTTGCTCACATTTTCCGTGTGCTTCGACCGATTGTCTACCATGCTTCTAGTCGTTGAACCCAATTGTGAACTTGCTGTCTGCCCTCGACATTAATTTACAGACAAAACAGTAAACACAACCTGTGGACTCAGAGTAGCACAACCATGACACCTCAATCCTCTCATTCGTCAGGCTATGTTTCTTAACAAATAATGTCTTCGTACATCGGCGTGTTGTACCACTTTCAGTAGTTGAAGAGATACTGAAGTCGCTGTCATAATTTCGGCAATCTGATGTTCCCCGCTCTATCCAGAACTCTCTAAAGTCATCGGTCAGCACTTGTGGCCACAAACCAATGTCATTAATTGTATGTCCTGAAGCTGGTGGGCCTGCTGAACGCACTGACGTAGACGGGTCTTCTGAAGACGCAGCTGCTGATGTAGCGGAGGCAACTGGTGGGCCTGCTGAAGGGGTTGACGTAGACGAGTCTCCTGAAAATGCAGCTGCTGAAGTAGCGGAGGCAGCTGGTGGGCCTGCTGAAGGGGCTGACTTAGTTGCTGATGATTTAATCTAATTAGTCAGGTACGGCACCGTCGCAAGAAACTCTTCTCTGCGCTTCTTATCCTTATGCTTTTCACTACCGGGTTTATATTTCCTCCTTCGATCCCGGTCACGGCTCGTTTCAATGTTGTACGTATTACAATGCCAACAATAAGAACATAAATCATGAATCTCCAACAGAAACAACAAGAAGTAAGTTAGTAACAAAATTAGAAATGAGTAACACTAACAAGACAAAAAAATTAAACACCATCAAAGCGGATATTAGAATGCCTGATGCCATGCCGCCTGCCGGAAAAAGTAAAACTCGTCGCAGATGGCAAATACGTGACGTTTAATTTTTTTCAATTGAAATTTGCGGGGCCCATCGGGCCTTGCTCAATACAGAACCCTGAGGAACGCCGCTCACTACGCTAACCCAACACGACTCCGCTCCATCAACGACCACCCTTTGTTTCCTACCTCGCAACCACTCTTCTATCCAATTTATTACTACACCCCTGATTCCATGAGCCTTAGTTTTTTCAATGAGTCTTTTGTGCGGTACGGTGTCAAACGCTTCTTGAAAATCTAAATACACTACATCAACCGCCCGATAACTATCGCAAACTTCAACCACGCTTTGAAAAAATTCTAAAAGATTAATTAAGCAAGATTTTTTCGCCTAAAACCGGGCTGCGTATTTCTAAGTTATGCAATTCTAAGTGTTCAACTATACGATCCCTAATTATTGATTCCAGTAGCGTACCTACAACAGACGTTAAATTGATTGGCCTACAATTTTCGCCGCACCTTTATCGCCTTTCTTAAAGATAGGTGTTACATTTGCTAACATGAAATTATCTTGTAGGCACCACTCAGAAATAGACGCATTAAAAATCTTTGTTAGCAGTACAACAATGCTTTCTTTTAATTGTTTTAGTTGTATGGGATATATGGAATCCGGCCCCGGTGATTTACGCAGTTTCATTTTATCAAAATAGCGCATTACCTCCTCTTCACTAACCACAATATTATCCAAAGTAGTACCACTATCAAAAGGTATTATGTCTATGACCGTAGGGATATTCGTTACATCTTCTATAATAAAAACTGACATAAAAATTCGTTTAACAAGGTAGCCATTTCCTTGTTTTCAGAAACTAGTTCTCCGTTAACATTTTTCAACGGCCCCAAGATACTTTTTACTGGATTCCTATTATTGACGTATTGAAAGAATCGCTTGCGGTTTTCTTTACCGCCACAAGCTATGGAGATTATTCGCGCTTGGACTTTTTTATTTTCGTTTCACGCCTTAGAGATATGTAGTTATTTCGTAACCATAAATTGTCTTTATCGCATTAATGTAGCCTCTAAGCCCTATCTTTACTCTTTATAATATCTCCTCCTCTAGAAATAAACCACAAGGGCTTGTTTACTTTCGCACGCTTAATTTTGTACGGAACACATTCCTCATTTATAGTAGTCCCAGACACTGTTTCAAACGATTCCAACATTAGTTTTGCGTTGGAGATCCCCATTATGTTTTCCCAATTTAAGTGTGACAACTCATTTCGAAATTTACAAAAGTCTGCGTGCTGGAAGTTAGGAATTTTAGTCGAGTTAACTGGTTTCGAGTGACTTACTGAAAGGATAAACTCCACCAAATTGTGATCACTACTGCTTAACGGTTCTATTACTTGAAGATCCGTGATTAGTCTTTCATCCTTAGTTTTTACTAAATCTAAAATACTGTCCAACCTCGTAGGTTCCGCAACCTTTTGTATAAGAAAGTTATCCTCGAGAAAATTAATTAAACGATTACCTTCCACGTCTCCCTGCATTGTATCGTAATTCACGTTGGCGCAATTAAAGTGACCCTTAACTAAGGCCTGCTCATTACCTATTATTCTGTTTAGTTCACGATATAACGCTTCGTCCGTATCAGCTGTTTGATTAGTGGGCCTCTAAATAACCGCAACAACAAGTTTGAAATCGTTCAATTTAAGTTCTGCTATGGTCGAATTTATCTGTTCTGGAATTCTGTGCTTTACTTCTATAATGTTCGCAATATTATCTTTGATATACAAAATAACACCGCAGTAGTGTGGGAGCAAAAGGAGAGAGTACAATGCAATTGCAAATGTTGATCAATGTTGCAAAGGAAATGTTCTATAAGGTTATGCAACAAGGGGGAATGTTGCAAGAGGTTATGCAACAAAGGAGGGAGGGGGAATGGTACAGGAGCATCGACGGGTTATGCAACTTTGGGGCAGGTTTATCCCCCAAGATAGAGAGGTGGAAGTGAGAGAGGAAGAGAGGTGTTCGCCTGGCAGGAGCCAAGAGCATATTAAGATTTCAGCTGAGCGGCTATTGACTTATAAGTTCCCAATCCGCCAGTTGGCTTAACTGGCTGAGTTTTCAGATTGCGCTATTCATTTATTTAAAGCATATATTCTGGCTTAATCCGCCAGTTGGCTTAACCAGCAAGTTGACTTAGAAGGTGTAAATGACTTGTTGAGGTGTATTATATTAGGGTTGAGTTGCCAGATTGCGCTATTTATTTAAGTAAAGGTTATATTCTGGCTGAACCAGCCATTTGACGTCGAAAACCTAGAAGGCAGATGTATATATATATATATATATATTTGTTTTTCAACTGCCAGATTGCGCTATCCAGATATTTTAGAGAGTTGGCTTAGAAATCCGTCAGCCGATTTAGAAGACAGCCATTTGATATAATTAAGTGTCGTGTACAACCACAAGAATTAAATAAAACACCATTATATCATTCTGTTTATTTAGACGAATTAATGGATTCAATTTCACGAAATATATAGAAAATAAATATACAATCAAACAATGGAATATATATGATTAAAATAAAAAACAATAACAGCATAAGAAATACGAACGAGGAATATATATATATATATATAATATATATACACACCTTACCTTACAACCTTACAAAGGTTCCGCGCGATGATTTCTCATTTCGCGAAGGTGAAGCTTGTCGCTCCTCTTCTCGAGTTGGCCTGGTGAAGTAGTGAGTTGGATTCTTGCGTTCTCTACCTCACATAGCCAGATACGCCCGGCTCATCGGGGATTGTTCTGAGCCAGGCGTCTAGTCTTCTTTTGAACATTTCCACTGCAACTCCCTTCGTTTTTCTTAGGTCTTTGGGCAACTGATTAAACAGTTTTGGTCCTCTCACTACAAAACTATTTTCTTTCAGGGTTAAGGATGTTCCCTGTCTCGCCTTCAATTTGGGAATACGACACCCTACTTTCCACCGTTGTTTGGGGAGTTATGGGATTCAGAGTAAGATTAGGGACTAGTTTCTCCATTATTTTCCAAGTATAAATAATGGTGTGTGTGTCTCTTCTCCTTTCCAATGAATACAGCTCTAGTTCGCGTAACCTTTCCCAGTAATTTAGTTCTTTGCACCCATTGATCTTGGCTGTGAAGCTTCTTTGGATCCCCTCAGCTGTCTAATGTCTCTTTTTTTATATGGGGATGTTAGGACCGAGCAGTATTCCAATTTGGGTATTATCAGGGTTTTTCAGTAGAGGAATCATTACATTCCTATCCCTTCGTTTAAAGGTTCTAATATCTGACCCGTTATTCTCTTTGCTCTGTTTACTGCTATCTTATTTTGTGTTTCAAATTTCGCATCATCTGTCATTACAACCCCTAAAACGTTTGCTCTGAAATTTCTCTGGATTTCCTGTCCATTTGGGGTATAATATTCCATAGATTTTAAGTCTTCTCTTTTTCCGTACCGTAATAGCTGAAATTTCTCGGTGTTAAACTTCATATTGTTGTCTTCCGTCCACTTGTAGATTCTGTTTATGTCGGTTTGTAGAGATCCTATATCATCTGGGTTTCTTATTTTTCTACTAATCTTTGTGTCATCCGCAAAGGATGTTACTGTGCTGTCTCTGGTATCGTCCTAATCTATGTCAGTTAGCATGATTATGAAGAGTAGTGGAGCTAATACTGTTCCTTGTGGTACTGAGCTGAGGACCTCTGATTCTGATGAAGATACTCCTTGTGCTGTAACGACTTGCCGCCGCTCACTACGGAAATTATATAGGGTGTCCATAAATGATTACCCTGATTAAATCATGCTATAACTTTTAAATAAACACTCGTATTCAAACACAGTTTTAATCATAAGTAGATAAACATGCAAAGTTTTGATACATGGGTAATGAACGTAATAAGCTTCCACTTGTGCACCCCTAGTGGCACGTAAAATGTCTAAACGGTATTCACACTCACGCCACACATTTTCCAACATTTACCTTGGAGGCGTGTAACTTCAAACGTTTGTGTAACACCTTGTGCACCGTAGACTTCGGTATCTTTAGTTGGCATGAAGCTTGTCTCACCGATTTCCTTGGTGACCGAGTGAAAGCAGTTTGAATGTTTTCCACCGTCCCATCGGAAACTGATGGTCTACCACTGCTCTTTCCCTTTTCCACGTTTCCAGTTTCCAAGAATTTTTTCATCCACGACTTAATTAACTTCACATCAGGTGGATTCTTTCCATACTTTGTTCTGAACCTTCGCTGAACACTGACAGGAAATTTTGTTTCTGCTAGTCACACAACACATTGTGCCTTCTCTGCCATCTTAACTGAAAAGCTACTACAGCGCTCCTAGCGGCGAATCCGGTAGACGAAACACACCAGCACAGAAACTCTATGCGTGTACGAGATCACCTGTAAAAAGAAAACGGATGTAAGATTCGTCATTAAAACATGAGAGCATACTGTTTTCAGGGTAAACATTTATGGACACCCTGTATATCCATTTCCTTACTTTTCCTGTTATTCCCACATATTTCAGTTTATGTATTATGATTCCGTGGTCACACTTGTCGAACGCTTTAGCAAAGTCTGTGTATAGTACATCATAGTTACTTTCAAGTGAATCAATAATGTTGTTGTAGTGTTCCTTTAGTTGTGATAGGCTTCATCTGCCTGACCGAAACCCGTGTTGGTTAACATTGCATTTTTTCTGAGTTTCCAAAAAGTCATAGATTTTCTGTCTAACAAGTCTTTCAAATAATTTAGTGAGATGTAAGCGACACTGGTCTATAGTGTTTGGCCTCGGATCGATCTCCTCCTTTATATATTGGGACTATGTTCGCGCTCTTCAGGATGCCCGGTATTTCTCCCGTTTCTAATGATCGTCTCCATATCCAGTATAGGGGCTCAGCGATTGCATTCTTGCAGTTTTTGATCAGTGTGGCATTCCATTTATCCGGTCCTGCCGCTGAGTGTGTTTTTAGTTTCCCTATGGCTTGTGTAATATCATCCGTCGTAAAGTCGAAATCCGTTATACTTTCCCCTTGTGGTTCTTCTTCAAAGAACGCGTTTCTATCCCATATCAATTTGTCAGTTTTTGGGATACTGAAAGATGATTCATACTGAGCTCTTAATATTTCAGATACTTTTGTTAGATCATCAGATAAATCATTGTTCTCATTTTTTAAAGGTCCGATAGTCGCATATATATATATATATAATAATGAACAGGAACACCAGAGAAAATACAAACATCCTTCAAGGTTTAATAGTACCAACGTTTCGGAATGCACTAATTCCATCTTCAGGGCTAAAACAATAAAATTCCAAATCACATACAAAATTACAAAATACAAATTGCTTAATAACAATTTAAAATAAACTTAAAAAAAAAAATTATAAAAAGTAGCTAAGAAAATGTAAAACATTAAAACTAAAAGGTAAATAAATGTGAAGTTAAAAAGTTAAAATTATAAAAAGTAAAAGCATTAAAACTGAAATGTAAATAAAATAAACTAGTACCTTAACCAAAACATAGCAGATCTATCGATGATTCGTCAGAATTTAGGTCTGGTTTTAGTTTATAAATAAACAGAGACTCCATAATTTTAAGCTTAAGGTCAGAGCTTCCAGCAGCAAGTACGGTGAAATTAGACTGTGAAATTGGGTGGTTATTGTTGTGCGAGTGATTACGTATGAGAGAATTAGGTGGTTTGCCAAGGGGTAAATTTGTACGGACCGATTTACCGAGATGTTCGTAAATACGAGATTTTAAATGTCTTTTAGTTTTACCTATATATGACCCCATACAGTGGTCACACTTGTATTGATAAACTATAGATGACTTAAGAAGTGTAGGAATAACATCCTTGTATTTAAATAAATGGTAAATCGATTTAGACGGGGTGAATATAATTTTTATACACAGTTGTGGGTAGAATTCCTTGAGCAATTTTAAAAGTTTATTTCTAATGTTAAAACTTGAGGTTCCCATATAGGGCAAAGTGAAATACAGGATATCTTTGGGGACTGTAATTAAGTTTTAACATTAGAAATAAACTTTTAAAATTGCTCAAGGAATTCTACCCACAACTGTGTATAAAAATTATATTCACCCCGTCTAAATCGATTTACCATTTATTTAAATACAAGGATGTTATTCCTACACTTCTTAAGTCATCTATAGTTTATCAATACAAGTGTGACCACTGTATGGGGTCATATATAGGTAAAACTAAAAGACATTTAAAATCTCGTATTTACGAACATCTCGGTAAATCGGTCCGTACAAATTTACCCCTTGGCAAACCACCTAATTCTCTCATACGTAATCACTCGCACAACAATAACCACCCAATTTCACAGTCTAATTTCACCGTACTTGCTGCTGGAAGCTCTGACCTTAAGCTTAAAATTATGGAGTCTCTGTTTATTTATAAACTAAAACCAGACCTAAATTCTGACGAATCATCGATAGATCTGCTATGTTTTGGTTAAGGTACTAGTTTATTTTATTTACATTTCAGTTTTAATGCTTTTACTTTTTATAATTTTAACTTTTTAACTTCACATTTATTACCTTTTAGTTTTAATGTTTTACATTTTCTTAGCTACTTTTTATAATTTTTTTTTTTTTAAGTTTATTTTAAATTGTTATTAAGCAATTTGTATTTTGTAATTTTGTATGTGATTTGGAATTTTATTGTTTTAGCCCTGAAGATGGAATTAGTGCATTCCGAAACGTTGGTACTATTAAACCTTGAAGGATGTTTGTATTTTCTCTGGTGTTCCTGTTCATTATTAAACTGCGTTTTCCACGCCACCAATCAATAGCCGATATATATATATATATATATATATGAAAATTATTTCACAAAAGTAACACGTGAAAAATATTTATGATGAATAAAACCACGAAGGAAAGGAAACACAGAATGGTGTTCCTGAGGATGTCATTAGACGAAAGCGCTTGAGCACCATTCTGTGTTTCCTTTCCTTCGTGGTTTTATTCATCATATATATA
The DNA here is from genome assembly GCA_023014485.1 of Bathynomus jamesi. Lineage (NCBI taxonomy): Eukaryota > Metazoa > Arthropoda > Malacostraca > Isopoda > Cirolanidae > Bathynomus > Bathynomus jamesi. Next base: position 250,085 of record JAJOZX010005066.1, on the reverse strand, counting down.
TATATATATATATATATATATATATATATATATATATATATATATAAATAATAAAAATATACAAAACGATGTAGTATAACCATCAATATAAATATTAGTAGAGGAAAAAAATATGTGTATATATATATATATATATGTATGTATATATATATAATATATATATATATATATATATATATATATATATATATACACATATTTTTTATATTTATATATATTAAATAATTAAATATATATATACAGTATATAATATATACAGTTATATTAAATAATTAAATATATTGAAAATAATGTGGAAAATAAAAAAAATAATATATAAAACGAAGGAGTATAATCAGCAGCATATTAGTACAGGAAATATATATATATATATATATATATATATATATATATATATATATATATATCAGAGGCGACGGCGGGGGTGAGGCAAGGTCAGGCTCAGCCTGACCTAACTTTAAAAGAAAAATAAATTTAATTTCCTGGTCATCATGTAAAATTTAAATTTGCGTATTTCAAACACCTAATTATTATGGTCACTTTATTAGAGCAATCTAAATTTTAGAATGCCGCATTTTTTTCCTTCTCTCCATGCGCCGCTTCTTTGTGCAAAGTCAGACTTGTTTTATGACGCCTGAGCGACCGGGCGCATTAAGCCACAAAGCCAGGTCAGGCATAATTTCCGATGCCTTGCATCACACTTATGAAAATATGAAACTTTTACGAAATTTAATGTAATTTAAAATCAACATTAGTATAGCATCTGTCAAAACAATCAGATAAGTATATAATTTTGTCAATCTATTTTTTCAAAGAGAAAAGCGAGTTTTTCAGCTTACAAGTCAGGCATATTTCTAAGTACCTAACATTACGCTGGATGCCAAATTTCCTCCGAAAGCTGATTGAGTGAAAATAGAGATATGTGGTAACTATGTATTGCGCACGGCTTTCCTCATTGTCAGGTACCTCTGGGACCGTGTCGTATTCGTTTCAATGCATTTGAATTTTTTTCTTTTGTGCTTTTTGTGTGTGTGTGTGTGTGTGTGTGAAGAGGTTGGGGTTTATGTATAAATGACTCATGGTAGATTAAATATGATGAAGACATTCTCTCAGCACATAATAAAATGCAAGTAAGTTATAATTATTAAACAATTTATTGATTTAGTAGGCTTTAAGTAATTGTTTAAAACAAAAGCAAAATTACTTAAAAAACAAAATTAACATATTCATTAATATGAATTCTATCGAAGTCATATCAAGCCCATAATGCTTGTGTTTTATGGTTTTTAAATTGAGTTGCCGATTGGGAATTTTTCGCTTGTGTATTTAACTCATTTACTTTGTAAAATCTACCTATTACTTGTTTTTCCCTGAAGATGTGAATATATCACGAAAGCGCTCGGATTTCGTGTTTCTTTTTCTTTTTCCCTGTGGTTGTTTGCTTATATATATATATATATATATATATATATATATATATATATATATATATATATATATATATATACACAATTATATTAAATAATTAAATATATTGAAAATAAATATACATCGAAATACTTTATGTTCTAAGGCGAAAAACACTAAACTCACACGTGTTCGAGCCTTCAGTCACATCATTATTGCTTTGCACTACACGGTAAATAAGTCCAAGCATTATTCCACCGCTTAAGGTGTTCGGGCGCCTATACTCGATATAAATGGCCTTCATATCGTTCAATACTATTTTTGTGCCCACTTTACATTCGGTTGGCAGGTTATCTTTAAACACGGCTAGAATACAATCAAAAGCACGCACAAAGAGGCCATCGTTAGCCACAACATCATTATTAAATACAAGTTTATAAACAATCCTTTCCAATCGAGGGTTTTTACTTACCGTCCCGAGCTTTTCAATCGTGAACTCTTCTTCACTCTGCATAGCGGCAATTGAAATAATCTTCCAAGTCGTAACGACAGCTATTCATTATATCGTTGACCGACAATTGAACGCATGACAATTGAGCGCCGACAATTGAGCGCCGACAATTGAACGCACGACAATTGAGTGCAACGCCAATTGAGCGCCGACAATTGAGCGCGGGACAAAAAAATAACGTTTCAATACATTCTTTATTTAAAAAACATTGTTTTAATGCATTCTTTATTTAAAAACATTTTGCATATATAATTAAAAAAATAAAACAGAAATGGTTTAACACTTTCTACTTTTGCAGATCTATATGATACGCTATAGCCTGGAGATAATCGATACAGTTTCTGTTATTGTAGTCCTTAACTATTTCAAGAATGGCTGCATTTGTTCTCACATACTTGGTGTGCTTTCGTTGGTCTTTCTGACCTGCATTGATTCTCAAGTTTATTCTCGGTGTAACCTAACCTAACCTAACCCTAAAACCAAAAATTATTAAATAAGTGTACAAAAATTAAAAATAATAGTCATAGTTGAACTGACCATACATACCTGAGTAAAGACAGAAGAAACACTGAGTCTAAACAGAAAGGGGCTGAGGAGGTTAGTTTGGGTTTTAGAATTTAGTTGGTTTGTTAGCTTTAGGCAATTTTAGCTTAATTGTCGTTGCGTTTAGTTTTTGGTTTTAGAATTTAGTTGGTTTGTTAACTTTAGGCAATTTTAGCTTAATTGTCATTGCGCTTAATTGTCGTTGCTCTCAATTGTCGTCGCGTTCAGTCGTCGTTGCGCTCAATTGTCGTGCGCTCAATTGTCATGCGCTCAATTGTCGGCCCACGTCATTATATAGAGATACAGCTCTTCAGGGTGAGCAGTGTAGGCGAGCTATGCCCTGTACCGCTCAAGTGCTTTGTACCAAAGTTCGGGATATTTCGAAGAGTGTAAACCTTTTAAATGTGCATCCATCTCTAGACCATTCTCGCCTTGTTCATTCCTACATTCGATAAATCCATCGAGCAGAGCTGTGTATGCGTATTCAAGAACCATGTCAAAATAAATCATATCCGTAACAGAGCGTCTAATATAGGCTTCAGCTTGCGGAATCCGACGATTTCAAACATTCTGTCGAGGATGAAACGGTTTCACGTAGGGACAAGAACGTTATTATCAGATGCATTCTTCCACATCAGCCACAACCTCACTACAAACCTCGTCATGATATACATTAATATAATGGTAAAAATACTTAAAATTCTCCATGATGACAAGATTTACATTCCCAACTGTAGGGTACGAGTAGTTGGTATGATGTAACATGACATAATATCGCTTGTCACACTACTCATCAACAAGACTCCCTAACCATAACAGTTGCTTATCTTCTGAACATGTTATTTCTTCTACTTCGCGGTATATGTGAGCTTTTATAAAGGTTAGGTCTACAACATATTTCAATACATCGCTTGTACTACGAAATCCTGTAATGCTCTCGCCAGAATAGCCGTAGAGTATTTGAACATTTTGTTCCTTCGCACGGTTGAATGTAGCCTTAAAAGTGTCAAAGGAGGGTGGAATAAGGAGTTTTACAGTATTCACCACATCTTCGCATTTTGCTGAATACCACTTCATAGATGTTGAACACGCCATATTAAAGGTAGCCATTACTATTTTTCGTCTACGCGAGAAAATACACGTCTGAACTCAATGGTATGCAGAGGTCAACTGAGCACGCAGAGATAGAGATATTCTCAGGTAGTGGCAGGAGTTACGTGACCTATCTTACAGTGGGCGGAGTTTAGCTTTGTTCTTGTACACACACACATACACGCACGCACGCAAAGGAGAAAATGAAACCTTAATTGAAGCTCAGATGATAACGATGTAGATGATTTTTGGATGGTAGTGCCATTTAGGCGTTTGGTGGCCTAAGATGTAGAATATATATTAGCACGTATAATGCAAGCCGCCTAAAGTAGTATAGCATTCAATATGGACAACTTCACGGTAAATAATGACCGTGTATTCCGTGTTGCGGGTCATAGTGCCACACCCTACACTCTTAACTTCAATTCTCAGGCTATTTATAGACGACATATAAACGTCGATCGTAGTTGCGGCTTTATAGCAGTAGTCTTGGCTCGCATGTTTACTGTACTAAATACACGGACCCAAAAAATTTGGTTGCCTACGGTGGTGAAGTGTGCCCGTAAACTAGCTGTAGACTGTGAACTTGAATTTGACTGTAATATGGTTCCTGAGGAGCTGAGAAGGATAGAACAGGAAATGAATACCCGTATAGTGGTATTTGGACTGGATGATCGTCGTAGGACTGTGTATGTTTTTGAAAGCAGTGTGAGAGATCGTACAAGACCCCTACTTATTTTAGGACTGTCAGGGACAACGTATCTCCCCATCCGTAATATAAGGTGCCTTTACGCAAGTTATGATAAAAGCCGAAAATATGGACGACATCATGATTTGTGTAAGGGGTGTCTCGAGTTTGCGAATGATAGAGTGAAACATTGTAAAGATTGTCACATGGTGTGTGAACAGTGTAAATGCTCCAAATGTGAAAGCCGTATGGTTGAAGCTGAGAAGAGGGACTGTGATGTGTGTAGATGCACATTTTTCAATAATAGCTGTTTTGAGCTCCATAATCAATTGGCACGTGCAGGAAAAAGAGAATCTGTGAATGTGGTATGTTTCACACCTTGAATGGTAGGGGACATTTCAAACACAAGTGTGACGAAATTCACTGTCATACATGTCAGGAGGAATATAAGGCGGATGGAGTAAAGCATGTATGTTATACGAAAGATGCTAAGCCTAAAAACAAGCCTTGTATAACTGCATACTACGATATAGAAACATATACGAACGCTGAAACCAAAGAGGTAGTTCCACATTTACTTGTGAGCCAGACTATCTGCGACGAGTGTAAGGAGGTCGAGTGTGACGAGTGCCCCAAATGTGGTAAACGGACAAACGTTTTTAAAACGATTGTTCACGATAATCCCGTGAAACTATTTGTGTCCTATATTGTCAAGTTGGCCGACGAGTTAAAAAAAAATGACTGTACGTATATTCTTGCCCATAACGGGGCAAAGTTTGACACACAGTTCCTTTATAAGGAGCATATTTACAGGTGATCCCTTGAAAAGAGGCAACAAATTAATACAGATGCAAATAAGAGGTAATGCAATTTAAAGACACTTTATTATTCACACCTTGTAAATTAGCAAAGCTACCCAAGGTGATGGGGTAGCAGCTGAAGTTTCAAAAGGATACTTCCCTTACACATTCCTCACTAGCGACTTTAAACTACGTAGGCCTACCTCCACCCAAACATTATTTTAACTATGATTGTATGAGTGCAGATGAACGTGAAGACTTTGATCGATACTACACAACTTTAATGAACGTAATCCTTATAATATAGCTGATGAATGTGAGCGTTATTGCGTGAATGATGTACGCGTGCTTAGAGTATGTTTCCAGGCCTTTAGAAGGATGTACATAGGCCGTTTCAAATGCGATCCGCTGCAAGTCGCAACCACCATCGCGTCATTATGTTTTACGGTGTTCAAGAATAACTTCATGCCTAAAGCCACCTTAGCCATTATTCACAGAAACAACCCCCGCAGTTACGGCCACAAGGCTATTTACTGGCTCATACATCTACAGCAACAGACAGGTGTATACATAAAGCACGCCCGCAACACGGGTGAAGTACCCATTAAGATTAATGGTCGTGTTTTTTGGGTTGATGGGCTAAGTGAAAACCGTGTCACTGGTGAGAAGACTGTGTACTCCTTTAACGGTTGCTGGTGGCATTGATGCCCTCGTCCTGAGTGTGGAATCGCCGGCGATATCCACGGTAGATCTCCAGCCGACTGTCTTGCGTGGACGCGCAACTGCGATCAACTTAGAGGCTCACAGTTCACTCACAAAGTCTTGTGGGAACATGAATATGACGCACGGATCGAGACAGACGGGGCATACCGTGAGGAAATAAACACGATCAAGCGTCCAATGGTACTGGAACCACTCAAATGCGGTGAGAGCTTGTTTGGTGGGCGTACAAATCCCTTCAGGCTATACTTTCCACCTACGGAGGGTGTGAAGCTCCACTACTACGATTTCTGTTCTTTTTACCCCTACGTGATGAAGAACAACCCGTACCCCTTGGGTGCTCCTGAGAAACTGGTGGGACCTAACCTGCCCTCCATCAACGAATTTTCAAGAAATTTGAATGATCGCTACTTTGGACTCTCTTTCGTAGACGTGCTCCCCACTAACGATTTATGGATGCCGAACTTACCCGTCGTTATCGACCACAAGCTCATGTTTCCCCTGTGCGTGAAGTGTGCGGAAAAGAATAACGGTAATTGTAACCATATACCCCACCAGCGTAAGATCAGAGGCGTATATACAAGTCCTGAGCTGGCCCTAGCCGTACGCCATGGGTATAGAATACTGAAGATACATGAGGTGTGGAGGTTTCAGAAGCTACCCAACCTTTTCACATATATAAACGCATTTTTGAAGGATAAGGTTGAGGCATCAGGGTATCCGCGAGGAGTTGATACCGAAGATGAAAAGTCTGCCTATATTCAACGTTACCGCGACCACGAAGGTATACAACTTGATCGTGCCCAAATTGCAAAGAATCCTGGCAAGCGCTTTAGTGCAAATTGTGCCTAAACAGCCTTTGGGGAAAGTTTGCGCAGAATACGGTAAAGGGAATGTTCATTTGGCGCAAAGCTATAGTGAAGTCTGGGATTACGCCAACGCACCCGATAAAGAGGTCATGGAGATGTGAATGTAGGTAATACTTACATAATAAAGTACAACAACACTGAATTGGCCACAGATACCTCAGGGTTACAAACATTCCTGTAGCCAGCTTCACAACAGCCTACGCCCGCATCAAACTTTGGGGTCTATTGCATTCTCTTGGGCGGAGAGTATTGTATGCCGATACAGATAGCGTGATATTCACAGCGAGGAGTGGTGAATACATGCCGCTATTGGGGAGTTCCTCGGCGAGCTCACTGATGAGATCAAGGACGAGTATGGAGACAACGCATACGCCGACTCTTTTGTCTCAACAGGTCCAAAAACTTATGGGGTACGGGTGAGGGTGGGTGAGGATATGAAATATATCGTGAAGGCAAAGGGCATCACGCTTAACCAAGCGAATCGCAGTCGTTAACTTTGATTCGTTGAAGGATCTAGTGTGTTTGGACGATGATGAGGGCGAACGACCTCCCCAACTAATTGTAGGCACCCACAATTTTCGGGCGCAGAAGCTGGGGGGCGTGAAGGAGCTTAGGGAAACGAAGGTGTGCCGTAACACCTATAGGAAACGTTATCAGTTACCTGGTACCTATGATACCGTACCCTTTGGTTACCATAAACTTTGATGGGCCTATTGCTAACTTATTCATCAAACGTTTTTGTAAATGTATATGTATTGAGAACAATCTTTGATGTGCCTATTGTTAACTTGTTTATTGCACGTATTTGCAAATATGTACACCTTGAATATTTCGTTTATTAAATAAATCGTGCTTCAACTTGCTTTTCACTTTGCGTGCATGCGTATGTACAGTAAAAGTTAAGCCCCGCCCCCTGCAAGACCGGCGGAGTGACTCATGCCGTAGCCTGAGCAGGCCTCTGTCCCCGCGTTCTCAGTTGACCTCTGTACACCCTTGAGCTCGGATGTGTATTCTCTCGCGTGGAAGAAAAATATTAATGGCAACCTTTAATATTGCTTGCTAAACGTTTATGAAATGGTATTCTGCAAAGTGTCAAGATATAGAGGGTAGTGAAAAACTTCCTATTCCCCCCTCCTTTGCCTCTTTTAATACTACATTGAATCCTGCGAAGGATCAAGATGTACAAATACTCTATGGTTATTCTGGTGAGAGCGTTGTAGGCTTTCGTTGCACAGACGATGTATTGAAGTATGCTATAGACCTAAGCTTTATAAAGTCTCACATATACTGTGAAGTAAAAGAAACAACGCGTGCAGAAGAGAAGCAGCAGATGTGGATAGTGAGTCTTATTGATGGGTGGTATGACAAGCGGTATTATGTCATGTTACACCACACCGAGTACTCGTACACTGCGGGTGAAAATGTAAATCTCATCATCATGGAGAATCTAAAGTATTTTTATCACTATATTAATGTATATCATGACGAGGTTCGTAGTGAGGTTGTTGGTAGTGCCCTGCGTGAGTTTTTAACAGACTTTAGAGACGAGTATCGTCTGTTACACAAAAAGGAAAAATATGGGCATATGTTTCTCTCAAATAGTGCGCCGGATTGTGATGATGTTTAGGAGAGATAAAACGTTAAAAAATGTGTTTAGTTCATGAAGATCCCCCTTTGCAAAAATGTCTGGTGCGTATTCAGGGGAGTGGGAGTGATAAAACGTTAAAACCGAAATTAATTCTTGTACCGGAAAATTTCTCAAAACACCTGCCCGATATAATGGGATACAACAATTCATGTTGGGTCAGTGCCGCACACGTTTCATTAGATTATTGTGCGACTCGCACCTCACGGATCATACGAGTTCAAACAAACCCATTCACGTATCATAAGGGTGAGTCACCCACCAATCGACCCGTTCCTGCCTACCTGCGTGCCTCATGCGGCTCATAGTCTTCTCAGAGCTTGCGCCGAGTGGTTGTGCCATAGTCATCTCGATCCGTGTGAACGTGCGAATACGATGGAACTCCCTTTGAGAAGCGTTCTCAACGCCTCGTACGACGTCTCTGTGACGAAGTCGTTGCGTGTGTTTAGGCGGGAAACCGGCACCATTAACTGTGTGCTTGAAACGAACAGTAGACCTGCGAGCAAACGCAACGTTATTTATTTAAATCTTGAGGAGATGCATAAAATCTTCGTGGTAGTTGAGAGATGGCTGAGGACCGTTATAAAATTATAAAATACCAACTGCCGTGGATACAATAAGAGATGTGATTAGTGAAGCCTCCTCATATACCGTTCTTTGTACATTGAGTGTAAATAACAATCATCCATGTGTTGATATACGACCGATGTGGAAGAACACAGCTGATAATGGCGTTCTTGTTTGTTCCTATACGAAACCGTTTCATCGTCGACAGAATGTTTGAGATCGTTGGATTCCGTAAGCTGAAACCTATATTAGACACACGTATCTCAGACATGATTTATTTTGACGAAGTACTTGAATACGCTTACACCGCTCTGCTCGACGGATTTGTTGAATGTAGGAATGAGCAGGGAGAGAACGGACTAGCTCTGGATGCGTATTTAAAAGGCTTAGATTCTTCGAAATATCCTGAGCTTTGGTACAAAACGCTTGAGAGGTACAGCGCTGTGCTCGCCTACACTGTTCATCCTGAAGAGCTGTACCTCTATATAGTGGATAGCTGCCGTTACGACTTTGAAAATTATTTCAATTGCCGCTATGTCGAGTGAAAAAGAGTTCACGATTGAAAAGTTCGGTAAGTTAAGAAAAACCCCCGATTGGGAAGACATGATTATAAACTTGTATTTAATGTAATGGCCCACGATAACGTTTTTGTGCGTGCTTTTGAATGTGTTCTAGCTGCGCTTAAGGGCAATTTGCCTGCCGAGTGTAAAGTGGGTACAAAAATAGTATTGAACGATATGGAAGCTATTTATATCGAGTATAAACCGCCGTAACAGTTAAACGGTGAGGTGATGCTTGGACGGCTTTACCACATCGTGCAGAGTAATGGCGATGTTGATGTAGCGTCAATCACCATTGAATTTAGCATTTTGCACTGTAGAACGTAAAGACAAAATTTTTTTTTTACTGTAATAACATGATTATACGTTTTGTGAATATTTTCCTGTACCAATATTTGATAATGTAACTTTTGATAATATAACTATATATTTTTCTAACATTTTGTGAATACTATGTTTTGTACGATTATATATAATTAATATAAATATATATTTTTCTAATATTTGGTTAATACTATACTTTGTATGATTATATATTTTCCATTATATTATTTGATCATATATGTGTCCCATTGTATATGCATTAATTCATAAACAGAACGTTGTAATGGTGTTTTATTTATTCCTTGAACACGTTTATATCATTTGTTTCTAAAACAGCATAATTAATTATTTGCTATTTGTCAAATCGGCCTTCTAAACCAACTGGAATATATCCTTTAAATAAAATACATGGCGTTATCTGGTAACTCAACAGACAAATGGCTGAATAATAATTAAACACATGCCTTTATCTGGGAACTCAACAGCCAAATGGCTGAATGCTATATACTTTAAATAAATACATAGCGCAAACTGTCAACTCAGCCAACTGGCTGATGAATATAAGGATTAGTTAAAAACATGGCGCAAACTGGCAACTCAGCAAGCCCGAGGCGCTGGCTGAATAAACCAACTGGCTGATTAGTGCCCTATAAGAGGGCGAGGGACGGACGATGGAGTCATATAAGCTCGGCAATCAGCCGAGCAAGGACCTCTGGGTCCTCTCCTCTTCCTCTCTTGCTATCTCTTTCTGCCCCTTTGGATGGTGAGGCATCCCCTTCTTCCCCAAAGAGGTTCACTTAGGTTAGGTATGCCCCTTTGGGGGGTTCAGCTTGGGGGAGAACTCCGCCGCCAAGTTGCATGCCCCTTGCAATCCCATTTTGGGGGGATCAGCTTGGGGATAACTCCAAGTTGCATACCCTTTGCAACACCATTTTGGGGTTGGCAACAAAAGGGGTGCCTTGGCAGCAAAGGGGTTGGGGAATTTTTTCTTTTTTTCTTTTTTCCTTTTTTTGTAACAAAGGGGGTGGGGGGTTGGAACTCTTAAAAGAAAGTGGGGTGGGGGTCGGCACTCTTGCAACATTGTACAACATTACGTAATATTTCTGCACTCTCCCTTTTTGACACTATACTACTTACGCGCATTTAAGGATAGAACCTTCAAATTATTTGTAATTGCGACACCTTCGCGAGCGCAGCAGAAGTTTGAGGAAATTACACTGGGACCGTTCGAGTTACGACAGCCTTAAAAGAAGAGACAGTATTATGAAATAGACTTCCTAAACGCGCAGCTCCTACGTCATTAAGATGAAGTCCATCTCCAAGGAACAAGTCCCTCCTGCCGTAGAAATTGTTCCAAAAATTCGCATATATACAGTATATATAAAGGGTGTGCCATAAAAAATAAAAAAAAGGGAACATTTTAAAAAGGCTATAAAATCAACATATTTCATTTAATTTTAATAAAACTTCTAAACAATAAAACATCTGTATTTATCTATAAGCAAACAAGTTTTCAGACTAAAATATTAAATAATTCAAATTCTATCAACATTTAACGAAAGAGTATGATTTTTCTACTTAACATGCAAAAATTATTAAACCTTTTTAATATTTTTTTATAAAAATAATTTTTAACATAAAATTTACCTGAAATTATTAAAAAAATTGTGCAAAATGCTTTTCTTCCATTTCAATAACTTTTTTTTATTCTTGGCAAGAATTAATTTATGGCTCGATTTACTTGTTCCTGTGGAAGCTCTTCCCATTTTTGAATGATGATCTCGCGTAAATGAGCGACATCTTTTATCCTAGTCCTGTTGTTGTTGCTGTTTAGCCGATCAGCCCACCCTCATCGAGCAAGCCGGCGGCGCGCAGGTAACCGATCGCCCTCTCCAGAGTGGATCAGAGGTTTAGCGCACTAGTGATGTTGTGTTGTGTTCGTTGCTGTGCTAGAGCGGTACAGTCTGTCATAATGTGTTCAATTGTTTGTGGTGTGTCCTGGCACAGGTGGCAGGTGTCGTCTGTGGAGTTGTCTAGTCTGTGTTTATATGTCCGTAAGTTGGGGTGATGTCCACATCGGAATCGTGCTAAGTTAACTCGACCCGATCTGCTCAGGCTGGTCTCTGACCTGTTAATGGGTGGCGGCTGCGCACCTAGGAACGCATTCGGACCGAGTCGTGTCAGTGCTTTGTGGGTTAGGTGTGTGTGTGTATGTGTTTTCTCTACTGTGTGATGTCTGTGGGGCGTGGTATGGAATGGAGTATTTGGTTATAATGTCTCTCTGGTGTTACCTTAATGGTGCGAGGTGTCGGTGCGTGATTGTACGTGTAGTGCCAAGGGTGTTGTAGGTTAGTTGTCGCTGCTGCCATGAATTGTGTTCCCCTCATGTCTAAATGTTCCCTAACTTTCAGTATTTTTGTTTCTGTGTGCAAGTGTTCTATTGGTGTTGTTTGAGTGCATCCTGTAATGATACGAAGTGCGTTGTTTTGTATTGTCTGTAAGGTGTTTATGTGTGTGTTTGAGATAATGGGTGTCCAGCATTGGCTAGCATAGTCCATAACTGAGCGAATATATTGTTTGTATATGAGTGATGTTGTTTCCTGCTGGTGTCCAAAGTTTGTGCCTGTTAGTACCCTAAGCGTGTTAAGTCTTGACGTACATTTGTTTTTAATGTCCTGACTCCTGAATGTGGTTTGCAAAAGATAATGATGTGTTGTATGTGACCCCAAGTATTTTGGTCCTGTGATTGTGTGGAATGTTGGTGTTGTTTAGTGTAAGCTGTGGAGTTATCTGGTGTTCTTTTGTATTGCTTGTAAGCAAGGTGATGGTTGATTTAGTGGGCGCTACTTTGAGTCTATTGTGTGTGAGCCAGTCTTGTATACTCTTTATGTATGATAATAAAAACCCACTCTCATAGACAGAGTTTATTTCCACGACAGTTTCGATGCCCACAGGGCATCGAAACTGTTGTGGAAATAAACTCTGTCTATTAGAGTGGGTTTTTATTATCATATTTTGACCTTCACGTAGAAAAAAGTGAAGTTTTTTGCACTGTTCATATGTGTTTGTAGGTTATTTGTAGCGGTGTCGATGTTGTTGTGGGTGGATGTTAGAGTGATGTCATCTGCATATGATGATAAGGTAAGCTTGTTATCTATGGGTGTTGGAATGTCATGCATGTATAAGTTGAACAGTGTTGGTGAGAGAACAGAGCCTTGAGGGACCCCGTTCGGAAAAAGCTTGTTTTTGGATGACTTACCATTAAATGTGACATGTGAGTATCTTCCTGAAAGATAGTTGCTCAGCCATCTTTTAGTGTTATTGTGCCTGTTTGTGTTGAGTATTTTGTTTATGAGATGGAAGCGTGGGATAGCATCAAATGCTTTACTAATGTCTATTGTTGCTAATAGTGTACGTTGAGCTGGTCGTCTGGAATTGATGCCATCCATGATGTGCTGCGTGAGGTTAGTGAGTAATGTCGTGGTTGAGTGGTGAGGTCTGAATCTATGTTGAGTAGGCGATAGTGGTATGTGTGGGTTGGTGATTTGTGTTGGTGATTTGTAAGATTAATCTTTCTGTTACTTTGGAAGGTGTGCATAGTAAAGTAATGGGTCTATAGGAAGGCGGTTCTGTTGGATTTTTGTTTGGTTTGACTAGTGTACTAATTTTACCTTGTTTCCATATGTCAGGAATAATCGTGACACGACAATTGGGCGCAGGACAAATGAACGCCGACAAATGAGCGCCGACAATTGAGCGCCGACAATTGAGCGCCAAGACAAACGACCGCAAGACAAAAGAGCGCAAGACAAAAGAGCGCAAAAAACAAAAGAGCGCAAGACAATTGAGCGAGAGCAAGCAAATAAAAACTGGATAAAAGAAACAAAATAACCTTCAACAAATATTTATTAAGGATGTTAAAAATAATGTAGTTAGGTTAGGTTAGGTTAGGTTAGGTTATTTAATATTTATTAAGGATTTTAAAAAACAATATTTATTAAGGATGTTAAAAATAATGTAGTTAGGTTAGGTTAGGTTATTTAATATTAGGTTATTTATTTAATTTAATATTAGCATATTTTAGGTTATTTATTTAATTTAATATTAGGTTATTTTAGGTTATTTATTTAATTTAATATTAGGTTATTTATTTAATTTAATATTAGGTTATTTTAGGTTATTTATTTAATTTAATATTAGGTTATTTTAGGTTATTTATTTAATTTAATATTAGGTTATTTTAGGTTATTTTAGGTTATTTATTTAATTTAATATTAGGTTATTTTAGGTTATTTTAGGTTATTTATTTAATTTAATATTAGGTTATTTTAGGTTATTTATTTAATTTAATATTAGGTTATTTTAGGTTATTTAATTAATTTAATATTAGGTTATTTTAGGTTATTTAATTAATTTAATATAAGGTTATTTAATATTTATTAAGGATGTTAAAAAAAATATTTATTAAGGATGTTAAAAATAATGTAGTTAGGTTAGGTTAGGTTAGGTTATTTAATATTTATTAAAGATGTTAAAAAACAATATTTATTAAGGATGTTAAAAATAATGTAAAGTTAGGTTAGGTTATTTAATATTTATTAAGGAAGTTAAAAATAATGTAGTTAGGTTAGGTTATTTTATTTAATATTTATTAAGGATGTTTAAAAAACAATATTTATTAAGGATGTTAAAAATAATGTAGTTAGGTTAGGTTAGGTTATTTAATATTTATTAAGGAAGTTAAAAATAATGTAGTTAGGTTAGGTTAGGTTAGGTTATTTAATATTTATTAAGGCTGTTAAAAAAACAATATTTATTAAGGATGTTAAAAATAATGTAGTTAGGTTAGGTTATTGTCTTGCGCTCTATTGTCTTGCGCTCATTTGGCTTGCGTTTATTTGTCTTGCGCTTATTTGTCTTGCGCTTATTTGTCTTGGCGCTCATTTGTCGATCCTCATTTGTTCTGCGCTCATAAGTCGGGGTAGTAGTAATAATACAGTGTTGCTATGAATATGTGCTGATATTTGTGAGAGCTAGTATTCCCTGTGGGCCCAAGTGTTTAAGGTGTATGTTAGATATGGTTGACCGACAATTGAGCGCATGACAAGTGAGCGCCGACAATTGAGCGCCGACAATTGAATTGAGCGCACGCCAATTGAGCGTCGACAATTGAGAGGGACAAAAAAATAACGTTTCAATACATTCTTTATTTAAAAAACATTGTTTTAATACATTCTTTATTTAAAGACATTTTGCATATATAATTAAAAAAATAAAACAGAAATGGTTTAACACTTTCTACTTTTGCAGATCTATATGATACGCTATAGCCCGGAGATAATCGATACAGTTTCTGTTACTGTAGTCCCTAACTATTTCAAGAATGGCTGCATTTGTTCTCACATACTTGGTGTGCTTTCGTTGGTCTTTCTGACCTGCATTGAGTCTCACAAGTTTATTCTTGGTGTAACCTAACCTAACCTAACCCTAAAACCAAAAATCATTAAATAAGTGTACAAAAATTAAAAATAATAGTCAGAGTTGAACTGACCTTACATACCTGAGTAGACAGAAGAAACACTGAGTCTAAACAGAAAGGGGCTGAGGAGGTTAGTTTGGGTTTTAGAATTTAGTTGGTTTGTTAGCTTTAGGCAATTTTAGCTTAATTGTCGTTGTGCTCAATTGTCGTTGCGCTCAATTGTCGTCGCGCTCAATCGTCGTTGTGCTCAATTGTCGTTGCACTCAATTGTCGTCGCGCTCAATCGTCGTTGTGCTCAATTGTCGGCCCACGGTTAGATATGTTATCTGGTCCAGTAGCCTTCGAATTCTTAATGTTTTTGATGATCTTGGTGGTCTGGTCTGTACTGAAGGGTGTAATGGTCGTGTCGAGTCTGTAGGTTTTCTTGCGCCTGGCTGTTTGTCTGTCTGCATGTTTCTGGTTGTTTTCTCTGTTTAAGTGACTTATCTTTGCGTAGTGATTAACTAGAATGTTAGCTTGTTGTGTATATATTGGGATAGTATTTTGGCTGCGACAGATAGCTGCGTGTGAGGTGAGAATGCCGCTGTTAGAGTGGGTAATGCTGTTTATAGTCTTGTATAGCCTGGATGTATCTGTGGAGTGGTTTAGTGTTGTTATGAATTCCCTAAATGTTTCTGTTTGTTTTTCTTTGAGTTTGTTGTTTATCTGTGTTGAGGTATTGTATCTGCTGTTTTATGGTTTTTGTGTGTGGTGTTTGTGAATTATGTTTGAGGTTGTTACGTTGCCTTATGAAGTGGGCTATTTCTCAAGTGTAATTTGGGTTGTATTTCCTAATGTTGCCCTTGGGTATGTATTTGTTTTCATTATTGATGATCTGGTTAAGTGTCTTGAGTGTTGTATTGATGTTTATGATGGGTGTGCTGTTTAATGTAGTGAATTGTTCCTCAGTCTGTTTTTTGAACTGTTCCCAATCAGCTTTCTTGTAATTTCTGTAAGTGTGCCTAAGGCTGTTGGGGCAGATTGTAGAACTTGTTGTAATGATGATGGGCAGGTGGTCTGATGACAGTTGTTTTTCTGTTCTCCAGTGTGTATGTGTTGCTAGTGAGGGGGAACAGAACGTTATGTCTGGGGAGGAGTTTGAGTATCCTGTTTGATGTGGTATGTGTGTATGTTCTTCTGTATTGTTAAGAATGAAGAGACTGTTTAGTTGTGTGGCTATGTTGGTGCCTCTGGTGTTGCTTTGGTTGTGCAGGTACCAACTAGTGTCTTTAGCGTTGAAGTCTCCTCCTAAGATGACATTTATGAGAGAGGCCAGATTGTGTAACTGTGGATTGTAATTGGCTGGCACCTGAGGTGAACTATCTGGTGGGATGTAAATGTTGATTAGTGTGGTGTTGTGTTTTGCGCGTGTTTTAGTGTTAAATGCCTGTATTTATATCGTGTTATCTGCTTGGATTGTGTTTGTAATGTTTTGGGTGGCATCAGTGTAGCTAATGCTTTTACGTATGTAAGTGATGAGTCCACCCCCGTTACCCCCAGTACGATCTTGACGGATCGCCGTGAAGTCAGGGATGGTGAGTGTTTTGTGTGTGCGTTTTAGTTTTGTTTCTTGTATAAGTGCTATGTGAATGTTTTGTTTGTGTACGAATTCCCTAAGCTACATGATTTTGTTTGTGAGGTCATCTACGTTGTACTGTAATATGTTAATATTATACTTCTGTATGTGTCTCATGGTGCTATTGTGTCTGTCTTTGTGTATGGTGACATGTGTAAGTTGTAGTGGGGCCTGGATTAGTCTTAATGTCGCCGGAGAGTAAGAGTAGTCCGGGGAGCACGCAATTGCTCCCCGTTAATGAAAAAAATAGCACGCTGAGAATAGGTCCGGCCCGGGGAGCCGATCGGCACTCTGACCGTGCCACGCAACAGGTCGTCGACTGCCAGTCTGGCCAACTGTAGACAGCCCGCTGCACGGAGATTTGAGGAAGTTTGGCCACCAGCGCGTTGATGTTTCGGTTTGACGTCGCCTCTTCTTCGCGTTGACGTGTCCCGCGCTGGAGGATACATCCACTGTAAGAAGCTTCCTCGTCAGCTGCTAACACTTTTTTCACGTTGTTCTAGCTAACTGTTCAGAGGTTTTTTATAAACAAATCTCAGTTTTCTGCTCAAAACGGCTCTTTCTAATTTTAAAATTGATTATTCAAGGAAGGAAGATGTTGACTTCTATTTTGCGGCAACAGTTGATGATATTTATGTTACTTTATTGATTAATGAAAATGATTAGGCTCTTCAAGTTATAAAAGATTTCTTTCGAAATAATTGATAAATACGAAACACAAAACATATATGCAAACAGGATGATGATGCTTAGACTACTCAAGTTGATGAAGTTTTCTCTTTCTCATATATTGTATCGACGTAATGCTGTAAATATATTTCAAGTTTCTGCATAAATAAACTTGTGTTTCACAGAAAACAAAGACTTCCCTCAATCTTCCATCACATCCAAACAGTCCAAGTTTAAATTGTAGACGCCCTCTGCTAAGTTCTCTCATATTCCGGCCAAGAATAAAAAAGTTATTGAAATGAAAGGAAACCATTTCGAACAATTTTTTTTAATTTCAGGTAAATTTTACGTTAAAAATTATTTTTATACAAAAATATTAAAAAGGTTTAATAATTTTTGCATGTTAAGTAGAAAAATCATACTCTTTCGTTAAATGTTGATAGAATTTGAATTATTTTATATGTTAATCTGAAAACGTGTTTGCATATAGAAAAATTACATACGTTTTATTGTGTAGAAGTTTTATTAAAATTAAATGAAAAATGTTGATTTTATAGCCTTTTTAAAATGTACCCGTTTATTTGGCACACCCGTTATATATATATATACACACACATGCATACATATATATATACACATACATATATATATATATACACACATATATATATATTATATATATATATATATATATATATATACATATATATATATATATATATATACAAAATAACGTAAAGAACGACGTTTGTATAGAAGAACGTTCCGCGCAAGATAAGGAGGGAGAACGAACAAATGAAAAAATGAGGTAACCACCCGGGAATCGAACCCGGGATCTTCCGATTGCCGGTCAGATATGATAACCACTACACCATGGGCCTCAATCAATCAGAAGTCGTAATTCTCCTACATACGCGCAGAAACCAATGCCCTGAGAGGGCACCTTTCGCATGCCGCACATATACACATTTCAACTGCAAACAACACACAGTATAATTAACGTAAAGAACGACTAATAAATAAAAGCTAAAATTAATATATGACAAAAATATATGAATGTCGAGAACTAAAACTAATTTAAAGTACAAAATTAAAACTGTTCAAGAATAAAAATTAAAATTACAAAGCAAAAAGCAGGCATAAGCCAAAATCAAATAAAAAATAAAAATTATATAAATGACAAATATAAGAGTGATAAAAATAAAATCTTAAAACGAAAAACATTCAAACGTAAAATAGTTAAAAAACTTTACTAATAAAAAGTTAAACAGAATAAAATGTTAAACGAAAACCACAAGAGTAAACCAAACATACCATGCTCACTTGACAGCCACAAAAAACTGAGGCTCGCGTACTCCAAATGATGTCTAACTAATGATTTATAAAGAGGAACAATAATATCGCGCGATTTGTACTAAAAAATCCGAGCTATAAAACCTAGCACTTTGTTCGCTTTATCGATCGCTGCTGTACTTTGTTTCGCTACTTTTAAATCACCAAGGACTATAACTCCTAAATCATTTTCCTGCTCTACGCTTGGTAACTCCTTCCCTATCATACTATACGCAAAATTACCGTTACGCGAACTTATATGTAAAATTTTGCACGTATCGACCTTAAATCTCATTTGTCATGTGACTAACCAATCAACGATTTTAGTCAGATCTTCCTGGATTTTAACGCTATCTTCGTCATTAATCGCTCTACCAGCCAACTTCGTGTCATCCGCAAACTTTGAAAATGTACTGACTAGGCCGACATCTAAATCGTTAAAATATATAAGAAAAAGCAAGGGGCCCAATACAGAACCCTGAGGAACGCCGCTCGCTACATTGGCCCAATACGAATCCCCTCAATCAACCACCATACTCTGTTTCCTACCTCACAACCACTCTTCTATCCAATTTATTACTACACCCCTGATTCCACAGGAACAACAAATTAAACACCATCAAAGCGGATATTAGAATGCCTGATGCCATGGCGCCTGCCAGAAAAAGTAAAACTCGTCGCAGATGGCAAGTACGTGACGTTTAATTTTTTTCAATTGAAATTCGCGGGGCCCATCGGGCGCGGGGCCTTGGACATTTGCCTGGTGTGCCACCCCCTAAATGCGGCCCTGCCCAATACAGAACCCTGAGGAACGCCGCTGACTACATTAACCCAACACGACTCCACTCCATCAACGACCACCCTCTGTTTCCTACCTCGCAACCACTCTTCTATCCAATTTATTACTGCACCCCTGATTCCATGAGCCGTAGTTTTTTTCAATGAGTCTTTTGTGCGGTACGGTGTCAAACGCTTTTTCAAAATCTAAATACACTACATCAACCGCCCGATAACAATCGTAAACTTCAACCACGCTTTGAAAAAATTCTAAAAGATTAGTTAAGCAAGTGCTGCGTATTTCTAACAAGTTATACAATTCTAAGTGTTGGACTATGCGATCCCTAATTATTGATTCCAGTAGCTAACCTACAACAGACGTTAAACTGACTGGCCTATAATTTCCCGCCACACCTTTATCGCTTTTCTCAAAGATAGGTGTTACATTTGCTAACTTGAAATTATCTGGTACGCACCCCTCAGAAATAGACGAATTAAAAATCTTTGTTAGCGGCAAACAATGCTTTCTTTTAATTCTTTTAGTTGTATGGAATATATGGAATCCGGCCCCGGTGATTTACGCATTTTCATTTTATCAATATAGCGCATTACCTCCCTTTCACTAACCACAATATTATCCATAATATTACCATTATCAAAAGGTATTATATCTGTGACCGTAGGGATATTCGTTACACCTTCTATCGTAACAACTGACGAAAAAAATTCGTTTAGCAAGGTAGCCATTTCCTTGTTTCCAGAAACTGGCTCTCCCTTTAACATTTTTCAACGGCCCCAAGACACTTTTTACTGGATTTCTATTGTTGACGTATTGAAAGAATCGCTTGGGGTTTTCTTTACCGTCACGAGCTATGGAGATTTCAAATTCGCGCTTGGACTTTTTTATTACACTTTTCCCTTCACGCCTTAGAGATATGTAGTTGTTTCGTAACAACAAATTGTCTTTATCGCACTTATGTAGCCTATAAGCCCTATCTCTACTCTTTATAATGTCTTCTACTCTAGAAGTAAACGACACGGGCTTCTTGTTTACTTTCGCAAGCTTAATTTTGTAGGCTACACATTCCTTATTTATAGTCCTAAATACTGTTTCAAACGATTCCAACATTAGTTTTGCGTTGGAGATCCCCATTACGTTTTCACAATTGACGTGTGACAATTCATTTCGAAATTTACAAAAGTCTGCGTGCTGGAAGTTAGAAACTTTACTCGAGTTATCTGGTTTCGAGTGACGTACTGAGAGGACAAACCCTACCATATTGTGATCGCTATTGCTTAACGGTTCTATTACTTAAAGATCCGTGATTAGCCTATCATCCGTAGTTATTACTAAATGTAAACTACGGTCCAACCTCGTAGGTTTCCCAACCTTTTGAATAAGAAAGCTATCCTCGAGAAAATTAACTGAACGATTACCTTCCGCGTCAACCTGCATTGTATCGTAATTCACGTTGGCGCAATGAAAGTCATCCATAACTAAAGCCTGCTCACTACCTATTGTTCTCTTTAGTTCACGATATAACGCTTCGTCCGTATCAGCTGTTTGATTAGGGGGCCTATATATAACCGCAACAAGTTTGAAATCGTCCAATTTAAGTTCTGCTATATTTGAATCAATCGGTTCTGGAATTCTGTGCTTTACTTCAATAGCGTTCGCAATATTATCTTTGATATACAACACAACACCGCCTCTTCGCCTACCTATTCTCTTTTTAACAAAAAGTCTATAACCTCTAATTTGATACTCCCCTACAAAGTCACATGTTTCAGTGCTAAGCCGCGATTCATTTATCGCAATTAAATCATAGTCTTTACAAGCAATTAAAGAAAAAAACTCGTTTACTTTATTTCGTAAGCTACGAGCATTTAAGGATAGAACCTTCAAATTGTTTGTAATTGCGACACCTTCGCGAGCGCAGGGGAAATTTGTAGAATTTATGCTGGGACCGTTCGAGTTACGGCAGCCTGAAAAGAAGAGAGTATTATGAAATAGTATTCCCAAACGCATAGCTCCAACGTCATTAAGATGAAGTCCATCTCCGAGGAATAAGCCTTCCTGCCGTAGAAACTGTTCCAAAAATTTGCAAAATGCACTCCTTCCTGTTGGCAAAGAGACTTTAGGTTATTGTTAATATAGGTCACCTTGCTGTAGAAATCGTTACGTTGGATAATTCGAGTAAGTATACCTGTTAAAACAAACTTATTAGTTTTTTCCTTTAGTCGCTCTGGTAAGTCCCTATCCCTAGCCAGCAGTTCTTCCGATCTCGAATTTAAAACGTTATTAGTACCGTACCGACATGAATAACATACGTTGTGTCCTCGGCGGTAACGTCTGTGAAATGGTCAACACTATTAGTTATATCTTCCACCCTTGCACCAGGGTAGCAGTAACGGCGCCTACGACGAGGGTTTCTCCCATAGAATTCCTCGAGCTACCCTCGAACAATGGAATCGCCAACGATTCGTATTTCCGGTTCCTCAGCATCTTCGAAACCCAAAACAGAAACTTATTGTTTGTTATTATTGGTAGACAAGTCTTAGGTTTCCTCAATGGGGCTCCATTTCTCACTCGAACGAAGGGTTGGGAACTAGGGGAAGAGAGAGGGCTATTAGTACTATTTATATTATTAGTAGAAACTGAGGCAGGAGGGGTCGTAACTGGAGTCTCAAGGGATTCTAATTTTGCCGTCAGGAGCATCACGTTTTCTTCAAGCCTCACTCTGGCCTCCCTCTCTCGTTCTAACTCTTTCCTCAGGACATATACATATACATGTACATATATACACACACACACACATATATATATATATATATATATATATATATATATATATATATATATATATACATATATATATATATATATATATACATACATATATATATATATATATATATATATATATATATATATATATATATATATATATATATACATATATATATATATACAGGGCGTCCCAAAAAATGTATACACACTTTAAATAATTATAAAGGCAGTGTTTATTAAAATACATTTCATTTTCAAAATGTAATAGAATCTACAGACATTATTTAATTGTTTTGTCAACGCCTGTTTTCAAACTGACGTCCGTTCTGGTCCAGGCACTGCCGATAACGCGAAGCAATGGAATCGCAAACATCACGAAACATTTCGTTTGGTATTTGTGTGCATTCTCGTTCAATGGCTGCTCTCAATTCAGCGACTGTTGCAGGTTTTATAGCGTAGACTTTGTCTTTTAAGTATCCCCATAAAAAAAGTCTAGTGGTGTGAGGTCTGGTGAACGAGGAGGGTATTCTACGAAACCCCTTCGTCCAATCCACATCCACATCGTGCCAAGTACCACTCGCAATACTCCACTCTTCGGAGTGGACTAATCTTAGAATGTAACTTTTCCATTGACAGCGCTTCAAAATGCGTTGGACAGACGATTCTGAAATTCCTACCTCACGACTCGCTTGCCGCACAGATTTTCTTGGACTTTGGTGATACGTTTCCAGTACTCTTTCTTGCTTTGTGGGGCTTGTCGATGTCCGTGGTCTTCCGGAACGCTTCTTGTGGACATTCTGAACAGTTCCATCGGCTTCAAACTTATCTCTAATTCGAGTGATGGTAAGTCGCGTTGGTGGATCTGTTTGAAACTCCCTCCTAAACTGTCTTTGCACTTCAACTGCGTTTTCACACTTCCAGTAGCAATTTAGAATGAATTTCCTTTGTTCAAAGCTTAGTCTGACTGCCATTATTAATTCTAATGGGTTTAACTTGGAAAGAAAGAAACATCAATTGAGCTATCAGCTGTTAAAGTGTGTATACATTTTTTTGGGACGCCCTGTATATATAGAGAGAGAGAGATATATATATATCATACGTATATATATATATATATATATATATATATATATATATATATATATATATATATATATATATATATATATATATACATATATATGTTAAACAGACCGTAAATGAACAAGGAACTCTTCTGAAAATTTACATCCACTATAGTTCGAATAAGTAATGATAAATGACAAATACTATAGTTTTTTTAAATGATGGAAAGCCCAACGTGGGCACCGGGTTACTCGCAAAGAGGCCCCAAAATATAGTTTCCCTCACCAGCTATCTGCAAAGCTGATAGAATCCAGCTTTGGGACAGGATCTAGGGTTTACAGCTTATACCTAGTCTTCTACATTCAGAACCTCGATATACGCAAGTCTAGGTATAAGCTGTAAACCCTAGATCCTGTCCCAAAGCTGGATCCTCTCTGCTTTGCAGATAGCTGGTGAGGGAAGCTATAGTTTTGGGGCCTCTCTGCGAGTAACCCGGTGCCCACGTTGGGCTTTCCATCATGAAAAAGAAAAAAACTATAGTATTTTTCATTTATCATTACTTATTCGAACTATATTAGATGTAATTTCCCAAAAGAGTTCCTTGTTCCATGCACAGTCTGTGTTTAACATATAAGTTTCTCAGGGGACCATTCTGAGTTTGTGTATACATATATATATATATATATTAGAGTGGTCCAAAAATTAACTGAAAAAAGTTTGAATTGCTATTCTCCACAAGGCTATTCCTGTTCCATATCACAAAAGAAGCCTTCATGCAAAAAATCAGGAAGATCGGCCAATATTTAGAGGTCGCGACCTCAAGGTAAAAATTTCTAAATTCTGTAATTTCAGTAATTTTGGGTCACCATTATGTTCTACAATAAATATTTGCCGAGCAACGCCAGTGTAGACTGTAAACCTATATCCAAAGAATCACTATATGATAGCAATGCACTGTTCTTACTAGCTCAGTTGGTCGCCAAGTCTCGGCAGGTGTAGACGTGTTTTTGTTGTGTTCCTGCCATCTGGGTTACGCCGCGCAGTGAATCACACCAGTAAGGCAAGTTAAACTTTTCACCAGTGAGTGGCGGACACTATGCTTAGTTTTTCTGTCATTCATTTACTGCACTGACCTTGATAAGCAATTTGGAACAATGAATTGTTTATTAAAATTGTTAAAAATTTAAAAAAAAATTAAAATTTATAAAAGTTTATTAAAATTGTTAAAATTGTTTGTTTTACATTCTACATAAAACATATGTATAGGTTCTTTAACTCTAATTTCCATTTTATCTTCCATTCCACAGGCCAAGTCCATGACAACGACAAGGAGCAGTCCGAAAGTTTGGCTCCTGGGTAAGCCGGACCCGGACATCTTGGGATCTGGCCTGCCAACAAACGGGGCTATTCTCAGGAACTTCATGTTTCACCACCAGAAGGGATCCACAATCGATGACAGTGCTATGGCCACCATAGATAGAGCGCTGACAATCTGGGACACGGCACGAATTCCGACCCAGCGGGTGGACTCCGGCGTGCGCAAGCTTCGGAAGCTCTATGAAGAATATTGTGGGTTGAAGGAAAACCGATTGAAACCGAAAGACGGGTGCCGAATCAAGGAAATAAAATTCAAGGAGAATCTCACCAAACTATTTGACATCTCACGAAAAGACGCCCTCAGTATTATGACGGACGAAGAAGACAAACAGTTCCTGCGGATGCAACAGCAGGATCCCTCGAGCGCGAGTATGTCCGGGATCGACAAGACCTTGACGAACAAGGAGACTCGCAAGCTCCTCATGAGTGATCAGGCCAGTGCTCGAAAGGAAAAAAGCATGTTGAGCACCCAACAGGCGAATACGACTGTTCCGTTTGGTTCCGCCATTGCTGACATCTGTAGCTCCTCCACATCGACGGAGTCCGAAGATGATTTCCAAGCTCCGTCAACATCCAGTCAAGATCAGCCAAGGAATAAGAAATTGAAGTAGACCATTGTGACCAAAGAAGTAGCCGCCGCGCTCGACCGAGTGAAATTTCCTGACCGCGCTGCCATGTTCGTCGTAGGAGCCGTCACGCAAGCGTTCGGTCATGGCCTGGAGTCTGTGGCGCTATCCCGAAACACCATTCAGCGAGCGCGGGTCACCACTCGTGAGGTGGTAGCAACTGCACAACAGGCTGTTTTCTCGCCGGACAGCCCACTGCTTCTCCACTGGAACGGTAAACTGCTTCCAGATATCGCCGGCAATAAAAAGCTTGTGGATCGCGTCGCCATCTTGGTGACTGGTGGTGAAACAGAGCAACTTCTTGCCGTCCCTAAGATCGGCCGCGACACGGGAGAGGAGCAGTGCAATGCATGTGTCCAAACGCTAGAGGAATGGAACCTCAAACCCATGATCCAGGGACTAGTCTTCGACACGACGGCAACCAATACTGGGCTGAATATGGGAGCGTGCACCCTAATTGAGAAGGCTCTGGACAAGGATCTCATCTGGATCGCGTGCCGTCATCACGTGTTCGAGGTAATGTTGCCGGCCGTATTTTCTGTCGCCCTGACACCAACCGGTGGGCTTGAAGTGGAAATCTTCAAACGCTTCCAGAAGACCTGGCCTGATATTATAGTTGATTTCCGTTCTGCTGGAGACGAGCTCTTCGTTGGCATGCCGGATGGCCTACGAGAGGAGATGATGTCATTTTACTCGGAGGCAGTCAAGAGCCAGCTCCAATGGGATGACTATGGAGAGTCGCTTCAGCTCTGTCATATATTCCTAGGGGGATCCTCCGACGGAGAACCGTCCTTTCGTGCGCCAGGCGCTATACACAACGCGCGGTGGATGGCTAAGGCAATATACTCGCTGAAGATCTTCCTTTTCAGGAGCCAGATTAAGTTGACGGGTCACAAGACAGCTGGCGTCACAAAGATTTGCCTCTTCGTTTCTCTTATTTACGCTCGCTACTGATACGAGGCCCCTCTCCCAGAGAGGGCCCCCCTCAACGACTTAAACCTAATTGCTTTCCTCCCATGAATATCCTGACCGTGCCATCAGGGAGGCGGCTGTTAAGGCCTTCTATCGCCATTTGTGGTACTTCTCTGAGCACCTCGCGCCTCTCGCCTTCTTCGACGATCGCGTCGACGAGATCACCAAAGCAGCTACGGTTGACAACTTCTTACGTCCCTCAAACCAAAAACTCTTGAGACGTCTGGACGGGACTGTGTTCGATCATCGTTCTTCATTGGCGTCGTACATCACGAGCCGGTCTTTGAAGATACTGTATTCGACATACTCTCCATGAAAGGACAAGATGAAGCCAAGACATGCTTGTCAAAACCTCCCTCCCTCTGGCTGACAGACCCCATTTACCAGTTACTTAAGGCTAAGTGCAGGCTCCTCAAGGTCGTCAACAAATGTGCCGAACGAGGAGTCGCTCTTATTCAGTCCTACAATACCGCGCTGACGAAAGACGAGACCCAGAAACAATACCTACTGCGACTCGTCGCCAGCCACCGAAAAAGATTGCCAGTTCCGACGAAGTTGGCTTTGACCAAGAAAAAGTAACGGGTGTGACGTTGTTTGTTTGATATACAAGGATTTAGTGCAGTCGTATTAACTGCTGACATATGTGTTCTAGTCATAACATGTGCTCTCTGCTGTTGAATTTAAATTTTGAAATAAACATTGATATTGTATTTTTGTTTCAAATCCTAAAAATATAGGAACTGGTGGTGACCTCTAAATATTGTATGATCTCTCTAATTTTTGGCATGAGTTCTTACATTTTGATATGGAACACGGATGGCCTTGTGGAGAAAGATATTTTCAACTTTCATTTTTT
The DNA here is from genome assembly GCA_023014485.1 of Bathynomus jamesi. Taxonomy (NCBI): domain Eukaryota; kingdom Metazoa; phylum Arthropoda; class Malacostraca; order Isopoda; family Cirolanidae; genus Bathynomus; species Bathynomus jamesi. Next base: position 222,800 of record JAJOZX010005066.1, on the reverse strand, counting down.
TGGGCCACCCTAATATATATATATATATATATATATATATATATATATATATATATATATATATATATACACAAATACGTATATATACACACACACATATATATATACAGGGTGTCCCAAAAAAACTATATACTCTTTATAGCATCATATATTTTATAATTTAAAAAAAACCAAACAATATATTGTTATAGCAATTGCCAATGAAAGGTAAATTAGTAATCTAAGTGATCAAAATGTTATAGCGAGTTGTTTGCATATAAAATTTAATTAACTACGCCAAGTGCTCAAAATGTTCTCCGGCGGCATGAATGCACTTTTGAATGCGTCGACTAACTGATTCGCAGACATGGAGTAATGTGGATGCTGTGATGGTTCCGCACTTTTCCCTAATTGCATCCTTAAGGTGTTCGAGTGTTGCAGGTCTTGTACCATAAACTGCATTCTTCAGGTAGCCCCATAAGTAAAAATCAAGTGGAGTCAAGTCCGGTGAACGTGGAGGATACTCAACGCTTCCTCTTCTTCCTATCCAACGGTTAGGCAACGTTTCATCGAGGTACCTTCTGACATCACAATGATAATGAGTGGGGGCTCCATCTTGTTGAAAGTAAAAGTCGTCGTTTCCAAACAACTTCCGAACTGCAGGTATAATTTCTGTCCGCAGCATGTCGAGATATACGGCACCGGTAACTGTCCCATTAAAGAAAAATGGTCCAACCAAACCCCTGGATGATAAACCACACCATGCTGTTAATCCTGGTAAATTAACATGTTTATCCACATAAACGTGTGGATTATCAAGTGACCAGTACCTGCAGTCGAGTCGATTTACTGTGCCATTCAGCTTCAAGGTAGCTTCATCAGACCACACGATTTTGTTGGCAAACTGTACGTCTTCGGCTTCCATTGACTGAAACCATTCACAAAATTCGAGTCTGCGATCAGGGTCATCTTCAGTCATGGCGTGTAACAGACTTGGAATGTAGCTTTTCCATTTTTCCGACTTTAAAATCCGGTGAACACCTGATTTGCTGATTCCGGTCTCACAGGCGCATTGCCTCACTGATTTCTGTGGTGATCGATTAAATTTTTGCAACACTAAAACGGAGTTTTCATCACTCGCACTTGATTTGCGTCGTCCAGATCTTCGCTTGTGCATATCTTGAGCAGATCCCTCTGCCTCAAACTTGTCACGGATGCTTGTAATGGCGAGACGTGTCGGTGGCTTTGTACCAAATTCCCGGATCCATTGCCGCTGGACTTCGGACACATTCTCAAATTTCCAATACCATTTCAGAACACTTTTTCGTTGCTCCAGTGTCAAACGTTTACGCAACATGGGTTCTTTTGCTGAACTGAATAAAGTTGAATGCTGTAGAGTTTGTATCGTGGAATGAGTGCGTAGGCTAAGTCCGAAGCAAGCTAGTGAGTGACTAGACTACTTCGGTCCATAGGCTTCGCCATTACAAGGCCTTTGATAAAACAAGGCCAGGCTTAGTCGACGCATTCAAAAGTGAATTCATGCCGCCGGAGAACATTTTGAGCACTTGGCGTAGTTAATTAAATTTTATATGCAAACAACTCGCTATAACATTTTGATCACTTAGATTACTAATTTACCTTTCATTGGCAATTGCTATAACAATATATTGTTTGGTTTTTTTTTAAATTATAAAATATATGATGCTATAAAGAGTATGTAGTTTTTTTTGGGACACCCTGTATACACAAAACACACACACACAAACACACACACATATATAATATATATATATATATATATATGTATGTATATATATATATATATATATGTTAACCCCTCCGTCTATGGCCCTGGGGTGGTTCGGAGTCGACGGGGGTTCTGGTTAGGAGGCAGCAACGGATCTGTTACTTGCAGTAGTTTCTTCTATACTACTCTCCGAGTTCTTCTTTAGTGGCTCGGAGGATTCTGAGAGGCTTATTAAATTCTTTGGGGTTTCTCCCCGATTCTTCTTGTAACTTATCGGGAGATTCTAATGACTAAGTTTTCTGAAGAGAGCACGGCTCGAAGGAGAAGATAAAGACTTTTTCTTACTGTGTTTTACTCCTAAACTGTTACAGGTAATGCTCAGCCTCGTAGTTGGAATCAGAACAAACATGGAAGAAATTGGTGGGCTTTATATACCCCAATTCTACTAACATCATCATTATTAAATGTTGAAGAGGCTGTATTATTTTTGCACAATATTTGAAAATAAAGTAAATCTTTTAGCTGTGTAAGGTTTAAACGAATAAACAAGATATTTGAAGATGAAGCCATATTTTTATCTTAAACTGCGTATTTTCAGATCTGATGTTATCATGATCTGCCAAGTTAACTAAAAGTGGAAATTGAACTATGCATCTTTACACTAAAATATGCATATGAGTAAAAATTAAAGGTTTAAAGTTTACAATTAAATGCTTAGGCAAGACATGACTTCAACATTTATAATGAAGAAGAATGTATACAAAACATGACATGGCAAAAGTTACTCAGGATTCATTATTCAGCTAAATCTAAAAAAATGATTATGAGATTTTAAAAAACAACAGGTCATCAATTATTTGGCAAAGTAGAAAGCACATCAAAATTTATCACAACGGAAAAATAATAATAAAAATACATAACAACAGTATTGCCGATTCGACATTCCTTATGGCGACATAATGTCGGGTCGGACATTGAGTACATTGTAATTTTGGTCTACTGTAACTATGATTATAATTATCAATTCATTTATTATCGTTAACTACAATTTCATTAAAGTACATTGACTACGTTATTTAGTACATTACATCATTAAGTACAGTTTCATTAAAGTACATTACATTATATTAAATTAAAAGTATTACAGTTAATTATAATTAAACAGTTACTATAACTTTGTTTTGTTACAGTGTTTCATATTAATAGACAATTAAGATTTTAGAAATATAATACAAAGTACATGGGCACATACGGTATGGATGAATATGGTTGAATAATAATATTTATACTACATAACATATAAATAATGACTTCTATAGAGTGTACAGTTTTTATTATGATGTTAAAGAATTTTCATACATTGAATACTAAAGATATGATGAAGGGAAATTAATGACGGGAAAATGTGACGTCATAGTTATTGAATTTGTACGTATAGTACAAATCATTATTAGGAAGACTTACAAGAACGAATTAGAGACAAAGAGTGGGTATTAATGACTAAGAAGTACAACTACGGGTTCCAATCCTGTTACATGCAATGTGTATGCATAATCTAGGGTCGAGGGTGAGATGCAAGACAATCATAATTAATTATAATAACTTCTATAACAAAAATGAAAAATGGAAAATGGATACGACTAAACCATAGAAATGGGAGATCGTAAGGTTATGACACAAACAAAAATAGGAAGCTACAAATACAATTTTTATCCAAAACTCGCTTAGGCGATTTTGGTTTATTATGTAAAAATGAATATGGATTAGTCATTGTTCATTTTTACAGTTATATATATATATATATATATATATATATATATATATATACATACACACATATATATATATATATATATATATATATATATGTTAAACACAGACCGTGCATGGAACAAGGAACTCTTCTGGGAAAATTAAATCCACTATAGTCCGAATAAGTAATGGTAAATGACAAATACCATAGTTTTTTTCCTTTTTCATGATTTTAGCCCGACGTGGGCAACGGGTCTCTCGCAAAGAGATCCCATAAATATAGCTTCCCTCACCAGCTATCTGCAAAGCAGACAGGATCCAGCTTTGGGACGTGGATCTAGGGTTTAAAGCAAGCCTAGATCCCTACACTCAGAACCTCTATATAAGTAAAAGACTCGTTGCATTCACGTCGTGTTGAATAAATCAAAGAAAAAGGGGGTAACTATTGTATTTTTAGCCAAAAAAAACCAAAACTTAAACCTCAACCTTGAAAAGTGGACGCTCAATGTCCCGGTTGAGGTTTAAGTTTTGGTTTTTTTTTGCTAAAAATACAATAGTTACCCCCTTTTTCTTTGATTTATTCAACACGACGTGAATGCAACGAGTCTTTTACTTATATAGAGGTTCTGAGTGTAGGGATCTAGGCTTGCTTTAAACCCTAGATCCACGTCCCAAAGCTGGATCCTGTCTGCTTTGCAGATAGCTGGTGAGGGAAGCTATATTTATGGGATCTCTTTGCGAGAGACCCGTTGCCCACGTCGGGCTAAAATCATGAAAAAGGAAAAAAACTATGGTATTTGTCATTTACCATTACTTATTCGGACTATAGTGGATTTAATTTTCCAAGAAGAGTTCCTTGTTCCATGCACGGTCTGTGTTTAACATATAATGTTCTCAGGGAACCATTCTGAGTTTGTGTATACTAAACGGACGTGTTTCGTGCCTTGAAAAGTGGACGCTCAATGTCCCGGTTGAGGTTTAAGTTTTGGTTTTTTTTGGCTAAAAATACAATAGTTACCCCTTTTTCTTTGATTTATTCAACACGACGTGAATGCAACGAGTCTTTTACTTATATAGAGGTTCTGAGTGTAGGGATCTAGGCTTGCTTTAAACCCTAGATCCACGTCCCAAAGCTGGATCCTGTCTGCTTTGCAGATAGCTGGTGAGGGAAGCTATATTTATGGGATCTCTTTGCGAGAGACCCGTTGCCCACGTCGGGCTAAAATCATGAAAAAGGAAAAAAACTATGGTATTTGTCATTTACCATTACTTATTCGGACTATAGTGGATTTAATTTTCCCAGAAGAGTTCCTTGTTCCATGCACGGTCTGTGTTTAACATATAATGTTCTCAGGGAACCATTCTGAGTTTGTGTATACTAAACGGACGTGTTTCGTGCCTTGAAAAGTGGACGCTCAATGTCCCGGTTGAGGTTTAAGTTTTGGTTTTTTTTGGCTAAAAATACAATAGTTACCCCCTTTTTCTTTGATTTATTCAACACGACGTGAATGCAACGAGTCTTTTACTTATATAGAGGTTCTGAGTGTAGGGATCTAGGCTTGCTTTAAACCCTAGATCCACGTCCCAAAGCTGGATCCTGTCTGCTTTGCAGATAGCTGTGAGGGAAGCTATATTTATGGGATCTCTTTGCGAGAGACCCGTTGCCCACGTCGGGCTAAAATCATGAAAAAGGAAAAAAACTATGGTATTTGTCATTTACCATTACTTATTCGGACTATAGTGGATTTAATTTTCCCAGAAGAGTTCCTTGTTCCATGCACGGTCTGTGTTTAACATATAATGTTCTCAGGGAACCATTCTG
>JAJOZX010005066.1:77500-212500 GCA_023014485.1 Bathynomus jamesi | reverse complement strand
TTTTTTTATATATATCGAAACCTGACGATAGGCAGCAGTGTGTTAAAACCCGGGCAGAGTTCCAGTATAAATTTGTATTTTTATAATCCATTTGATCTTGTGCTAAAAATCGATATTTTTCCTTACAAATTTGTACGCCTCACTGGTAATCCTTTAAGGTTTTAATTTTTATTATTTATTTTTTTATTTTTTTTTTATTTTTACTACTCTGTTTATTGCATATATATGTATGTATGTATGTATGTATGTATTTGTATATATATATATGTATGTATATGTATATATATGTGTGTGTGTATGTATGTTATTTATTTTTTCTCTTTTTTTTTCTTTCTGTAACCTATATATAGGCTGTAACCTTTTTATGTACTTCAGTGTTCCTGAGGATGTCATTAGACGAAAGTGCTTGAGCACCATTTTGTGTTTCCTTTCCTTCGTGGTTTTATTTATCATAAATATTTTCACGTGTTACTTTCGTGAAATAATTTTCATATATATATATATATATATATATATATATATATATATATATATATATATACTGTATATATATATATATATATATATATATAATATATATATATATATAATATATATATACACACATATGATACACACAGACAGTGCATGGAACAAGGAACTCTTCTGGGATAATAAAATCCACTATAGTCCGAATAAGTAATGGTAAATGACAAATACCATAGTTTTTCTTTTTCATGATGCTAGCCCGACGTGGGCAACGGGTCACTCGCAACTTGTTCCATGCACTGTCTGTGTGTATCATAAAAAACTCAGGGGACCATTCTGAGTTCATTCCCACACATATATATATGTCGACCGGGTTCCCTAATGGGTTGCTCGAATGTTGAAGACGACGATGCACTATGAATTCCGGAGGTGGTCCCTTTGGGTGGAGTCGAAGTTATATCCGAAGAATGACCGACAACGTCACTCTTGGGTTACGAGAACTAAAAAAAAACCTCTTTGGAGGTGTCGCGTCTCACGGCAACACTAGTGGACGCACCAGGCTCACACGTCTTGTAGTAAAATGTTTGTGGTTCCCATTGACCACTCTTTCCTCGGTTAGTTGTAAAGTTTCGGAAGGTTACCTTCGAGTGCTTCCTGATTTCGTTTTACGGAGCACGGTGGAGACTTCGAGAGAAATCACTGTATCTATACCGAGTTTCGCGGTGAATGGAAACAACGAAGTTCACTTTAACAGGGTTTTTATGAACTCCCTTCGATTTCTCAATCTTTTGATAAGAACAAGTAAATTTGGTTAAATTTCAGAAGTGAAGGTCATGTGATTAAAAAGAATCAGTTAAGTTGCACAATGTACAATTTTATGATTTATTTAACTTTATGAAGTGAAGGCTATATGAGTCTCAAGGTGAGGTTTAATATAAAATAAATCGTAAAATTAGTTAAGAAGCACAATGTACAATTTATGCTGCTGCTTTTCTCAAAAGCAATCTGCGGCAGAGTTTATAAATTGGATTTAATTTGATTAGGACGAGGTAGTGCCACTGCACAATTAATCACAGAATTAATCACAGAGCCAGCGTGGTTGGGAGTAATAAAAGAGGAAAGAACCTCGTTACCGACGCTCTCGGGGTTTTTAAAACCTCGGGTAGGCGGAGACGAAGTAAACTAAGGGTCACCCTCTTACGGGAGGAGTTTATCAGCAAGCGCCTTTGATAGTTCTTGACATTCAAATTTGGGCGGAGGTAAATTCAACTTACAGCCGCGATTGGGAAATTGTGACTCGGGAGAGTTCCGGGGACGAACCAATTATGATTGAAATAGTTTCTGCGGAGTTTACATTTCTCTTTTGATAATAAAGCATAATTGTAGGACCTAGAGGCGCCAGGATGGCGACGTAAAGGTAGGGTTGAATCCGTACAAAAGGGAATCGATTGAGAAGGAAAACGCAAATGACTCTTATATTCGAAACAAGCAATTTACGTGATTTTTCGGAAGAAGATAAATAGTGATCAGAGACAGCTGAAATTTGGTGTGGAAGTGGATTAGGCTAAGAGAAGACGGGCGGTAGATACAGTAGGTTGACATAATTATACGTTTAAGCTACGGGAATGGTAAAAGATTTTGGTAAAATTTATTAATAAAATATGAAAAGACATGTGTTTATGGACGCTCGCCTTGCATAGCGTGATACTGACAACAACGGAGGTGGGGGGGAGCGAAGAATTCATGCGATGAGCATATTCTCATATACATATCGCATTTAATGATTTAAATTGAGATTACAAGGGGTTACACCGGATTACATGGGGTTACTTCGCGTATGAAAGATTGCACACTCTCCATAGATGTCAGAACTAATGAATTTTGGGTTCAATATTAGAACGAATTCGTCAAAGACGAACTCGTTTTGAACCGTAGAGTTTTACACTACGGGACATATATATATATATATATATATATATATATACATATATATATATTTAAACTGCAAACACGCAGTATAATTAACGTAAAGAACGACGCTTGTATAGGAGAATATTCCGCGCAAGATGAGAGAGAAAGAACGAAACATATGAAAAAATGAGGTAACCACCCGGGAATCGAACCCGGGATCTTCCGATTGCCGGTCAGATATGATAACCATTACACCATGGGCCTCACTCAATCAAATGCCCTTGGGGCATTGGTTTCTGCGCGTATGTAGAGGAATTACGGCATTTGATTGAGTGAGGCCCATTGTGTAATGGTTATCATATCTGACCGGCAATCGGAAGATCCCGGGTTCGATTCCCGGGTGGCTACCTCATTTTTTCATGTGTTTCGTTCTTTCTCTCTCATCTTGCGCGGAATATTCTCCTATACAAGCGTCGTTCTTTACGTATATATATATATATATATATATATATATATATATATATATATATATATATATACATATATATTAGTTGTAGACCTGATATCCGCATCCGCATCTGAGGATATCCGATCCGCATCATTTTTAACATCCGCATCCGCATTTCTGACTGCGGATGTTATGCGGATATTACCTCTAATAAATTATGCAATTTACAATTAAATTAGCTTATAAAGTAGCTTATAAGGCCCAGTCATGCACATTTCATGTAAAGTATTAATTATTAATGAACAAACAAATATATAAACCTAAAAATATAAATACCTGATAACAGAAAATTGAATGAAACTTGTTTCATTGAATTTTCTGTTGCTGAAACTCGTGAGAGTTATTATTTTTATCATAATGAAAACATTAATATTAATTTTAATTCTTATGCATTGCCTGCCATAATATCACGAAATTTGAAGAATTATGTCATATATTCATAATTCTATATTATATTGATAGATTAACTAAATATCCGCATCCGCACCCGCGGATATTGAAATTAAAGATCCGCATCCGCATCCGCAGGTGATGAAAAACTGACATCCGGTCCAGCACTAAATTATATATATATACACACACACACATACATATATATACACACACACACACACACACATACACACATATATATATATATATATTATATATATATATATATATATATATATATATATATACATACATATATACATATACACATATACACATACATATGTATATATACACACACACACATATACATATATATATATATACATACACACATATATATATATATATATATATATATATATATAATATATATAATATACACACCGGGTGTCCCATTCGAAATGAAACAATTTCGAAACCTAATTTTTATTGAATGAATCAAACAATGTAATATTCACACAGTAAATAGTCAATGTCATAAAGTTTCATATGATATATGTGAATTATAACATTTAGATACATTAGATACATTGTGCATAGCATAATATTTCCTTTTGTTAAGATCTTCACATGTTATATGCTGAACAATTTGAAGCTTATATGGATAGAGCTGCAGCGGCTTGATCAAGACTCTATGCACAGTTGAACGAGGAATCTGCAGTTCGACACTGGCACGACAGATGGACTTTCTCAGGCTACTACCAAAGACGCCGCCCGCGTATTCGTTCAACATCATCTTCCGATCTTGTTCGCCCTCCAAAATGTTCCTTTAGAACACTGCCACTCTCTCAAATTTCTTGGTCCATGCATATAGGTCTCTTCTGGTGGGTGGTTCCTTCTGAAAGGTTGTACGGAATCGCCGTTACATCAGAGTAGGGGACTTCAACTCAGCCATCCATAACACACATTTCGCTTTTTCTTGTGGGGTAAACATAATTCAATCTGAAACAAACAAAAAATATTATGACAAAAACTTATGCATAGGGTGTAGTAACTTGCAAAGTTTGAACATTCTCAACTTAATACTTTAAAAATTACAGAGTTTCAAATTTGTTTCATTTCGATATATATATATATATATATACACGGTGAACCAAAAGTAGGTGGACAGTAGGTTGAATACGGTTTGTGTTATATTATATTATAACTATGGTGTTCATTATAACTATGGTGTTTGTGTTTTATTATATTAAATATTATAACTAAATTTATTTAAATTTTATTTTGTATTATAGTATACAAAAAAATTAAATATGTATTCTCAAAATAAACGTTATCATTTACTGTCCACCTACATTTGGTTCACCCTATATATATGAAAATTATTTCACGAAAGTAACACGTGAAAAATATATATATATAAAACCACGAAGGGAAAACAAACACAAAGTGGTGCTCAAGCGCTTTCGTCTAATGACATTCTCAGGAACACTGGAGTGAAAGGAGAGTTCAAGACAATATATAGGTTACAAAAATAAACATATATATATATATAGTAAGTATAGAAATAAAAATTGTGAGAGGAGCAAACATTTGTACGGAAAAAAAATGACAATTTTAGCACTTTGCCCGAAATTCAACATAAATTCAAATGGCTTGTTTCCAGACAATTTTTTATAGTTATTGTCTGAATGGTAAACAGGTCACAAAAGAATAAATAAATAAAAATAAATATAAATTGGAAAAAAATTACAAAATAATGCCTTAGTGATATATACATCACAACCGAAATAAACATAAAGAAATAAACCAACAGATAAAGAAAAAAAAATTGTAAATGGAGTCTACAAATTCAAGCTCAAAAGGAAAGTTTACAATCAATTTAATAGATGATGCCAAAATGATATATATGTCACAAAGAAATAAAATAAAGAAATAAAAAAAAAATAAATAAATTGAAAAATAAATTGTAAGAGAGGCACACAAATTTATAAGGGAAAAAAAATGGCGAGCATTATCAACAAGTTTTTGGGATGGCCATGGGCAACCCTTTGTCGCCCCTTCTCTCCAATATTTATATGGAGTTTTTTGAAATTATCATACTTACATTCCGAGAATCCTGGGGGTTGGCATCCCATGGTTGCGGTACGTCGACGATATTTTGTGTATCTGGCCCATGAATCGTGACCTGGATGATTTCCTCCTTCAGTTAAATGACCAAGTCCCCTCCATTAAGTTTACTTTAGAAGTGGAACAAGACAAGTCAATCCCGTTTTTGGATGTGCGTGTACATAGGGATAGCCCAGGTTTTAAGTTTAGTATCTATCGGAAAAAAACAAACAATTTGTCCTACGTACACTTTTACTCTGGACATGACACCCCTATTAAAAAGGTCATATTTTCCTCTATGTTTCTCCGCGCTCTTAGGATCGCCAGTCCGGAATACATCGATGCCGAATTGGAAAATATCAACGGTATTGGAAGTGAGCTGTGTTAACCATCTGCGTTCATGGAATCTTGTCTTAATAAGGCTAAACGAACCTTCCATCGTGTGAATAATAACACTCGCACCTTGTCAAAGAATATTTTAGTACTTCCATTTGTCCCGGGCTTCTTAGGCATTGCTAATGTACTTAAACTTTTGGATATCAGTGTGTTTTTTTCATATAACAATATTGTGAAAAACATCATAGTAAAAAATAGCCCTACCAATAATTTAGGCATTATCTATAAAATTGGGTGTAAGCAATGTGATTCCTTTTACATAGGTCTGACGGGAAAGAATTTGCAAACGCGTGTAAAACAGCATCAATATTCCGTTAGAACGGGACAGTTGTCCAGTGCCCTTTTTGTCCATTTGTCAGAGTTATCCCATTGTATTGATTGGAATAATGCTTCAGTTTTGTTTCACTCGAGCAACATTGTTAATAGAAATATTCTTGAGTCAGCTATAATTCAACTTACAAATAATTTTAACATGAGTAAAGGTCTGTTTCAACTCGATCCCGTTGCTCTGAATTCCTTCAGAATGGATTTAAACAAAAAGGGCAGGTTGCTAAACCTTTGGTAAAAATTTGTTTTTTGACTCTTTTTCCTTATAAATTTGTATGTTTCTCTTACAATTTTATTTTTCAATTTATTGTTGTATGCGTATTTCTTATACAGGGTGTTTCTAAAGTAACCATCTATTTTGGTGAAATAGGGGGATTTTAAACAATTGTTATATTGGCATAATGGTATGTGCATTGTTATACAAAATTCATGTATTTATAATATTTCAATTGCTTTACACGATTTTTTGTTAATTATTTTATTTTATTTTCAGACCCATATCATTGATGATGAATGTGCAAGAACGGGTTTATGTAGTAACGTGCAGGATAAAAGGCATGAAGTGCAATGAAATTAGAGAAAAGTTTGAGAGAAGGTTTCGTAAAACAGGCCCTAGAGACCAGGCTATTCGCGAATTAGTAAACAAATTTATGAGGACTGGATCTGTGCATGACGAGCGTAGATCTGGACGGCCAAAAAGATCTCACGAAAGAATCGAATCTGTTCAAGAAGCATTCGAAGAGGATCCACAATTATCGATTCGGAGGGCATCCCACGGATTAGAAATTCCACAAACAACGGTTTACAGAATTGTACGTTATGATTTAAAGAAAAAGCCATACCACATTCAAGTGTTCCACAACTTACAAGAAGAAGATTATCCACGAAGAGCAACAATGTGTGCCGAGCTTACAAATATATATATACTGTATATATTTTCATGTTTTAAAGGTGTTTTTTTTATAATTCATATTATTTCGCAAAATAGATGGTTACTTTAGAAACACCCTGTACTATATATGTATATGTATGTGTATGTATGTGTATGTGTATGTATGTATATATATATGTATATGTATATATATGTATGTATATGTGTCAGAGCTGGGCACCGCAAACTCAAAATCACTTCCGCAATCGCAAATCCGCAAACTCAAACCTTACCTTCCGCAACCGCAAATCCGCAAACTGCTTGCCATTTTTGGTGCCGCAAACGCAAATCCGCAAACGCAAACCATATTTCCAATTTTTACAGTGCTGGGCACTTCCGCAAACACTTCCGCAAACCGCAAATTCCGCAATCGCAATTTTATCTATAAAAAGTATCCAAAACATTAAAGAGGTATAAAAAGTTTTTATATATTTTTAATGTTTAATGTTTTAGCCTTGTTTTTATTAAAAACAAGGCTAAATAATTTATTACAATAAATCACTATTGTAGAAGAAATAAAAATACTACATATATTGATATATTATATTGAACAAAAACACCTCCTGCAAGTAAATAGTAAATAAATTAAATAATAAATTTAATCATTTGAATTTCATAAATTTTGAGACTTAGACACGTTGGCGGCCAGTGACAGCAGCGTCACAGCACTAGCGGGCTTGGCCAGTGGGCACGTGGGAAATTTGCGGAAAGATTTGCGTTTGCGGTCTTAGTTCCGCAACGCAAATTCACTAATTTGCGATGACTTTGCCGCAAACGCAAATCCGCAAACGAAAAACATACTTCCGCAATTGCGGAATTTGCGGTTTGCGGGTGTTTGCGGAAGTGCCCAGCTCTGATATGTGTATATACGTATATATGTATATATATTTGGTTATGCGGGTGTATATGTGTACATGTGTAGTTGTACGTATTTTTTATATATATATACTTATATATATATATTTTTTTTATTGAAGCATTATTTGTAATTTTTCCAATTTATATTTCTTTTTATTTCTTTATTCTTTTGTGACTTACGGATCTTTCAGACATTAACTATAAAAACCTTTGGTAATTTTTCCCTTATGTATATATTCCTCATATATATTGCGTTTATATTTCATATATATATACCTTTTATATGTCGTATATATTTTTATAGTTCTTTATATATCATCTAGGCATCATTTTGTTTTCCAATTTATATTTACTTGTTCTTTTTTATTCGTTTGTGACCATAGTATGCATGATTCAGACAATAACTAAAAAACCTTTGGTAATTTTTTTTTCCCTTATAAATTTGGGTGCCTCTCTTACAATTTATTTTTCAATTTTTTTTTTTTGTTTATTTCTTTATTTTATTTCTTTGTGACATATATATCATTTTGGCATCATCTATTAAATTGATTGTAAACTTGACTTTTGAGCTTGAATTTGTAGACTCCATTTACAATTTTTTTTTTTTCTTTATCTGTTGGTTTATTTCTTTATGTTTATTTCGGTTGACGTATATATCACTAAGGCATTATTTTGTAATTTTTTCCAATTTATATTTATTTTTATTTCTTTATTCTTTTGTGACCTGTTTACCATTCAGACAATAACTATAAAAAATTGTCTGGAAACAAGCCATTTGAATTTATGTTGAATTTCGGGCAAAGTGCTAAAATTGTCATTTTTTTTCCGTACAAATGTGTTTGCTCCTCCCACAATTTTTATTTCTATACTTACTATATATATATATATATATGTTTATTTTTGTAACCTATATAGTATATATTGTCTTGAACTCTCCTTTCACTCCAGTGTTCCTGAGAATGTCATTAGATGAAAGCGCTTGAGCACCACTTTGTGTTTCTTTTCCCTTCGTGGTTTTATTCTTCATATATATATATATATATATTATATATGAAGAAATGAACAATGAATAATTCCTATATAATCCTTATATGGATCCTTATATTCATTGTCTTCATACAGTACTTATGTTTGTATGGTTTTTATGTTTGAATGTTCATTTTTACATGACAAACCAAAATCGCCTGAGCGAGTTTGGATAGAATTTCGATTTTTTGCTTTCCATTTTTTTTTCAGTGTCACAACCATGCGACCTACCATTTCTATGATTGAGCAGTATTCATATTTGTGCCATTAGAAGTTAGCTGTGGGAAGCGAATGTCCCTTAACTGTGTCTCTCTAATTCGACTCCTTTAATTTCTCCCAATAATGACTTATGCGGTACGTACAAAGTAAATAACTATGACGTCATAAAAGTAACTTAATTTCCTTCACGTTTTCCATACCTTAAACACTGAATCACGTGTTTAGTATGTGGATATCTTCTGTATTCAATGTATGGGAAATTCTTTAATAATAATAAAAACTTCATTCTGTATAAGACATTATTTATGTTGTGTCCAGTCTGGTGTTATGTAGTATAAATATTATTATTCGTCCATATTCATCCATACGTCCATATCTTATCTTGACCGTCATCCTTTATTAATTTTATTACCAATTCATTCTCCTACTTATTTTCTACTAATGTCCTATCAACCTATCAGTCCATGTTTACTCGTGTTTATATTACGCACACAACCTATTGTGCTACGTACCGATATGTGTACAATACTTTGTGCATTCGTACATGTCCAGTGATGATCATGCTTACGTAGATAGTTACGTACATGTAAATATGTCCACATGTATTCTTTTTACTTTTAAGTGCGTTCACCTCTCGCAATAAACTTGAAAATGCTTATGCAAGTGTACGCAATTCGATGATCACAGCACAATTTGACATCTGAAAACGTAAAATCTCCTCTCGCTCTGATTCGAATTTATAAAACACCGCTACGAATAAATTAGGTCCCGTTCTTCCGACACAGGAAGGGCATTTTTATTAAAGGGACCCGCTTATAGGTACATTCGCATGAATTTAAACTATATACCTGTTCTATACATTTATTATACATTTATTATACATTTATTATTCAATTTATTACATTTAATATTGCATTGTTATTTATTACAGAAATTATAAATTTATTATTACATTGATTGTTTATTGACAGGTATATAGTTTAAATTCATGCGAATGTACATATAAGCGGGTCCCTTTAATAAAAATGCCCTTCCTGTGTCGGAAGAACGGGACCTAATTTATTCGTAGCGGTCTCTTGAAGCTTCCCTCTCGCCCCCCTTTTTCATTTGTTTTTCGGTTTATAATTTTCGCATAATAAACAACAATGTAATAATCAATGTAATAATAAATTTATAATTTATGTAATAAATAACAATACAATATTAAATGTAACATATTTACTAATAAATGTAATAATTATGTAAAATAATAGAATCTATATGTATACAACAAGAAGATAGTTTTAAATTTATGCGAATGTGTTTAAAAAGCGGGTCCCTTTAATAAAATGCCCTTCCACTGTCGGAATAACGGGACCTAATCTATGTGCGAATTTCTTAAAGGCTCTGGACTGTTTTCCCTCTTGTTTTTGGTTCATTCGTTTTTCTGTATCCACCCGAAGAGGATGCTAGTGGGCATCGAAACTGTTGTGGAAATAAACTCTGTCTATTAGAGTGGGTTTTTATTATCATATTATTACCAGCTCCTTGAGTGATGACTCGGATATAAGAAAACAATCTCGAAGCCTGTGTGCTAAAGCGAATATGACCATAAGGAACTTCCGATTCTGTACAAGTGAAGCTAAAGACACTCTCTTTCGTACTTTCTGCAGTAATATATACGGACAGCAACTGTGGGTGAATTATAAAAAAGGTTCTGGCAGAACTCTAAATTTGCTGTACAGCAGGTGTTTTAGACTCTTACATAAATTACCCCCGAGATGCTCAGCTTCGCAAATGTTTGCTACCCGCAATGTTCCGAGCTTCCCGGAGGTAACAAGACGTGCTCAACACAGTCTAATGCAAAGAATTAAAAAAATCAACCAACCCGATCATCCAAGCTATCCATGATTCCTGCCATTTATCCTCTAAGCTATGGACTTCTTGGTACGAAAACGTCTGTCTGTAGCTCTACTTAACTTCGACATTACAGTATTATTTCTAATCAATTGTATATATTTCTATCCTTAGTATATGAACTGTCATTGTATTAATAATATTTGTCATATGAACTATAGTCTGCCAATAAACCTTTTCATTTCATTTCATTTCATATATATATATATAATATGGGATGAATTTCACAATTAAACACATGAAATGAATGAATGCTGCAAACTCCCTGTACTAATTAATTTATATATGAAATTTTTTGAAAGTAGAATTTTGCCTACGATTGTTAATTTTAACCTGGTTTGGTACAGGTATATAGTCAGATGATATTTTATACCTTTGGCCTAATAATTTGGATGTTGACTTATTTCTTGGTAGGCTCAACAATTTAGTCCCATCTATTAAGTTCACAGTTGAAAAAGAAAATGATGGAAGCCTATCTTTTCTGGTTCTACACTAAAAATTTGGAGATGTTCTAATCAGTTCAAATTTGAAGTCTATCACAAGCCTACTAATTATAACTCTTATGTGCATTTTTATTCTGACTATCATCCCTCGATTAAATCCTCTATTTTCTCTGCTATGTTTCTTAGAGCATTGAGAGTTATCAGTCTTGAATTTTTAGATTCCGAGTTATGCAATATCATGAATATTGGTACTAAATTATGTTATCCTATTTCATTTTTAGATAACTGTCTTAGGAAAGCCAAGAATAGTATTATAATAATGTAATTGTAAAGGAATTTGAGCATAAAAATATCCTTAGCCTACCTTACCATGTTAATTTTCAATATCTTCCGACTTTACTTGAAGCACTTGGCATCAATGTGGTCTTTAAGTATAATAATACGGTTAAATCACGCCTAATAAAGAATAGCCCGGATAATGTTGTTGGTTGTGTGTATTCGATCGGATGTACACAATGTAACTCAGTATTAGGGTGTGTCACTTTTGGACTTTGTTTGAAAAGTTATCGTGCTTACCTCGTATATTGTGACAAATTGACCAAGAACCATGAATAAACCAAACAAAAGACAATCAGGTAATATTTAGGGTCCCCGCCCCCCATTTGAAAAATAAGCCCCCTATTCACACAAAAAATGGTGATTTTTGGAGATATTTTTGGTTTTCTTACTAATCATCGTATTTCAAAAATTTTGCTACCAAAATGTAGAGAATAATAATAATGCGCTTCAATCTGAATAGTTTTTATTAACCTTTGCGTTAAATTTATTAAATTTTTTATATCTCTTTGGTCATTTTGATGCATTTTCTAAGAGAAAAATGCTGCTGTTTTATATCTTTGGAAGATCTGAACTGCAATAAAATATTATCTTATATACTTTGGATGTCACCGCCATCCATAGAACATCATCCCAATGCAGCTCTTCGGCGATGGGCTTTGAAAATATAAATCAAAAAAGCAGATGGGCTTAAATGAGCAACACTTTTTTGGTTTAGAGATTCAAAGTGGGAGCAACTTTGCACATGTTTAGTTGATTAAAATTAGTAAATTTTGCCAAAAAAAAAATGACAATTGTAGACTTAAATTTTTATTAATCTAAACAAAATATGCAAAGCCACATCGTTTTTTTTTTTTTTATTATGAAACACAAACAAAAAACAATTTTAATCAAATAGAAACAAAGTGCTATTCTTGAAATTAATGAAAAATTGTAAATGAAATGAAATTATAAATGGAAAGAAACTACAAATTCAAGAGATCTTGTTTGGAAAACTTTGAGAAAACATGCCTGTTTTCCTCTACAACTTGAAGCAATGCCTGAAATTCACCTTCATCCCTACATGAGCCATGAAAATCCTGCAAAAGTTTGATACCACTTTCTGCAGTGTCATTAACAACCTTAGTTGAAGAGAGTATTCTCTTCATCCGTTGAAAATCATTGTTGCTGTCCCACGTTACAGCTGGAGTCCTTAACCAATCTCTTATTGAACTAAGGACTTTGAATACAAACCATGAGTTTAGATCAACTAAATGCTGAATTTTAATTCGTTCTTTTAGGATAGGAAATATCGGCTTACCCTGTTTGAATTCTGGTGGTTGAGTGAAAGAGGAAAGTTTTTTGGCCACCTTGTCCTTTTCACTATGAGGTAAATCTCCAAAGAGAGAAAGGATTACAAGTTCTTCAGATAGGTACCAGTAATGACCTTTTTGAGTGTTGAAGGCAGCTTCCACTACTTCCATGTCAATCTTTTTGTACTGAACTACAAGGAGCCTCAAGTGAGTTGGTGACTGATAGCCAGTACTTGGAGTAGATCAGCGATGTAAACAAGCATACTCTTTCCAGCTTTTTTATTGTAACATTATCATATCCGGCTTGGTCTGAAAATACTAACATTCTTGGATTGTGCTAAAAACAGTACAAGCTTGTGTCGATCCAGTTGAGACACCGATATTGGGTATCGAGAGAAGTTTCTCAACATTCTCTCCCGATATAAGTATTGCCAATCGATCCTGTTTTCCTCCTGAAACATTCAGTATCATTTTGCTGTCCCGGTGGACTACACAATAATAGTGTCAGCAGTAGCTTTCCTTGACTTCTTCGCAGCTCGCGCAGAAGTACTTTTTGATAATGACACCTCTTTTAAATGTAGCCCACATTCAGCTGCTACCACAGATGCAAATGTCGAGCGTTGTCCGAATGATAGTCCTAAACGATCAGCTGTATTAGATATTAATGTTGACTGTAGTAACTTAGGACGTTTTGATGGGCCTGGGCTCGGAGTAAAATCATCTTCACCATTACTTTAGTCCACTAACTCGCCTTCAGATGATTCAAGTTTGTGTGTCTCTTCTTCTAATGCCTTTCGCTCTTTATCTTTCAATTTTCTTCGTTCTTCACCTTCTGTTCTAGCAGTCTTTTTGAGCAGTTTGGCTACATAAGCTTATCGATCGGACCCAGAGAATATATTCTAGCACTTCGCTGATCTTCCAAAAAGCGAAGATCCTTATTCTTCTGTTGTATAGTTCTCAATGTATCATTTTGGATCTCATTACATATATTTTCAGTTGATATACCAAATAAGTTATCTAAACGAGACAGAAAAGATGTTTTTTGGGTTTCATGACATTTCTTCTTTATATTTTTACCCAACTTCTCATGCTCTTTTATCAAATCCTACATTTTTTGGGGTCCTTTCTGCCTTCTAACGGATTTTGATGGTATGCCAGCCATAATTCACACCTTTTCTACCTTATCTAATACTCTCAAAATATTTTCTTCCTTTGACACATTGTCACTTTTCATTTGATCCCTTCTCAAGAAGAAAAAGTGACTGAGAACTTCACTATTCGTTGGAAGCATGCTTCCTTCTCTTGCGCATATGTCTTCCATTAACTTTCCCAATAAAGAATCATATTTTCTTAGGTCTGTTCTTAATATTGGCTTACTGTTAGCCATGACTATTGACTAATTTCAATAAACTATGATATTAAGCAAATCTATAATAGAATTCTGAAAGAAAAGCAAATTTATCATACATTTGGTTATATTTGCATCCTTTTTGCAGATAAAACCTGGAAATACTGTAAATAAATGTTATAGAAATGAAAACCGAGGGAAAAATTTCATAAGGTCCACTCAAATATCAGCACGGTATACAACTAAAATAGTTTTAAAACGTTCACAATAAGAGGATACCGTTATTCTCTACATTTTGGTGGCAAAATTTTTGAAATACGATGATTAATAAGGAAACTATGACCAAAAATATCTCCAAAAATCACCATTTTTTGTGTGAATAGGGGGCTTATTTTTCAAATGGGGGGCGGGGACCCTAAATATTACCCGATTGTCTTTTTTAGGTTTATTCATGGTTTTTGGTCAATATTTTACAATATAAGAGGTAAGCACCATAACTTTTCAAAAAAAGTCCAAAAGGGACACACCCTACTCTGTATATACATATAGGCCAAACGGGTAAAACGTTAGATATTCGGGTAAAACAGCATAAATATGTGTGTAGAACAGCTAATAATTCCAATGCTTTGTTTAACCATATGTATAGATGTAATCATCGCATCAAGTGGGATAGTTCTAAAGCGCTTGTTGAAAACAGAGATATAATAGAAAGAAATATTCTAGAATGTGCATTTATCCATTATAAAAACAATTTCAATAACAGTGCGAGAATGTATAAAATTGTTCTGGTTTCCGCTACGTTGTATATATTTATGGGCATCTTGCCTTCTCTCTTCATTCCCTGACGAGGTGTACACGAAAGGCCTTGGAATCGTTTTTCTTTTTCCTTGTGTATTTGCAGCATATATATATATATATATATATATATATATATATATATATATATATATATATATATATATACACATATATATATATATACACACCATAGATATACTGTAATATGCCTATCATAGATATCATATGACTAACGGAAACACACTTGGATAAATGCGAAAAAAGCTATGAAAACTGCATCGAGGATACTGAATTAGCTTTGCTGGACTACAACATACACAGAGAAGATAGAGTGGCTAGACGAGGGAGAGAGTGTTGCATCTACGTGAAAAACACATACATATGTGAAGTGAAGGTAAACAAATCAAACAGCACAATCGAAGTTATTATATTAGAAGTAAAAGAACTGAACCTAACCATTATGAACATCTACATACCACTAAATACCACTAAACTAAAGTGAATTCCAATTTGCTAAAAATGAAATAGAAAAAATATTAAATTACTTGAAACTCCAGCAACAAATATTCGAATTTTCGGAGATTTTAATTTCCCATTCATAACATGGAAGAAAACTAACGAAGTTATATATATCGAGAAGTTTCATGGCAACATTACAAAAGATGATAGAACTCAAGCAACAATGCTATTAGAGATTATGGAACATTACGCCCTTACCCAGGAAATCTGTGAAGCCACGAGAAAAGAGAACGTTTTGGATTTAATCTTGACAAATAACAACGAGATAATAATAAATAAAAAAGTAACGCACACAAAGTTCTCCGACCATAACCTCATCGATATACAATTGAAGTTAGCACCTAGAGGTCCGAAAACCCATCCTAGAGAGTCAAAAGGAATATTTGAAGGCTTAAACACAAATTCAAAGAAAGTAAATTGGGAAAACTTAAATAAAGATTTAGAGGAAGTAAATTGGGAATTGCTACTCCACAATACTACACAAGAAATACTCTGTATAATAGAGACTGAAACCAAACCTATAATACTGAAACATATTCCAGAGAGACAGAAAAGAAAACGTAGCAAGCTCGAGATTACTATATTTTGTTAAAATTAACCCTGGCGTCGCGACAACTGGGTCATTTGACGCCGAACGTCATAATCGAAAGTAAATAGAACAAAAAAAATATAAAAACACTAAAACTAAAAAGAAAAACAAACAGAGAAAGATATCAGCTAAAATGAATCATAAAAATTTGAGAAGGCCAGCTTCCTCAATAAAATAGAAAATCCTACTCCCAGGGAAAGTTACATCAGGTCCAAGCATCCGGGAAAGGAGGTAATCACCGCCCTCCCCTCTGCAATGAGAAAGATGCTTCCTCCTGAGGGCAACAAGAGCGGGGCACTCGAGGAGTAAGTGCCGGATGCTGAGAGGAGCGCCACACACACACTCCGGCCTTGCTTCCCCAGCCATCAGGTACCTGTGTGTTAGGCGTGAGTGGCAGATGCGGAGACGCGTCAGGGCCATCTCCCATCTCCTGGGCATCTGGGATACGTCCATGGCCCGACGAGATCTGTGATCTCCCGCATCTTATTAGGGGCGGTGTTATCCCACCTCCTCTGCCAGGAATCTAGGGCAGATACACGCACCTCCGGGAACAGATCACGGTATGGGAGGGAACAGCGGACAGGTGCAGGGCGAGACGCGGCCGCCTTCGCCACCTCGTCCGCCTGTTCGTTGCCCTGCACACCAACGTGTGCAGGGACCCAGCAGAAATTGACCACACGGCCACGACGCCCAATTAAAATCAGTCACTCTAAAATATCTACAACAATAGGGTGCTGACTAGTAAAACACTCAAGAGCCATAAGAGCTCCTCTAGTGTCACTAAAAATAGTAAAATGCTTCCCACCACAATTAAATACATTCTTTAGGGCTAAAAGAGTGGCTGATAACGCAGCAGTAAAAACAGATGCTGAGGCAGGGAGACTGCCCCAGCGGCTAAATTCAGGAAACTCGACCCCAAACCCGACGCCAGCATCAGATTTGGAGCCGTCGGTACCGAGCCGTCGGTTACCGTCGGTAACAGGCACCGAGTTCATGTGGTGGGAAGTATGGTCTAAAACATATTTCTTAAAATAAGGTCAGCCCAGTCCTCCTTAGTACCAATAAAATGCCGACAGAACCTCACCTCGGGCAGTATCCAAGGTGTAAGCTTCGGTGGCGCCACAGGACGGACTGGGATCCGCGGGAGGGAGAGGTCAGCCACCACCAATCTCGCCCTAAAACCAAAGGGTCGGGGAGATTTGGGGTGGGCTTCGTAAAAACCATAAAACGTTAATTGAAATATTAAAATAAGTGGGCGAATCAGGCAGGCGCTCTCCTCGATAAAAACATCTGGCTATCAGAGATCGGAGTCGGAGGTCCAGGGGTAGCTCCCCAGCATCCACAAGGAGGCTAGAGATGGGAGAGGAGCGAAAAGCACCGGTGGCCAAACGAACGCCAGCATGATGAACAGCATCTAAAATTCGAAGTCGGGCAGTGGTCGCCGAGGTGTACACCTCAGCCCCGTACTCCAACTTTGATAAAACTAAGGCAGTGTGTAGCCGTAAAAGAATCGCCCTGTCAGCACTCCAGGTGGTGTGCGCCAGGACCTTTAGGAGATTTAAGGATCTCATGCAGGAAGCTTTGAGAGACCGGAGGTGAGGAGCCCAGGTAAGCCTTCGGTCAAAAATTAGCCTAAGGAAGCGCACTTCCTCAACACAAGAAATTCTGTGACCATGCAAAGAGAGGTCAGGGTCCGTGTGTACACTACGAATGCGACAAAAATGCATAGCAACGGTCTTAGACTGGGAAAACCGAAAACCGTGCTTGTTCGCCCACAATGAGATTCGGTCAATGGCTATCTGTATTCGCCGCTCTGCCACCGACATTCGTGAAGCGGCGGACCAGATAGCCAGGTCGTCCACAAACATGCTGTTGGACACACCCACAGGCAAGGCTGATACAATGTACACTCAATACACTGCCCTGAGGGACACCCTCCTCCTGTATGGCAGCGGTAGAGAGAGAGGTTCCCACTTTGACTTGGAACCTACGGTTACGGAGGAACTCCTACACAAACTTAGGCAGGTGGCCGCGCAGGCCAAATTTGTGCAGCTGCTGGAGAATATGGTATTTCCAGGTTGTGTCGTAGGCCTTTTCCAGGTCAAAAAAGACGCATAAAAGGTGTTGTTTCGAAGCAAAGGCTTCACAAGCTGAGAACTCAAACCGTAGTAATGCGTCATTGGTGGAACGCATTCTGCGGAAACCAGACTGAGTCGGGGACAGGAGACCTTTTCTTTCCAGGTGGTACATTAGCCGGACGTTTACCATTTTCTCCATAACCTTACAGAGGCACGACGTGAGGGCAATGGAGCGGAAACTGGTCGGAAGGGAGTGATCCTTACCCGGCTTAGGGATGGGGATCACTATTACCAATCGCCAACTGTCCGGAAAGACCCCCTTCCTGCCAAATTCTATTGAAAAGGTCAAGTATAAATGCCATCGTCTCGTCAGGAAGGTGGCGCAACATGGCATACGGGATGTCGTCGAGTCCTGGAGAGATGTGAATGCACCCTCTCAGAGCCTCTTGCATCTCACGGTTACTAAAGACAACGTTATAACTCCCACCCCCCCACGAGAAAAAAAAATTATAATAGATTCCCGACGTCGGCGCTGTGCAGCATAGGGAGACTGTGGATCTCTCCTGGATATCCCAGCAAAGGTCTCCGCAAATGCGCCAGCCTCCGCGTCAGGCTCAGGCACAGGAGTACCACTAATTTTTAAAATAGGTGGAGAACTGGGTGTGTGGTTACCAATATCTTCCGCACCTTCTGCCACACTCGGGACTGGGTGTGGAAGAGCGTACAGTCCGCACAAAGGAGGCCCACGAATCACGGCGTGCGGTCTTCAGGACCCACCTATACTGTAGTGAGCCCTGGCCCAACGAAATTCTACTTTTAAAAAGTTATTGTGTCTGTGGACACGATAGCGCGTAGCAACTCGCCTGTACGCTCCACGTGCCACAGCATACTCTTGATTCCACCAGGGAACAGGGCGTCGCGAAAATGTTCCAGATCTCCTTGGTATACTCTGGAGAGCAGCCGTGATGAGGCTATCCGTGAGATACTTCACAGCCTCATCAACCGTGAGAAAGTCGTCCACCTGCAGGTGTAAGGTGCCCAACTCCGAAAACCGGCGCCAGTCAGCCCTGTACAGGCACCACTTTTGGAGTCGGGAAACTGGTGGACTTCCCGCAGTGCTTAGAATTACTGGGAAGTGATCACTGCCATGAAGGTCGGCAGCCACCTTCCAATTAAAATTAAGAGCAATGTCTGGGGTGCATATTGATAGGTCTATTGCAGTGTACGTTCCTGTCTGAATATGGAAGTGCGTAGGGTTACCGGTATTTAAAATATAAAGATCCCAATCATCGAAAATAGAGGCGAGGGGGTCACCCCTAGGGTTGGAGATGGCATCTCTCCACAAAGGATGACGGCAGTTCAAATCGCCAAGAATAATGTAGGGGCGTGGGAGTTGGCGTAGTAGTCCCTCGAGATCACCACGTTGCACGACGGTGTTATGAGGCAAGTACAGGGAACACACCATGTACCATCGTGTCAGAAAACATCTCCCAGCAACAACCTGTAGTGGAGATCTGATGGGTAAGGTGATAAAAGGGACATCTCGGTGGTGAAGGATGGCAGAGCAGCCATGATGTCCACCGGCTGGATCAGGAGTCGAGTGGAGAATGGTGTACCCCCTAGGGGAAGGATAACCCTTGTCTCCCACCATCGTCTCCTGCAGGCATACACAAACTGGGGACACCTGGTCTAGGAGTAGCAGAAGCCCCTCCCAGTTGGCCCGTAACCCACGACAATTCCACTGAAGGACCTTGAAAATTCTAGGTGGGTTCGTTTATGGAAAAGCCCTTGAAGATGACCTTTCCAGAATTGCTCTTACCCTTGCCTTTAAAGGCAAGTGGTATGTTGGAGGTGGAGGAGCGTTTTGTTGTATCTGAGTCCTTTCCCAGTCCAGAGGCCGATGTAGGAGCCACGGGCTTGGGTGATCCAGATTTGGGGGCTTGTAGGGTCTCAAGGGCACTCGTAAAAATCCACTCACCAGTGAGGATGCCACGGGGCCTCGATCCCGTGGCCGAGGGGCCTCTGCTGCCGGTGGAGTGGCAGCAGGAACCAGCTCATCAGAGGCACCCGACAAAGCAGCCGGTGCCACTGGGAGAGGGGTGACGGTGGGAGCCGACACCCGGGGTGCCTTCACGGACCCACCAGAGGGTCTCGAAAGCTGAACTTTGAATGGTTGATTCCCATCGAGGGACTCGTCACGAAGAGATCTCTTCAGTGTGGGTGGATTTACCACCCTAGAAGTTGCAACAAACGTCACAGATGGTTTTGGTATAATCTTAGAAGTGGAAGTGCCAGAAGTCGGAATAATACTGAGTGACGTAGATCGCACGAATGGAGCCTTTGGCTGTTTGAATGGTTGAGGACGAGACGACTTTGGATCAGAGGAACGACTGGTAGCATGGTGTGCCATCACCGAGGCATAAGATATCCCAGGACGAACATGCTGGCAGTGCCATGCTCTTTGTTTCAGCAAAGCTTACCCTGTCCCTCGCCCTTATGGTCAGAATGGACTTCTCCAGTTTTTACTGGTCACAGTCTCTGGAGGACGCAGGATGGTCCCCACGGTAGTGGTAGCACGAGGCTGGACTCCCACAGTCCAACTTTCATGCCCACACTTCCCATAATTTACACACAGCAGGGAGGCCCTTCTGCAAGCAGCGGCAGAAACGGCTGACATGTCCATACGCCTGGCAGTGGAAACATCGTTTAGAGTTGGGGACACACGGCTTGGCAGGGAGTCGAAGCCACGCCACCTTTATGACTTCAGGCAAGTCAAACCTATCAAAGGCTATAAGTAGTGTTGGGGTTGGAGTAAGAACGCCATCCACTTTCTTTTGGAAGCGTTCTACTTTCACAACTTGCTGGTCCTTCAACTCCCTGACAAGCTTTTCCTCAGAATAACGCACCAGGTCACGGGAGAATACAACCCCTCTACACTGGTTGAGCGTAGCATGGGGAGCACAAGAGACATCAGCACCTGGCACAGCCGATATAGCGCGCAACCAAGCACTCTCCTCTGGGGATGACACCTTAACAAGGAGGCTACCATCCCTTTGGGCAGAGACTCTCGGTTCATGGCCGCACGCTGCCATCAAGGTGCGATGAACATAAAAAATGTCAAGGTCCATGATTGATTGACCTTCCAAAGCTTTGATTACTAAAAATTTCTGATAGTTTCTGGGTTCAAATACCCCTGGTAAAACTTCAGTGACAAATCGGGTAAAACTCTCACCCTTGGAACTGTGTACCTTGGGGTAGTCTCAACACGCTTCGGCTTGGCAGCATGCGAGGCCGAAACGGAGGGGGCAGAGGACTCCGTTCCATCGGAGCTACCCGGTGCCCGGAAAGGCTCCAGGGTGGCTATAAGGGAAGCGCCTTGAGAGAGGTCCGTGGACATGCCAGAGTCGTCAGGAGAGAGAGCAGCAGAAATGCCAGGGCCGTCAGGAGAAAGGCCAGGGGACAAAGCAGGAGTGTCAAGAGAAAGGTCAGAGGACATGCCGGGGTCATCAGGACAAGATTCCATAAACGTGTTTATGGAATCTTGTCTCAACAAGGCAAAACGAACTTTCTATCGTGTGAATAATAACACTCGTACTTTGTCAAAGAATATTTTAGTGCTTCCATTTTTCCCAGGCTTTTTAGGCTTTGCTAATGTACTTAAACTTTTGGATATTAATGTAGTATTTTCATATAACAATATCGTGAAAAATATCATAGTAAAAAATAGCCCTACCAATAATTCAGGCATTATCTATAAAATTGGTTGTAAACAATGTGATTCCTTTTACATAGGTCAGACGGGAAAGGATTTACACACACACACGTATAAAACAGCATCAATATTCCGTTAGAACAGGACAGTCGTCCAGTGCCCTCTCTGTCCATTGTGATTCCTTTTACATAGGTCAGACGGAAAAGGATTTACACACACACACACGTATAAAACAGCATCAATATTCCGTTAGAACAGGACAGTCGTCCAGTGCCCTCTCTGTCCATTGTGATTCCTTTTACATAGGTCAGAAGAAAAAGGATTTACACTCACACGTATAAAACAGCATCAATATTCCGTTAGAACAGGACAGTCGTCCAGTGCCCTCTCTGTCCATTTGTCAGAGTTATTCCATTGTATTGATTGGAATAATGCTACAGTTTTGTTTCACTCTAGCAACATTGTTAATAGAAATATTCTTGAGTGTGCCATTATCCAACTTACAAATAACTTCAACATAAGCAAAGGTCTTTTTCAACTCGATCCTGTTGTTTTGAATTCCTTCAGAATGGATTTAGATAAGAAGGGTAGAACGCTAAACCTTTGGTAAACTTGTATGCTACTCTAATAACTTTAATTTTTCAATTTATTTTTATATACATCGAACTTAGACAAGAAGGGCAGAGTGCTAAAACCTGGGTAGATTTCAAGTATAAATTTGTATGCTCTTCTTATAAGTTTTATTTTTATTTTTCAATTTATTATGTTTTTTTAATTAACTATAACATTGGTTGGAAACAATTCATTTGATCTTGTGTTGGATTCGAGCAAATTGCTAAAACATCGGTAGTTTTTCCTTACAAGTTTGTGTGCTCCTCCCACAATCCTTTAATGTTTAATTTTTATTTTTATTTCTCCGTTTATTGTATATATATATATATATTTTTTTTTTTTCTGTAATCTATATATAGGCTGTAACTCTTTATGTACTTCAGTGTTCCTGAGGATGTCATTAGACGAAAGCGCTTGAGCACCATTCTGTGTTTCCTTTCCTTCGTGGTTTTATTCATCATATATATAATATATATTATATATATATATATATATATATATATATGCGCATCAAAAATGGGAAAATAGAAGTACATGCTTCCAGGTCAGTTTCTACCACGCTTAAATAAAATAGTAAACTCACACGTAATCGAGTCCACATTTACATCCTCATTGCTTTGTACACTATATTTGTACCCACTTTACAATTCGGAGTAAAATTATCACGCGCTTCAAACACGGATAGAATACAATCAAAAGCACCACAAAGATGACATCGCTTGCTACAACATCATTAAAATCAAGTTTATAAACACTCCTTTCCAAAGATGCATTTAATCTTTCCTCGCTGACCTTTTCAACTGTAAAATCTTCACAACTCATATCGGCAATTGAAGTATGTTTCAGAATCGTACCGACAACTGCGTCTAAGGGTGAACAATGAAAGTGAGATCAGCCCTGTTCCGCGCTAGTCCTTTGTACCAAATTTCATGATATTTCCAGGAGTCTGTACCGTCTAAACTCTAAATACATATCCAGTTCCAAACGATTTTCGCCTTCTTCGTCCCTACACTTGGTAAAATCATCGAGCAGGGCGGTGTTTGCGTATTCAAGCACCGTGTCAAAATAACGCATATCAGCAGCACGGGCGTCTAATATAGGTTTTAGTTTCCAGAAACCTACGACTTCAAGCATTCTGTCGAGAATGAAACGGTTTCGCGTGGGGATGAGGGCGTTATTGTTAGCAGTATTTTTCCACGCATTCTCTATTTTTATCACTATAAACTATGGAAGAGGATTTTATTGATAGTATTAATTCTATGCGATCGTGACATGCAGAAAGCATGGCATCTAACACTTTGTAATCTATTCTATTGTATTTATATAGCATGTATTATGGACAATTTTGGGCCTCCCTACTCTCCTTGACCACCAGCCGCCACTGATGGTTGGCTTGTATCACAATTTGTGCATAGCGTACAAATAATGGCGTGAGGGTGCATCACTAATATGTTCTCTTTTTGTGCCTACGCCCTCGGGTATTTTATAATCGCCCTCACCCCACTTCTCAACCACCACGAAGATTCTGTCCATCTCTTCAACACTTAAATAAATAACATTGCGTCTACCAGAGTTTGATTGTCTACATTTCGTTTCAAGTACATAATTAAGAGCACCGGTATTGCGCCTCAGTACGCGCACAAACTTCAACACGGACACGTCATATACTGCAATGAGGATACTGCTCAAAGGAAGTTCTATCTTTTAATAGTTTTCCATTGATTCTGTAAGGAGAGTACGTGCAGTCGGGTCAAGCTCTGAGGCGACTATGAACTGGGGGTGCGCTGTTTGACTCGGCGGGACCGTGCCTGGCGATTGGGGAGGTGGGAGGTGTGAGGGTGGGTATGAGTCACACGGCATACGTCATGAACGCCTTCAAGCGTTAGTAATGTAGATTCGTGTACGAGATTTTTCCAACATGAAAGACTCGATGCGCACTGGTAAATCATCCGAATATTTAAAACTGTAACCCATTATACTGGGTAGGTGTTTAGAGAATTTTTCAATCTGCGATACATTTGCTGGAATGTACACCATACATCTTCTACAACGTTTAGGGGTAAATGTATTCACCATTGTACTTTCTCAAGTAAGAACTATGCACATATAAAATTTATTAGCACTCTGGCGATCTATTTGAAAGAAACATGTGTCCATACTTGGCCTTTTTGTTGGACAAACGATACTCGTCCTTAAACTCTACTAGAAATTCGCATAAACCTTTAGCTACAATTTCGCTGCGCATATGGCTCATGGGTGTAGTAGTAGAAATATTTTAAACTGTCCATAATCACAATATTTACATTCTCCGCCGCAGTGTACGCGTACTTGGGGTGCTGTAACATGGTATAATATCTTCTGTCACACCAATCATCAAAAAGGTTCACAACCCAGAGCCTTTGTTTCTCTTCGGCAAGAGTTGATTCTTTCACTTCACGATATATGTGGTCTTTAGTACAGTTGAATCCTACAACAAATTCCATTACATCGTTTGAACTGCGAAACCCAGCAATGCTCTCACTAGAATATCCATAGAGTATTTCGACGTCTTGTTCCTCATGTTTCGCACGATTTAAAATGGTGTTCGGTTTCAAATGAGGGATGACTAGAAATCCTTTGGGTGTTCACCACTTCTGTAAACTTTAGCGAGTACCATTTCAGGAATGTAGAGCATGCAATATCATCGGTCGCTTCGTTATTTTCCGTCTACACGAGAATTCGTTAACAGGTAAAAAGATACGTCTGAGAACCAGGGCTTGCAGGAGTCAACTGAGCACGCAGGGAGGAAATATGACCCACCAACTGGGCTAGTAGCAGGAGTCACGTGACTCTTTTTATTGGTGAGCAACATACAGTGGGTGGTGCTTAGATTTTTTCTTGTACACACACACACACACACACACACACACACACACAAAGGAGAAAATGAAACGCCAGCTGAAACTTAATTTATTTTAGATTCACGTAATAAATAGAAGAAATGAATAAACTGTAAAATTTCGTCAACAAGTAAATAGACTCTAGCACAAACTATATTTATATAACAAAATTCAATACTCACGGTATCCAAAGGGAACAGTGTCGTAGCTGCCAGGCACCTGGTATCGTTTCCTCTACGTGTTACGACACATCTTCGTCCCCCTAAGTTCCATCACGCCCTCCAACTTCTGTGTCCGGAAGTTATGAGTCTCTGCAACCAGATGGGGCTGGACACCCTCATTTCCATCATCATCACCTAAATTCACTAGCTCTTTGAGCAAATCAAGGTTCACGATCTGACGGTTCGCCTGGTTAAGAGTGATACCTTTAGCCTTCATGATGTATTTCATCTCCCCCCACCCTCACCCGTACCGCGTAAGTTTTGGTCATATTCAGACAAAAGAATCGGCGTAGGCGCTATCTCCATACTCATCCTTGATCTCATCAGTCAACTCTCCGAGGAATTCCGCAATAGGAGGCATATATTCACCTTCTCTCTTCGTGAATATCACACTATCTGTATCGGCGTACAGAACCCTCCGTCCAAGAGGATGCAGCAGACTCCAAAGTTTGATGCGGCATAGGCTGTTGTGAAACTAGCTACAGGTATGTTTGTGACACGTGATGTATCTGTAGCCAATTCGGGTCTGTTGTACTTTATTATGTACGTATTACCGACATTCACGATCTCCATGTCCTCTTTATCGATGGCGTTGGCGTAATCCCACACCTCGTTATAACTTTGAGCTAGAAGTACGTTCCCCTTGTCTGTATTCAGTGCAAATTTCCCCTAAAGACTATCTAGTTACAACTTTACACGAAAGAGTTTGCCAGGATTCCTATCAATTTAACCTCGTTCAATTTCGAAACTGCTCTTCTTCGGTTTCTATCCTTCTATCTGTGCCTTCATCTCTAATTTCCTTTCTGGCCGATCTATAGGTGCAGTTGTAGATGGCCACTGTTCTTCTCCTAAAGCTATTAACAGTGGTGTTCCTCGGGGTTCTGTCCTGTCACTCACTCTTTTCCTTTTATTTATTAATTATCTTTTATTTCGCACTTCCTGTCCTATTCAATCCTTTGCCAATGATTCCACTCTTCACTTCTTCACTCGTTTCCCAAAGCGTCCCTCACAGAGGTCGCTTTATGATTCACGTACGACGGCTATGGGGCACCTGACTTCTGATCTTTCTGCTATATCTGATTGGGGCAGAGAAAACCTTGTGGCTTTCAATGCCTCAAAAACTCAGTTCCTCCATCTTTCACAATCTTCCACACGACTATCCCCTTACCTTCAACAACACACAACTCAGTCCTTCCTCGTCTCTTAATATTCTTGGCGTTTCCCTTTCTCGTGATCTTTCCTGGAAAGATCACATATACTCTTTTTCTAAAACAGCTTCTAAGAGGTGAGGTGTGCTGTACCGCCTCTGCAGTTTCTTCACCCCCACTCAGTTGCTCTCTCTGTACAGAGGTCTTGTTCGCAACTGTATAGAGTATGCTTCTTTATGTGGGATGGCTCAACCCACAGAGCCGTACTTGACAGGGTGGAATCAAAGGCTTTTCGTCTCATCATTTCCCCGACTCTTACTGATTGTCTTCAATCTCTCTCGCTTCGCCACAATGTTGACTCACTCTCTCTACTATTGCTATCATAACGGACATTGCTCTTCTGAACTCTCTCAATGCATGCCTCCTGCTTTAGGGAGAGCACGCAGTACCAGACTTTCTACACTTTTTCATTCCTTTTCTGTCAAACTATCTAATGCAAAGGTTAATCGGTATTTTCAGTCTTTCATCTACTCAACCGGTCAATTCTGGAACAATCTTCCTTAATCCATCTTTTCGCCTGTCTATGGCTTCCCATCTTTCAAAGGCAGAATATCTAGGCATCTCGAAAAACTTGATTTTCTCTCTCTTCTTCTTCTCTGGGAGAGGCGCTTTTGCAGTAATTTTTGCCCTTGTCCCTTCCTTCCTGCATAAAAAAAGGTGTATCCCTTCACTCTCACGGTAGCGTTGAGTATACACCGATTTTTCATTTTCGGTCACAACTCCTTGCAGATATCCTGATGCCTTATCCTGATCCCTTATCCTTCAAAAAGTATTTATAACCGTGCGAAAAGGTTGGGGAGCTTCTGAAACTTCCACAACTCATATATCTTCAGTATTCTGTACCCATGACGAATGGCTAGGGATAGCTCAGGACTTGTACATACGCCTCTGATCTTCCTCTGTTTGATTGTGTGATTACAGTCCCCATTGTTCTCCTCTGCGCACTTCACACACAGAGGGAACACGAATTTGTGGTCTATAACAACGGAAAAGATTGGCATCCACAAGTCGCGGGGGGGGGGCAGCACATCTACGAAAGAAAGACCAAAGTATTTCTCGTTCAAATTAGCTGAGAACTCTTCGATGACAGGCAGGGAGGGATCCACGAGTTTTTTTAGGAGCGCCTCCGGGGTACAGATTCTTCTTCATCACGTAAGGGTATAATGAGCAGAAATCGTAGTAATGAATCTTCTTCACGTCCGTAGGTGGATAGTTTAGTTTAAAGGGGATTGTGAGTCCTCCAAACAAAATATCGCCGCATTTGAGGGGGTCCAGCACCATTGAACGTTTGAGAGCCCTTATTTCCTCTCGATACTACTCATCGGCTTCCATCCAGGCATCATATTCGTGTTCCCACAAAACCTTGTGAGTGAACTGGGAGCTTATAAGTTGGTAGCGTCGCAGGTACGGGTCCATGCGAGACTGTCAGCAGATCTGCCATGGATATCTCCCATGATACCAAACTCAGGACGTGGGCATCCATGGCACGAGCATCCGTTAAAGGAGTACGCCGTCTTCTCACTAGTGGAGGTGTCCTCTCTCAGACCAACTACCTAGAAAACACGTCCAATGATCTTGATTGCCACTTCCCCCGTGTTGCGCGCATGTTTTATGTATATACCTGTCTGCCGTTGTATGTGCGTGAGCCAGTAAATAACCTTAGCCCCATAACTGCGCGGAACCTTTAGGGAAGTGACGGCTATGGTGTCTTTAGTCCTGAAGTTATTCTTTAATACAGTAAAACGCAATGAGCACAGTTAAAACGGGTTATGTACATCTTTCTAAAGGCTCGAAAGCATACTCTAAGTACGCGTATGTCATTCACACAATAATGCTCACATTCATCCGCTATATTGTAAGGATTATTTTCATTAAACCTGTTGTAAACCTGTTGCAGTAGCGCTCCAAGTCTTCGTTCGCCTGCACTCACGCTGTCATAGTTAAAGTAACGTTTGGGAGGCGGTAGTCCTACATAATTTGAAGTGTCGTGAGTGAGGAAAGTGTAAGGGAAATACCTTTTGAAACTTCAGCGTCTACGCCCATCACCTTGGGTAGCATAGCCAATTTACAAGGTATGAATAACAGTGCCTTTAAATTGAATATTTCTTATTTCCATCTGTATAAGCTTGTTTCCTATTTTCAAGGGATCGCCTGTAAATATCTTGGAGGACTCGTGTTCAACCAGCTCCTTGTAAAGGAATTGTGTATCAAATTTTGCAGCGTTATGGGCAAGAATATACAGTCATTTTTTTTAATTGGTCCACTAGCTGAACAATATACAAAGAGTTTCACGGGGGTGTCGTTTGCAGTCGTCTTAAAAATGTTTGTGCGTTTGCCACACATGCGACATTCATCAGACTCGACGTTCATGCACTCGTCACAGATAGTCCGTCTTACGAGTAGGAGGGTAATAACCCGTTTGGCTTCTTCGTCCGTGCATGTCTCTATGTCGTAGTATAGAGTTATACAAGGTTTTTTATAGGTTTGGTGTCTTTCATATAACAAACATGCTTTATACCATCCGCCTTATATTTCTCATAGCATGTAGTACAACAAATTTCATCACAGTTATGCTCAAATTTTCCCAAACTGTCCATCATATGAAACGTGTCGCACTCGCAAATTCTCATTTTCAAATTCGTCCCATTTGATTTACAGAATTCAAAAGAGTTATTATTGAAAAAGGTGCGTCTACATACATTACAGTCTCTCTTCTCAGCTTCACCTACTCAACTTTCACATCTGGGGCTATTACACTGCAATCCTTACAGTGATTCACTATATCATCCGTAAACTCGAGACAGCTCTTACACAAATCATGATGTCTTCCATATTTTCGGATTTTATCATAACTCGCGTAAAGAGCCCTTATATTGCGAATGGGGAGATACGTTGTCATTGACAAACCTAAAATAAGTAGAGGTTTTGTACGTTTTCTCACAATGCTTTTAAAAACATACACAGTCCTACGACGATCATCCAACCCAAATACAACTACACGCACATCCATTTCCTGCTCTCCCCTTTTCAACTCTATAGGCCCCATATCACAGTCAAATTTGAGCCTGCAGTCTGTAGCCAGTTTACGTGGACGCTGCACAACCGTAGACAGCCAAATTTTTTTTACCACTGTATTTAACACAATAAACATATGAGCCAAGACTATTGCTATAAAGCCGCAATCGCGATCGAGGTTTGTGTGGTTTCTAACTGTATCATAACTACCAAAGTTAAGAGTATAAGGTGTGGCCGTATGTCCTGCAACGCGGAAAACGTGGTCTATATCTATCGTGAGGTTGTCCATATTAAATTCGGTACTGCTTTGAGAGGCCTGCATTATACGCCCCAAAATGTACTCCAGATCTAAGGCAGCCAGACGTCTATAGGGTATTACTACCTAAAAACCGTCTCTATCTCCCTCATCTGACCCGAACCAGAGGGACAGTCGCGTCCTGACTTCACGCCCCTCACTGCTCTGAAGGGCAAACTCCACAATAAGCTCAACTGCGCGCCGCAGTCCGTGTTCAACACCGTTGCTATACATGGCTCACGGGACGACCCTGACTATGTATCGGTTTCTAGCCAGGGCTAGGGTGAGGGTGGCGCTGCGCACCAGCTCGAATGATATACTGCTGTCTATAGATTGAGATGTTGCTGACGAGGTGGAGGGCACAGCGAAAGGTGGTATTGAATAGGAATAAGTGGGTACAGTTTTATTTGTAGAAGGAGCCACTGTAGGGGCTGTACCGTAAGACGTAAAGGGCAGGGGTTCTATTACACTTTCAGAACTTACTGTGGGTCTAATGGACGACGCATTTGGAGAGTTTTACAGGATTTACACCTGACTTGGAAGGTGTTCCAGCCACGTGTATCTTGTCATGCACCCACTTTCTTCTCGAACTGTCGAGTGGAGGTGCTACATTTACCGTTGCTGAGAGTTTTGGAACGCTAGCGGGGGTGATGTTGCAGTTTCTAGCCTCAAGAACAACTACACTATCGAACTTAATCTGCAATATCTACGATGGGGACATGTTGCTGGTACAGTACCACATTCTCGTCATCATTCACGGTTCTAGGGAAGAAATAAAACAGGACTGTAGAATATAAGGAGCATCACTTAAAATTTTATATTTTGTAAATGTTCCATTTAAGAGTGTGACGTGTTAGAAATGGATTCTGCAGAAAAGTTCAGGTTCACGAGCACTTTTATATGCATTATATCCGGCCCTACATGCTGTGGCAAAACCGTGTTTATGCTTAAAAATTACAAAAGATAAGGACGAACTGTTCTCATTTTATGCATAAAGTTATATGGTACTATTCGACATATCAAGCCGTATTCAACGAGTACCAAGATGATATTTTGTTCCACAAAGGTGTTTATGATATTAGTTCTATAAATGGCAATGAGCACAAGGTTACTGTAATTGACGATCTCATGTTAGAAATGGATTAAACGTTTGCCGAGACATTTACAGTGTCCTCCTACATCTTAACATAAGCATATTCTTCATCAATCAGAATCTATTTTTCAAAAATGGATACATGCGCGATGTATTGGTAAATGTACAATATCTAGTCATATTTGCACAAAGTAGAGATGTGCCACAAATTGTAGTATTAGCCAATCAAATGTTCCCGAATCAGTGTATGAAGTGTTTGGAAGTTTATAAAAAAGCTACGAGCCAACGTTGCGAATATTTGCTTTGTGACCTTCACCCACGAAACACGTTTAGGGTGCTTCTAAGAACGAATATATTCCCAAACGATGCTGAAACGGTGTATATCTCAGAATAACAAAGAGGTTAAAGAAACATGCATTAATAAAAATCTATCATCGGCCGGCAGGAACTCTCCAGCACCTATTTGTTAAAAATATTGACACCGGCTTTTTAAAATGCATCTGTGAAATCTGTCTTAACGTTATAAAATGCAATGTACCAATGAAGGCCTCTCAGAAGTCTCGCTTACGTCGTTACAAGAACAGAATAGACGCACTCGCTCGTAAAAGTTAAACTGTGGGGAAGAAAGCGCGAATTATTGTACAAAGGGGGAGGTTCATTCCTAACCCACCGTTTTTTCAGTTTTGGGCCCTTTATTGTCTAGTTTAATGATGAAAGTAGTCGTGATTTCACACGAGTTGTACGCTTCACCACAAAACAGTCCAGATACGGTTCTAGAACCCCGTAAAAACAGGCTGAAAAGAATGGAAAGCGAATTGGTGGACCTATTAAGCAGTGAAAAGTCTCCTCATGGGAAAATAATCTTATACCAAGAAGCTCTGCAGAAATTTCTTCATGAGTACAAAAATTATAAGAAACCGGTGGAGTTCCCCGTAGTTGTCAAACATGGGGGTGATACCGAGCATGGCGAATCTATTGACGAACAAGTAAAGAACAAGGGTGCGAGTCCGCAACATCTCGAACATGTAATAAAAATCAGTCTCCTCATACATTAAGGAATAAAGGACTGTCTTTATTATCTATTGAGTGAGGATCCCATTATACAATGGTCCGATACAGGCGAGGTTGTTGTTGAAGGGTCAAAGGTACAGGAGTCGAACATCATTGATATCGTACATGACTTGATGAGAAAGTGGGAAAGGCCATCACCAGCAGGATGGGAACATATTAAAGCTAGACTACAGCAGATAAACATCCCAAAACATTGATAGGTAACCAGAATAGGTTAAAAGACTTGGAGCAAGTAAGGCATGTGCCACAGCTGAACAAGCCCTCGACTACAGTGGTGGCGTATCTGAAGAGGAAGAAGAGACCAACCAGCAACGCCCAACCCTACACCCGCGCCCCTCTAAAATACACAAATAGCTAACATATTAAGAAAAAGTTATTATGACATTTCTAATCCAGCCTCCTACGGGGGATGTTAATAGAATGTACAGAAGCGTTTATAATGAGGGTATAGAGAAGAAAGATGATCAGAGGTTTTTGCGTGAGCAGGACGCTTATACACTTCATAAACCGATGAGAAGAAGGTTTAAAACTGCGAAGACAGTAGCCGCATCGATTGATTCTCTTTCACAGTCTGATTTAACAGACATGCAAAGGTATTCGATTTATAATGGAGGCTATAGATACATTCTATTCATAATAGATGTATTCTCTAGATATTTGTGGCTAATTCCACTGAAAAATAAGTCGCCTAAAAAGTTGCTAAAGCTACAAAAGAGCTAATGGTGAAGGAAAACAGGATTCCTGCCTATTTTTTACGGACATGGAGAGAATTCATAGGCCGAGCTTTTCAGAACATGTTGGCAGAGTTTAATATCAGTTATGACACTCGCAATTCTGTGCATAAGGCATCTTTAGCCGAAAGAGTTTATCGTACCATAAAGGAACGCATGCATCGCTATTTCACACCACATAAAAACACAGAGATATATAGACATTCTGGAGTCGCTGGCTTCATCATACAACCGTTCACACCACCGAACGATTGGTACATCACCTAATGAGATTTTAAAGAAGTACCCATAGAGAGCCTGACGTGAGAAAAGATAATCGTAGGGCACCATCACGCTCCCTGCTTTTCAAAATCACTGATTATGTCAGACTGTTGCGTTCGTGGAATAAATTCGCGAAAGGATTTGAGAAAGGCTGGACTCATGAGATTTTTAAAGTTAGATCTATGAGGCCTAAAGACGAAGGGATGATGTATTACGTTGAAGATTTGAATGGTGAAGAAATTGCAGGGGGGGGTTTATGGCGACGAGATTCAGAAAGTAACATTTAACAGTCATTCTATCGTACTGCGATAGAATGACCCAAAGCCATTCACAATTTACCGAGGGGTGAGATATCAGCGTGGGAGCGGGATTGGGTCCATTTTTCGACTATACTGCGTACGGCTGTCCCCTAGCTGAAGAGTGGTACCAGATACCTCGGCAGGAAAGCATTACATTCAGGTCTTAATACGGTAGAAGACATAATAGCAGGGACTAATCCTAAAGAAGCTCTCAAAAAACGTTTAAAACGTACACGGGACGAAATTTTCAAAGATAGAAAGAGAAAAATGCGTGGCGGCGGAAATAAAAACTGGAAGAAAAAGCGCACTGTACGGAAGAAGAAGAAGGGGTTGTCAACTCGTGGTATTAAACGTAAAATGACAAAAATAAACAAAATGTTCTAAGCGAATGAAAACTATGGTTGACCACTTTTTTAACTTATATAAGCTAAGGCTGTTGAACTCGCGGGTCATAAACTGATTGCTACTTGCCGAAAGAGCTACTATTTCTGACGCGTCGTAGCACGCTTCATCCATCCGAGTAGTTCGCAGTGTTGTAAATCGGAGCTAGCTCTCTTTGATATGCCTCCTACGCAAACATATATAGAACATACCGACTTTATTATAGTTAATCCGCTAAACACTATTAGCTCACCGAGTGCTCCTATAGAATTCGTGATCCCGAGCTCAGGCCCTTACTTTTTTGACCCAAGCTGTTTGCACATGTACGCTAAACTAAGAATATCGTATTCAGATGGGTCGGATTGCGAAAACGACTACGTCGTATATCCAGAAACAAACTTTCTACACACCATATTCAGCTAGTGTTAGTCGTATATCCAGAGACGAACTTCCTACACACCTTATTCAGTCATTGTGACGTGTATTTAAATCAGGCCAACATACCGGCTGGGGCTGGGTACTACCACCTACAATCCTATCTGGGAAATATACTCAACTTTCTGAAAGAGGCGAAGAACACCTTTTTAACTGGCGAAAGTTATTATCAGGCTAAACATGAAAGTAGTATAAAGAGTAAGTTTAAAAAATCTAAAAGGAAGATCTATGACTGTTATGAACGAATGCACACAGATTTCGTGTTCCAGAAGTTACTTGTGAATGGGGTCGATATGAAATCAAAACTCACCTGTACGAGCCCTGAGATTTGTTTAAATCTCGGTGCTGACCAAGAAGAGGGTGCTAAGCCTGAAGTGATTCATATTATGGAGACATATCTCCGCGTACGGCGTGTGAAATTAAGCTCTGCTAAACAGATGAAAATTGAAAAAAATTATTACATGCCATAGTGAAATACCCAATTAATAGAGTCTAGATTAAGGTGCTTACAGTCTCTTCCGTGTTTAACATCAAAGCAAATAGAAAATATTGCTCTTGGGATTCAGCCTAAAAAGATAT
Source organism: Bathynomus jamesi (assembly GCA_023014485.1). Taxonomy (NCBI): domain Eukaryota; kingdom Metazoa; phylum Arthropoda; class Malacostraca; order Isopoda; family Cirolanidae; genus Bathynomus; species Bathynomus jamesi. The sequence continues at coordinate 177,281 of JAJOZX010005066.1, read as the reverse complement.
TAATTGGAATGCAGGAACACGCTTCTGTGAATGGAAAATACAAAAAGACTGCATTTAAATTTGAAAATTTCGGCCTTAAAAATGTAACTCTTTATGTCAACTAAGTACTTTTAGTGGGGAGCACTGGAGACCAGTTATTCAACAAATGACGAGTTTTCGCTTTGCGCGAGAGCATATAACAACCTGGCGCATATCGTCGGTGGCTGTGACAGTTTAGGCACCGGTGTAACCCAAAATGAATTCGCCGAGAGGGTCAACCTGTACCGTTTTCACCTCTCATAGGACTTCAGTGGGAATATAAACACGCACATAAGCCCCCAACAGAGCGGTAATATTTCACTCAGATTCGAGTTTGACAGCCCGATAGTCGTTTCTAAGCGTAGTAGTTTATCTTGAGTCGCAAGCTCTAATCGAAGTTGACCGCTTTAGGGGCGTTGTGATGGACTTTTAGAAATAGACACGATTACACTCCAGAGAGTGATGAAGAGTGACCGATTCACGCGTGACAAATTTATCGGAGTGTTTGCGAAGAATGAGACGGTGAAACTTCCAGTTACGAGAGACTGCGGCGCAATTATCGTGAATATAGATGTGAGCAGTGGAGACGGGGTCCATTGCATAGTCGTTTATTTCAAAAAAATAGAGAACGACTGTATTACTTTAATTCACTGGGTGAGCATCCCTGGAAAGATATTATTGTAAAATTTCTCGAACTCCAAATTCCAAAAATAGTGTGGAATCCATATTTTTTTCAGAGTTTGTACAGCAAAGTATGTGGGAATAATGTTTGTGTTTTCTCATGCATATGACCCGCGGGAACGAATTTACAGTTTTTTTAAAATTATAAAACTCGTGTAACTCAAAGGTTAATGATAAGGTAGTATGCAGCCACATAAAAATCCGATTCCCTTTCGTAGTCACCGGGTGTGATGTGTATGGGGCCTCGAGGGGTTACACACCCTGACTCAAATTGCCAGGATTAACCAGCCTTCAATCGAGACGCACTCTGACCTCAACTGCGGTTCCGAGCAGTTTCGAGGTTCCACACAAAATGAGCGACTTAGGGCCTGGTTGGAACTCCCTGAACTAAACCTCGGATGAACAGCCACAGAATCGAAGGGTGATAGCTCTTCGAGTAACGAAGTTCTTGATGCCAATCACCATCTCAACCCAAGTCGTACCCGAGTTAAACTCGACTGAGTTTGAATGACTCTGATCGAGTAAATAATGGCCAGCAATTTAACCACTCCTATACCTACTACTCTTAAATCTAATCCGGGGATAAGAGGAATCGAAATTATTAAATTCCAAGGCTCCTCAAATCCACAGAGCAGACAAGAGGGGGGTTACGTAACCTAATACGTAACGGTCAGTTTAATCCCACGGTAATACCTAAGGTAAATTACCGTCAGCTCTCCAACTTAACTTTAACAAAAATATTACCAGTTATCTAAATAATTATGTTTATAGCCCAATTAAATATTTACAATATGTACACAAGGAGCAGAATGGCTCCTGGTCCGAAATAGGACAAAACTCAAGATTAAACTACTGAGAACTAGTGGCAATAGTAGCCTAAACAAGGTTATGAACACTCCTTTCAAAAGAGATTTAAACTAAGTTAAACGTTTAAGATTTCAAAGAGAATCAATTGCAATCTAAGCAGAGCACAACCTTACAGCAGCAAAACTGAGGAACAAGTGACCATAATTTTTTACATCTACGAGCTCCCAGATTCAAGATGGCGCACGATGGGCGGAGCCTACAAATGTTACACGTCATTCCTCAAGGGAACGTTCTCTTGAATTAGATAGTAGTATACAGTATATCTACAATATGTTTACACCATATAAATTTAAATACTGTGGGAAATAATTCCCACATACTCCCCGGTGGAGATGTGCATACAACGTATGTACCATTATTCATTTAACTGACTTTGTATTCTTTGACGCGCTTGTACCGTAGCGTCACGAGTTTGTCGAACCCTTGTCTATACCAGAACAGGGGGTTGTTTCACTGCTTCCCCATATGAGAAGTCAGATACTTCCAATGGAATTAATTTGGTAATAGGTCTTGATACCACGGTCCTTTCTTTGCTGCCTAACACCACTGCCCTTACATGACCGTCACGACCGTAGATTAAATCTGTGATTACTGCCAGAAGCCAGTATAGTCTCGAACTTTCTTCTTCAATGAGAACTACGTCTCCGACTCGTATGGGAGAAGACCTTTCTTTATCTTTAAACCTATACCTCTCTCTAAGAGATGTAACGTACTCGTGACGCCACCTATTCCAGAAATGAGACAAGATCTGGCTGTATTTCCGATGTCTCCTGTTAAGAGAAACAGTCGACATAAAATCCAGGTCCGGATCTTGTACCGGTGGCAACGGCATATCCAACCGATTTCCCATCAGCAGTAACGACGGGCTGAGAGGCATTGGTTCATCAAGATCTCCACTGACGTATGTTAAAGGTATGTCATTCAACCTTGCTTCAACCTCTACTATCAAGGTACGGAGCTCCTCTGACGTTAGTAATGTCCGACCTAAAATTTTCTTGACGGTAATTTTCGTCAGTCCTATGAGCCGCTCCCAAAACCTTCCGAACCAAGGTGCTCGTGAAGGTATAAACCTCCATTCGCACGATTGGCGGACGAGACTTTGGTTGATGGAGGTATCTCTGTGGAATATCTTCAAAAACGATGCAGAAGCGATGAACGTCGAAGCATTATCACTGAGGATAAGCCTCAGGTAAGATCTCCTTCCGACAAATTTATGGAAGGCTCTCAAAAAGGACTCAGATGAATTATCTTCTACCACTTCCAAATGAACGGCTCTAGTTACTGCACATGTAAAGAGCGCAATGTACCGTGTAAATAATACTTTATCTCGATCTTTAATCATTAACGCCTCGATGTAATCCACTTCTGTTACTTGAAAGGGTCCTAATTCGGTTATCCTTTCTTCAGGAAGATGAGGTTGCATTAGAGCTTTATATCTTAATCCTTGTAGCCTCTGCCTCTTGCAGGTAGTACAAGCTTTCAAAACAGATTTTACCGTTTGTCGGATTTTCGGTATCCACCATTGCAGTCCCAGGTGTGCGACTACGTGTGTCATTCCAACGTGGAAACACTTAGAATGCCATCAGCGGTGATTAGTTTAGTAAATAAGTGTCCAGATGGAAGAAGTATAGGATACTTCCCACCGTAGGTAAGCTCAGAATATTTAAGTCGGCTTCCACATCTAAGAATTCCGTTTTCCAGCTTTAGCCATAACTGATTAACTAAATTTGGTGGTCGTTTATTCGAACTACCCGGGACAATAGGAAATCGCGTCTGGGAAGTCTCAAATTGCAAGATCTTTATCAGACTAGTCTTCGACTCTTCCAATTCTGTCACGGTAAATTCATGGGTAGTTTTGGGAGTTGAACTCTTACGTAATAACTGAATAAACCGCTACACTAAAGCCATTTTTTATCAATTTAGACAATTGGCTAAACCTATTAAAGTCTATCATACTAGGACTTGCAATGACAGCTGAAACTAGGGGTTCGCACATGGGCCAACCTTCATTACTAACATCACAATTCTTTTGGTTTAGGTGGAGCTTCTGATTTTGGGGACATTCTTGAGGATATGGTAACCAAGCCGGTCCCTGGTCCCATTTGTTAGTTACTACAAGCTGGCTGTAAGTAATCCCTCTCGAAATTAAATCACTGGGGTTATCGGCACTGCTTACATAATGCCATTCTGCGGTCGGAATTAAATGCCAGACTTCATCGACCCGGTTGCGGTGGAAAGGTTTTAATGGTTTATCCGAATGTAGCCAATGCAGAGCTACTGCACTATCTGACCAGCAATGGATAGCAGTGAATAAAAGCTCATTTGAATAACCATTCTTCACGTATTTTATCAAACGTGCTGACAACGTTGCGGCTGTCGATTCCAATTGTGGGATAGTTAAACCCCTTAACGGTGCTACTCTGGCTTCGGTCAAGACTAATGAGGCACGTTGCTTAGCTACTAGATACACCGCAGTACCATAAGCTTTCAAGCTAGCGTCTGAAAAGGCATGAAGCTCTACTTCGGATGCATTAATTTTCTGACGAGGTACAGTGTATATGAGCACACTTCTTCCAAGTCTCGAGCCACTGTATGCCAAATCTGAGCTAAGTAAAGAGGAAGGGGATCATCCCAGCCAAGTTTTACCCGCCAGATTTCCTGCAACAGTATACGCGTAAGTATGGTGACTGGCAAAAGATAACCTAAGGGGTCGTATAAACTAGCTGTTTTATTAGAACACTACGTTTGGTAGGATTATCTAAACCAAACTCCCTTTTTGGGCAAGACATGTATCATTAGTCACTTTCCAGGCCATACCAAGTACGTTAATTACCGGTTTTGATTCCAAGAGACCATCACCATGCTTATCAATTATTACTTTCAATGAAGGTGAATTCGTGGCCCATTCTCTTAGGTGAAGGTTGGCCTTTCCCAAAAGTAACTTATTAAATACTACCATGATTCTAAGATCAGTTTCATTATCAGCTACTCCATGTAAGTTATCTACATACAAATTTCTTTAAATAGCAAGGGCAGTAGGGGAGTTTTTTTTTTGTATGTAAGTGGTGCGCGATCGTCGCATTCAGCAAGAATTGGCTGCATGTTGCACCAAACAATACTGCTTTAAACCGATAGGTAACTAGACACGAGTGCGGCTTGTGTAGCTCCTTAGGCCACAAAAATCGAGTCGCATCCCGATCCTCCTCGTGTAAGCCTATCATTAAAAAGGCCTTGCCGATGTCGCTGATACATGCGTAACACTTAAGGCGAAAACGTAAAAGTATGTGGCCAATGTCTTCCACCAAAGACGGTCCCGAATATAAACATTGGTTCAAACTGTGGTTACCAGCAGAACAATAAAAAACTACGCGCAGAGGCGTAGTCGCGGAATCCTCTTTGACTTCATGGTGAGCTAAGTAATGTACACCTTTACCTTTGGCCAGTAGAGGAGTAGTAGGCTTTACCTCCTCTATAAAACCCTTTTCAAGTTGTTCCTTTATCACTTTGTCATAAAGTTGTAGCTGTTCGGGTTTAGATCTTAAATGGTTTAAAGTAGAATTTAATCTAACACCGAGCCATCCCATAATTGTCCTTTAATTTTCCATGGTTGGGCTTCCATGGTAACTTGGTAATATGTTGACCATTTCTATATTCATTATTATCATTAAACATCTTCAAAGTTTGGTCTTGTTGAGGATCTGGATGAAGGCAAATGCCTATCGTATCCAGTGACGATAACCCTTGAAGGGAAGTGGTTATGTTCTCATGTTCCGTTCCAATGTGTAGAACAGTTATTACGTCAGTAGTTACCTCCGGAAGTTCATTCCCATGCTCACATAAAGGACCAGATATTAGGTACCCCATGTGGGGTTTCAATAAATGTACTTTATCTGCAACCTTATGGCCAGTTATAAATTGGTAGTAGAAATCTGCCCCGATTAGTAAGTCCACATTACCAATATAGTCCGACGTAATATGGTTGGCTACCATGATGCCCCTCTTTTTTAGAGAGTGTACCGTAGCCTGCAAGCCTGGGATATTTATTCGAGAAGGCAATGTTTCTACCAGGACTGCTTCAATTTGTACATTACCCCGAGAAGAATTAATTTGGAGACGTACTGTGTCTTAAGTTTGCGACGTTCCCTTTGTATCATAACCATCAATCGAGAGGGTCATTGTTGAATTAGCCTTAAGCGCAATTTGCGTGCGGTGGTCTTAAGCAAGAGGGTGCGCTGGGCGCACTGATCGAATAACGTTCGCACACGCTTTGCACCTTTACCCGTTCTTAGTTTGACATGGCTGTTGACAACGCGATACCAGAGGCTAGTTTAGGTACCTGGTTAGACGTGGCTGCTGATACAGTAGTCGTATTTTCAATTGTACCGGTTTTTCCATCCGCTCATAAACACAAAGCAGTATTATGCCTCAACTTAAAACGTCGGCAAGTTTGGTTGCTACGGCAGTCATTAACTACGTGGTTATTTCCGCGACAAAGAGTATATAAGTGCATTTCCTTTGCTCATTCTGCCCTACTCTTTCCATCTTTATATGAATCACACTGTGACACAACATGTTCCTTAAAACACAATTTACAGGATAGTTTACGAAATTCTGAGTCCGTCTTTTGCCTGCGTTTTCTCTTTGATTTAGGAGTGACGTTAAAGTTGCCTGCTGTAAATTTATGATATTTCTCATAGGGTGAGTCATTCCCTTTTCCTATCCTGCGACTATGTTGGTCCCTCTTAGGGGGGACCGACGTTTCCGCCTTCACTTCTGGCTCAACATCTTGTATGTGTTCTATTTCGACATTCATAGCCTCGCGAAAGGCGTCTAATTCCCAGTAATTGGATCTTCCGGCTCTATTTAAGTTATCCCTAACATTATCAGGTAACTTTCTAATAAGAAGAGCGGCTAAAACAAAACCAGCATCTTCTACTTTAACTCCTAAGGATTTTAATCCTCTCAGGTGGCACTCGTATTCGGACCGGAATGCTCCCAAGTCCTTAGCGCTTGCGACGGGACCCTTTAGATCAGTGGTTCCCAACCTTTTTTGAGCCATGCCCCACCTCGACATCTCAAAAAATGTGATGCCCCCCATTAATATAAAAACAAATTTGGTGTTGAAAAGGTATTATTTAAAATTTACACTAATATTATTACATTTTGATATGGTTACCGGACATTCAATATGAGTAAATAAACTTGAGGTTGAAGCTAACTAAATTATTACCTGAAATAAATTCTCAGTTGAAAAGTTATAATTTTAAATTTCAATAATATGAGTACATTCAATATGAGTTCATTAAATATGAGTCAAGAAACTTGAGATTGAAGCTAACTATATTATTTCCTTGAAATAAAACTTCTCAGTTGAAAAGTTGCAATTTTAAATTCACAAAAAGTAATTTAATCAATAATACCACTTTAAATCACAATATTAGGTAAAAAACAGCAAATTCAAAGTTTGATAATCTCAAGTTAGTGAGATCCTTGAGCTTGATGTTTACTACAAATGGCTTTGATTTCAGGCACTAACTTAGTCTTAAGTCTCCTCGTTTTGTGATATCCAGTCGGTTTACTTATAAAAATTAGGTATAAATTTCATTTTATTGTAGCATTTTCAAATTGCCCCCCAAAATATTCAAATTGCCCCCCTGTGGGGCGTGCGCCCCACGTTGGGAATCACTGCTTTAGATCGTACAAGGCGTAAATATGCGCCTGTATGATGCGTTGTGGTTTCCCAAAAGTTCCTTGAAGAAGTTTAAATGCTTCTTCGTAATCATTATTGGTGAATTAAAACGCTTCAAGGAGCTTCAAAGCCTATCCCCGTAGTTGGACTCTTAAATAGGTAAACTTCTGAGAAACGGCTAGGTCCGTGCGCGTATGTACTGATGAACTAAAACTATCCAAAAATTGAAACCAATGAGTGGGCTTACCCTCAAAAATCGGTAATTGCAATTGTGGTAACTTTACTGAATTACCTGCAACCCTAGAAAGCCCATCTTCCTTTGAGGGCCGGTTAGCCTGCGCTTTCATGCGCTCTTGCTCGATTTCTAGCTCTTTAAGCTTAATCGTTTGTTCAAATTCGAGCTCCAACTTTCTCAACTCATCAGCACGGGCTTTCGCCGCCGATTCCTCAGCACGGGCTTTCGCTGTGATTCGATCTTTCTCATTCCTAACTCTTCAGCTCTTCCCTGACGCTCACAATCTGCGTTTTAGATACCCAATCTCTGAGTTCTTCGTCTTCATAGCCGAGATCATTGCCAGTTTGGGTGATGTCCTTAACCAATTGATATTCGGAAGACATTTTTAAAAGTCTGATTATGGCCTCAAAAGTTAACACACTATAATCAGAACGGAACTCGGCTAATAGAGCTGGTTAATCACACTATAAACATCCGGTTTGAAGGACCTAATTATGTGAGGACTCGAGGGGCTACACACCCTGACTCAAATTGCCAGGATTAACCAGCCTTCAATCGAGACGCACTCTGATCTCAACTGCGGCTCGGAGCAGTTTGGGGGTCCCACACAAAATGAGCGACTTAGGGCCTGGGTGGAACTCCCTGAACCAAACCTCGGATGAACAGCCACAGAATCGAAGGGTGATAGCTCTTCGAGTGACAAAGTTCTTGATGCCACTCACCACTTCGACCCAAGCCGTACACGAGTTAAACTCGACTGAGTTTGAATGACTCTGATCGAGTAAATAATGGCCAGCAAGTTAACCACTCCTAGACCTACTACTCTTAAATCCAATCCGGGGATAAGAGGAATCGAAATTATTAAATCCCAAAGCTCCTCAAATCCACAGAGCACACAAGAGGGGGGTTACGTAACCTAATACGTAACGGTCAGTTTAATCCCACGGTAATACCTAAGGTAAATAACCGTCAGCGATCCAACTTAACTCAACTTTAATAGAAATATTACCAGTTATCTAAATAATTATGTTTATAGCCCAATTAAATAGTTACAATATATACACAAGCAGCAGAATGGCTCCTGGGTCCGAAATAGGACAAAACTCAAGATTAAACTACTGAGAACTAGTGGCAATAGTAGCCTAAACAAGGTTATGAACACTCCTTTCAAAAGAGATTTAAACTAATTTAAACGTTTAAGATTTCAAAGAGAATCAATTGCAATCTAAGCAGAGCACAACCTTACGGCAACAAAATTGAGGAACAAGTGACCATAATTTTTTACAACTACGAGCTCCCAGATTCAAGATGGCGCACGATGGGCAGAGCCTACAAATGTTACACGTCATTCCTCAAGGGAGCGTTCTCTTGAATTAGATAGTAGTATACAGTATATCTATGTTTACACCATATAAATTTAAATAATGTGGTAAATAATTCCCATAATGTGTGAAGTTATATATATATATATATATATACAGGGCGTCCCAAAAAAATGTGTATACACACTTTAAATACTTATAAAGGCAGTGTTTATTAAAATACATTTCATTTTCAAAATGTAATAGAATCTACAGACATTATTTAATTGTTTTGTCAACGCCTGTTTTCAAACTGACGTCCGTTCTGGTCCAGGCACTGCTGATAACGCGAAGCAATGGAATCGCAAACATCACGAAACATTTCGTTTGGTATTTGTGTGCATTCTCGTTCAATGGCTGCTCTCAATTCAGCGACTGTTGCAGGTTTTATAGCGTAGACTTTGTCTTTTAAGTATCCCCATAAAAAAAAGTCTAGTGGTGTGAGGTCTGGTGAACGCGGAGGGTATTCTACGAAACCCCTTCGTCCAATCCACATCCACATCGTGCCAAGTACCACTCGCAATAACTCCACTCTTCGGTCCGGATCATCTTCATTAATAGCATGGACTAATCTTGGAATGTAACTTTTCCATTGACAGCGCTTCAAAATGCGTTGGACAGACGATTCTGAAATTCCTACCTCACGACTCGCTTGCCGCACAGATTTTCTTGGACTTTGGTGATACGTTTCCAGTACTCTTTCTTGCTTGTGGGGCTTGTCGATGTCCGTGGTCTTCCGGAACGCTTCTTGTGGACATTCTGAACAGTTCCATCGGCTTCAAACTTATCTCTAATTCGATGGTAAGTGATGGTAAGTCGCGTTGGTGGATCTGTTTGAAACTCCCTCCTAAACTGTCTTTGCACTTCAACTGCGTTTTCACACTTCCAGTAGCATTTTAGAATGAATTTCCTTTGTTCAAAGCTTAGTCTGACTGCCATTATTAATTATAATGGGTTTAACTTGGAAAGAAAGAAACATCAATTGAGCTATCAGCTGTTAAAGTGTGTATACATTTTTTTGGGACGCCCTGTATATATACAGTGCCCGCGAAAAGTATCCGATCACTCAAGAAAATACAATATTTTCCCTTAATATTCAGAGACACGTAATTCACTTTCTATTTGTTCTAGCGACATCTGGTAACTTTGAGGTTGCTCGCTGATATGAGAGCTATCCAACGCATTCTCAAATTAGTGTTCTGGTAGCCTTCGTTGCGGGTGGCTGTGTCTCAAATTTGTCAGATTTCACTGTTTGTGTAAATTTCTTGATATTTTTTTTTTTTTTTACAGAAAGTGGTGTAAATAAAATTTATATATAATGTGTGCTAAAAAACAACTTAAGAGTGATTGTCGAGGTGCTATTGTTGCTTTGCATGCATGTGGGAAATCACAGAGACAGATAGCTAAGGAATTAAACATATCCCAAAGTACCGTTAATTTATGGGTTTCACGGGCTAAGAACAATGGTGGCCTAACCACGCCAGTCCCTAAAAAACGATCTGGCAGACCGAGAAAAACAAATTCGCGAACAGACAAACTTATGAAACGTTTAGTATTGAAAAACCCAACAATAACTGCGAAAGAAATAAAATTTAATATGAATAATTTGTTATCTGGTGTTTCTGAACGAACTATCCAGGAGCGGCTCCAAAAAGAACTCGGATTACCATCTCGCCATGCTGCTAAGAAACCGTTCATTGATGAAAAAATGCGTAAAAAACGTGTCGCATTTTGTAAAAAATACATTCATTGGACTGTTTGATGACTGGAAGAAGGTTTTATTTAGCGATGAGTCGACATTTTTGACATTCAGAAGTTGTCCAAAAAAGGTTCGCCGGCCTATTGGCTCAAATAGGATGGACCCTAAATACACCCTAAAGACAATGAAACACCCTCCAAGTGTGATGGTTTGGGGTTGTTTCGGTTACTATGGGCGTGGAAACTTATATTTTCTTCCGAAGAACACAACTATGAATGGTGCACGGTATTTAGCAATGCTACAGGATAAACTTCTAATGGCAATGGCAATCCAAAGGACAAAAACATACATGCATGATGGTGCACCATGTCACAGGGCCAAAATAGTGACAAAATGGATTACTGACAATAAATTTGATATTTTGGATTGGCCTGGTAATAGTCCAGATCTCAATCCGATAGAAAATGTGGCTAATAATAAAAAATAAGGTTGAATGCCACGACACTGGCTCAGTCAAAAAATTACAAGAGGCCATCAAAAAGGTATGGTGCAAGGAAATATCAGTGGAAGTTTGTCAAAACTTGATTAAATCCATGCCAAAACGTCTAGAACAAGTCATCCAAACCAAAGGACAGATGACAAAATACTAATATAAGGTTAGTATACATTTAAACATTGTTTTTTATGTAAAAAATACAAATTTCAAGGGTGATCGGATACTTTTCGCGGGCACTGTATATATATATATATATATATAATTGTAACGATAAATTTCTTCAGCAATTAACTATTTTAATTTGTTCCAAATATCCACTACGCGTTGTATAGCTTTTAGTATTATAATGTGTAAATTTATAAAATGTAGCATTAATATTAATTTTTGTAAGCTTTATGGACGAGTATCATGTTTTGCAACTATTTTAAAATGTAATAAAACATCAAAATATAACCGATGTTCGTTCTTATTCTATTCGGCTAAAACAAAAAAAAAACATTATTTCTGCAATTAATTCGCATTCGCGTTGTGGTTCTCTACAAGACTTTCGAATGAGCTGTAAAACTTCTGATCTTTCGCCCTTTTCCACATGAATGGCACCAGGTTGGATTTCCTCCACGCCGTTCCGGAACGTATCTGCAAAAGCTCCATCTCAGCTCCACTGCTTTAAAAAAAAAATGAAAAAATTTATTCCCTACAAATTAAGTTTTACTCACAATTCAATATAAATAATTATTTCTGCGATTTAGTTGCATAATAAAATGTCGTTCGCTTCGATAATATATATATATATATATATAGAATTTTTTGGTCAATAAACTTAATTAAGAACTTTTTTGCCGATTAACCGATTAAGTTAATTAATTTAATTTACCAAGTTAAATTGTTTAAAAAGCTTAACTTAACTGAAATTTCTCCAAATTAATTTATTTATAAGAAAGACAAAAATAATAAAAGCTTATAGAAAATTTATCCTTATGCCTTGGCACGGTATAATATACAAAAAAAATGCATATAATTTATCAGCAATTGACAACCATACATCCAAGCTGATCCCGCATAATTACAGGTTTATTCGACCCAACCCTGATATATATATATTATATATATATATGTGTGTGTGTGTGTGTGTGTGTGTGTGTGTTTGTGTGTATATATATATATATATATATATATATATATATATATACAGGGTGGGCGGAAAGTAGCTCCCTATTTTGGATTGGTAAAAAAATACGTATATTATCCATTTATTTCAGAAAAAATAATATGAAAAGGTAGGCATACATGGTAGGTTTTCACTAAAATTCAATGTGGGCTCCAACTCTTTCCACCAGCTTCTGGAGCCGCCCAGGAATGGCGTCCACTGACTTTAGCAGGAACTCCGGCGGGATGGAGGACATGACTTCCCGAATTCGGTCTTCCAGTTCTTCCAATGTCCTCGGTTTGGTGCGGTAGACTTCTTCCTTTACCCACCCCCAAAGAAAGAAGTCGCACGGTTACCGCTGAAAAACGGCAGAATCGGTTCAGTGTAACGGTGTGGTGTGGTATGACCTCAGATCAGGTTGTGGGCCCGTTCCTTCTGCGCAACACCATGAATGCTGAGCGGTACCTTGCTATGTTGCGAAACGAGGTCTGGCCGGTTGTCAGCACATGGGAGAACATCGACGATCTGATATTTATGCAAGATGGCGCCCCTCCGCACTTCGCTCTTGTTGTCCGTGAGTGGCTGGATGCCCACTTCCCTGGGCGTTGGATGGGTCGTCGTGGTCCACATCAACATCAATGGCCAGCCAGGAGCCCCAACTTGACACCGTGCGACTTCTTTCTTTGGGGGTGGGTAAAGGAAGAAGTCTACCGCACCAAACCGAGGACATTGGAAGAACTGGAGGACCGAATTCGGGAAGTCATGTCCTCCATCCCGCCGGAGTTCCTGCTAAAGTCAGTGGACGCCATTCCTGGGCGGCTCCAGAAGCTGGTGGAAAGAGTTGGAGCCCACATTGAATTTTAGAGAAAACCTACCATGTATGCCTACCTTTTCATATTATTTCTTCTGAAATAAATGGATAATATACGTATTTTTTTACCAATCCAAAATAGGGAGCTACTTTCCGCCCACCCTGTATATATATATATATATACAGTGCCCGCGAAAAGTATCCGATCACTCAAGAAAATACAATATTTTCCCTTGATATTCAGAGACACATAATTCACTTTCTATTTGTTCTAGCGACATCTGGTAACTTTGAAGTTGCTCGCTGATATGAGAGCTATCCAACGCATTCTCAAATTAGTGTTCTGGTAGCCTTCGTTGCGGGTGGCTGTGTCTCAAAGTTGTCAGATTTCACTGTTTGTGTAAATTTATTGATATTTTGTTATTTTTTACAGAAAGTGGTGTAAATAAAATTTATATATAATGTGTGCTAAAAAACAACTTAAGAGTGATTGTCGAGGTGCTATTGTTGCTTTGCATACATGTGGGAAATCACAGAGACAGATAGCTAAGGAATTAAACATATCCCAAAGTACCGTTAATTTATGGGTTTCACGGGCTAAGAACAATGCCGGCCTAACCACGCCAGTCCCTAAAAAACGATCTGGCAGACCGAGAAAAACAAATTCACGAACAGACAAACTTATGAAACGTTTAGTATTGAAAAACCCAACAATAACTGCGAAAGAAATAAAATTTAATATGAATAATTTGTTATCTGGTGTTTCTGAACGAACTATCCAGGAGCGGCTCCAAAAAGAACTCGGATTACCATCTCGCCATGCTGCTAAGAAACCGTTCATTAATGAAAAAATGCGTAAAAAACGTGTCGCATTTTGTAAAAAATATATTCATTGGACTGTTGATGACTGGAAGAAGGTTTATTTAGTGATGAGTCGACATTTTTGACATTCAGAAGTTGTCCAAAAAAGGTTCGCCGGCCCATTGGCTCAAATAGGATGGACCCTAAATACACCCTAAAGACAATGAAACACCCTCCAAGTGTGATGGTTTGGGGTTGTTTCGGTTACTATGGGCGTGGAAACCTATATTTTCTTCCGAAGAACACAACTATGAATGGTGCACGGTATTTAGCAATGCTACAGGATAAACTTCCAATGGCAATGGCAATCCAAAGGACAAAAACATACATGCATGATGGTGCACCATGTCACAGGGCCAAAATAGTGACAAAATGGATTACTGACAATAAATTTGATATTTTGGATTGGCCTGGTAATAGTCCAGATCTCAATCCGATAGAAAATATGTGGCTAATAATAAAAAATAAGGTTGAATGCCACGACACTGGCTCAGTCGAAAAATTACAAGAAGCCATCAAAAAGGTATGGTGCAAGGAAATATCAGTGGAAGTTTGTCAAAACTTGATTAAATCCATGCCAAAACGTCTAGAACAAGTCATCCAAACCAAAGGACAGATGACAAAATACTAATATAAGGTTAGTATACATTTAAACATTGTTTTTTATGTAAAAAATACAAATTTCCAGGGTGATCGGATACTTTTCGCGGGCACTGTATATCGGGACTCGTTTAAATTCATTCCGAAAAAATTAGAAAATTAAACTAGTAAGAATGAAAGGGTTATGCACGTACACTTTTTTACTCACAATTCAATTTGAGAGAAAATGGAGAGATGAAATGCGAGCATATAATTTTCCACTAACAATTCGTGTATATAGCAATGTGAGGGAACCCTAACGTCCATTGCCCAGGGTTGTGTAATTTTTCAAACGCTATCAATTTCTTGCGAAGTAAGAAGCGTGCCGCTGTCTACAGCTTGAAATAACCCCGATTCAGCTCTGGAGAGCACACAAAAAATCACTTTTCACTACATATACATATATATATATATACATATACAAATACATATATATATATATACACACACACATACATATATACACAATTAGGGTGATTCAAAAATATCGATTGTTAGATTTTTTCCGGCCCACCCTCTAATTATGTTTAATTTTGTAAAAACGTAATGTATACAAAATTTCAGGTGATTCTAATGTATTTTAGGGGTCGCTACCGTAATCTAAACTATTACTTTTCTGTTAACTTTCAGGAAATTGAGTTTTGAACTGTGACGTTTTTCTTATATCTGTTCCGTGTGATAAGTGCGTTAATGCACATAGAGCTAACAGTGCTGAGTAAACACAACACTCTTGTAACCATTTACACTCTGTTTTGACCGAATATTGAGGGCAACCGGCACTTGTACACTGTACTGTCTGTACAGCTATAATTCAGTAGTCGTCTGACTGTCGTGAGTGTAAGAGGTTCTTCTGTCGACTCTCGTCATGGAATCCCCGCCATCTTCTACCAGGGCTACTGCTATGCACACAAGAAAAGATACTAATGTTTGGCTTATTGGACAACCATCAGATACACTTAAAACAACAGTTCTTCCATCAAAGCGAGAAACTATGGCTTTGTTTATGGCTTACAGAAACAAAAAACAAACAATTCGAGAAGCCTGCTTGTCTACTGCAAATGATGTGTTGGCAGTATGGGGAGGAGCACGAATTCCAACTAGAAAGAAGTCGCACGTTATTGACAAAATTGAGAAACTGTTCAAAGAATGGCAAGGATTAAAGAAAAATAAAGAGAATAAGGCGAAACAATAAAAAAATCTGTTAGATAAGCAAACCAAATGGAACCAAGAATTAGATAGCCTGTTTGATATAGCACATGCAGACGCTATGAAGCTAATTGACATTGAAGACGATAAGTTATTTCTAAAACTCCAGAGAGAACAAGGGCGAAAAGGAAAAATGGATGGGATTGATAAAGAGTTTGCAAAGAAAGAAAAGTATGCTAAGAAAAAGGAAGAACAATTAAACATAAAAAAGCAAGAGAAATGTCGAGATTTCAAGAAACTGTAGTTCTCAGTTACTCAACTAGTAGTTCTGGTGCTGAAAGACAAAATACAACATCTGATGAAGAGTTTACGGTTGATCCTAGTGAACCATCCACCTCAAAACAGACTGTACGAAAGAAACAAAAATTGCTTGATGATACATTGCTTGCAGCCCTTGATGTAACAAAAATGAACAATAGAAGTGCATCATTAGTGATGATACCAACGATTGAAGGGCTTGGAAAAAATACAGACTTCAATGTCAGTTATTCATCTATAAGAAGAGCAAGAGAAAAATTTCGGAAAAAATTTGGAGAAAATTTAAAGAAAGAGTTTAAAGCTGATGTTTCTTTAACCATTCATTGGGACGGAAAACTAATAGAAGACATAACAGGACGAGAAGTTGTTGAACGACTCCCTATACTGATTTCAGGAGATGGCATTGATCAACTTCTTGGTGTTCCAAAAATCACTGCAAGCACAGGAGAATTAACTGCAAATGCCGTCCACCAAGCTTGTTTGGATTGGGATATCTCAGACAAAATAAAATGCATGTGTTTTGACACCACAGCATTGAATACAGGTCGTAGAAATGGTGCCTGTGTTCTTCTAGAACAGAAAATGAAAAAACGGATGCTGTAGCTGGCCTGCAGACATCACACACTAGAAATAGTGTTAGAAGCTGTTGTTTCGCATTCATTGCCTGCATCATCAGGACCTGATATTGCAATTTTCAAACGATTTAGAATGAAATGGTCAAAATTAGACACAAAAAACTACAGAAACAGCATTAGATGATCCAAATACCATACCCAGCATTACTGATATAAAAGCAGAAGTGATTGAGTTTGCTATCACTCAACTTGAAGAACATCAACCTCGTGACGACTACAAAGAATTGCTGGAACTGACAATCATTTTCCTTGGTGGAGTACCAAAGAGAGGAGTTTCATTCAAAAGACCAGCTGGCGTTCACCGAGCAAGATGGATGGCAAAAGTCATTTATGCCATGAAAATAAGCAATAATGTAATAAAATAATCAATGTAATAATAAATTTATAATTTCTGTAATAAATAAAAATACAATATTAAATGTAACATATTTAATAATAAATGTAATAATTACGTAAAATAATAGAATCTATATGTATACAACAAGAAGATAGTTTTAAATTTATGCGAATGTGTTTAAAAAGTGGGTCCTTTTAATAAAATGTCCTTCCACTGTCGAAATAACGGGACCTAATCTATGTGCGAATTTCTTAAAGGCTCTGGACTGTTTTCCCTCTTGTTTTTGGTTCATTCGTTTTTCTGTCTCCACCCGAAGAGGATGCTAGTGGGCATCGAAACTGTTGTGGAAATAAACTCTGTCTATTAGAGTGGGTTTTTATTATCATATTGTGACTTTCACGTGGAAAAAGTGAAGTTTTTTTGCATGAGCTGGTAATGGTTTGACCCAAATACTTAAACTCTTGTACTTCCTCAATTACTTCACCATTCATTTTAAACCTTATATCAGCTGGCTGATTGCAGCTTTTAGGATGAAATTGCATAACCTTAGTTTTTGTAACATTAAAAAGAATATCATGTTTCTGCGAATACACTTCGCAGACTTTTAGTAGCCGATCCAGACCTTTAACAGAGGGACTTATTAACACCATATCATCGGCATAAACTAAGTTATTTATCTCACTGTTGCCTCATTAAGTGAAGCAATTAATCCGACGATATACACATTAAACAGCATAGGGGAGAGCAAGGAGCCTTGTCTCACCCAGCAAGAGGAGCCAAAACACTCGGATAGTACATTGCCCCACCTAACAGTGAAAGATTGGTGGGAATACCAAAATTTTAATAAATTTAATATGTACATGGGAACCTTCCTATCTTCCAGTTTTGCAAATAAAATATTGTGGTTCACCTTATCATATGCCTTACTTATATCTAGGAAACAGCTATAAATAGTTGAATTACTATCAATGTATTCAGATATTGTTTCTTTAGTATATAGATACACAGGTCAGTTGAGTGGCCTGTAATTATTGCTGGACAGAATGTCTCCGTACTTATTTTTGACCAGGGGCAAGATATATACCCTCATGAACTCTGCAGGGATATATATATATATATATAATATGTATTAGGGTGTGCCTAAAATTAAACTTTATTTTTTCTAATACCACATATCTTTATTTTGTGGCAATGAATGAAAAACTAATGTAGACAAAATTTTATTCAATTTAGTTAATATAACAGGGTGCTGAATTCACTGAAAAGTTCCACTTCAAAAAAGTTGTACCATAACTAAATAAATTCCATACTTTTAAGACTTTATTTCAACTTGAGCTTAATTATTTTCAAAATTTAACATAAATATACTTTTGGAGTCTTCTGAACATTCACTTAAGCCTATCTTTTTTAATCTCTTTGTAGGCCTATAGAAAAACTACACACATAATATATTTTACCCATAAAATAACCACATTATATTTTTTGAATAACACTTATTAACATACATTTTTTAGTAATATTTCTTGGCTTTGGGGTTTTGTTTCCTATGGTGTTCTACAACCTGCAAAAGGTACTGTTTTTTATTTTCATCTGTTGTTAGTGTTGCATTGAACTTCGTAATGAGAGCTACACCACGTTCTCCAAAATCATTTACAACTCTCAAATTTTTTACTATTTCTTTTGCGGCATTGTAATGTGCCAAAACTGACCACCTTTCAGAATCTTCATGAAGAAATTCTGCGAATACTCCTGTGATTGTGAAAAATGATTTGGTTGTTTGCGTGCAAAAATCAGGTAAAGTTTTGTGAGAAGGATCAAAGGGCTGAACCCTACGCACAAAATTTTCATGGCAAGGAACTTCTTTGCATTTATGGCCATCATCCTTTTGACATCAAATGATATCTCTGGATCAAAAAATGCAAGAGCAACATTTACCTCATTTAAGTACCATAGGTGGCGTCCAAAGACAGTAGTAAGAGCATTTGATAGATTTTGATTTCTAAGACAGTTCAGCTCTTGAAAGAGCTTCAGATCATTTGCTGGAGCCTTTATGGCCACAGAACTTTGGAACCATGCTTTTAAATATATCTTTACAAGAAATATATTAAAATTTAAAAAGTTTACCCATTTCCTTTCTGAAGCTGTATTTCCTTTTAATCTCAAATTCGGTATTTCTTTCTGTAGATTGAATTGATTTCTAAACAACCTCATTTTGAGAGAGTAAATGGCTCTTGACATCCAACTTGCTCAATGGACAAGACCTGGGCGCTTAAAAGAAATACCTGTGATTGGAATCCCGCCCGAAAATATGATTGAGAGCTCCAGAAGCTCTTGATAATCATCCCGAGGCTGTTGTTCATGTAGGGTTGCGTTTGCGAACATGATAATGTCATCTTTAAGAGCAATAATTTCTTCTGCGCCAACATCTGCATAGGTAATAGGCCGATACTCATTTTGAATGACCTTTGGCCAGAATTTCTGGAAATGCTTGAAAATCTCTATGTTTGGAGATTTTGAGTTATCGTTCAAAAGTATCTCATATGCTTTGCACAAAACAAGCTCATGAATGTGATGTCTGCATGCCAGAAAAAGTATATCCTTTTTAAGGTATTGCTCTAGTATAGTGCATGTACCTGCCCTTTGTCCAGTGTTGCTGGCAGTAGTATCGAAACTTAAGCCAATAATTTTGTGTGTGATATTCCACTCTTCAATTGTTTCAATTACTGCTTTACCGACTGTCTCTCCAGTGGAATCAGGAAGTTTTGGGACACTCAGTAATTTTTCAACACCATTTCCAGAAACTGCGATTGGTAAGCGATCAACATTTGTCTGATCTTGACTTGTGAGATCTGGTAACATTTTGCCATCCCAGTGTAAAACAAAAGGGACATGAGCATTGCCGAAGGAGTTTTTTATTTCCAGCGCACTAGTTTCCCGATATTTGGCTCTAGCCCGCTGAATGGCCCTGTGACTAATTACACAGGTCAACAAAAAAAAAATTTTTTTTCGTTGCCAAGGAAATTCGTACGAATTTAGGGGATTTTGGGGTTGCTGAATTCCAAAATGAAAGTAGTTTTTCCGATTTGGCTCTAGTTCTTGAGATAATGAATACCCTCAATTAATAGGAAACGTAACCATAACGCGTGCATATGGGAAACTACCGGAACATTCTAGATGGTGAGACCGAATAAAATGCCATTATGTATTTCATGTGTTTACTTTTGTATGATTTGAGACAATTTCAATGCGATTTGTAAGTAGGCTCCGCCTGAACATTAAATTTGTTGCATTTTTACGTGTTTCAATGGGGTCCCAATTATCTCATAAATTAGAGCCAATCTAGCAAAACCGATGTCATATTCGGAATCAGCACCACAAAGTTACCCCAAAATCACTCTAATATGATTGGCAATAAAATGAGTGTTGACCAGTGTTATCATGTCACCAACATCATGTCCAAGACTTTGTGCTACGGCACTGATAATTTGCGATGCGCTTCTACTTGTTGTTGATGTTCTGTCCAGTGCAGAGACAACTGCTTTATCAATTACCTGTTTAGTGCCTCGTTTAGGTTCCTTACGAATTGAAGCTTCGTTTAGAGCTTTATCAGTATTGTAGGTTGAAGTTGAGGGAAGGCAAATATCTTCATCACTGCTGGAACTGATGCTACAAACAACAGTTGCGACAGTTTCTTGCATTTCTGAATGAGCTTTCAAACGCTGTGATTCCAATGCTCGTTCTCGCTTCATGATTCGTTGCTGTTTCTTGACTTCTTTCTTGTCTATACCTGCCATATAACCTGGTCGGCCTTTCTGTCTTTGAGCAATAAGAAAAGCACGGTCTTCCTCTCTTTTGGTTAGAGATAGGACATTTTGATGAGCAATGTCAAATAATGTACTTAGAGATTCGAAAACTTTTGTTCCTTTGAACACTGAGTCTCTGTTTTCCTACTTTTATTCCTTTTCAATAAATTATAATCATCAACAAGTTTATTAATCAGTTTGATAACATAAGATTTGTGGCTCGTTGCAATTTTTGCCTTGTCCCATATATTCATCAATTCCTTTGCTACTAAATGTATAGACTCCTTACGGGAGCATTTTTCTTCGTGCAAATGGAAAAAATAAACTGACAAAATTTCCTTTTTTAGTGGTAGTTTTGTCTCTGGTAGGTGCGCAAATGGAATTTCTAACAGATAAACAGCTTCTTTACTTCTTGTAGAAGACATAATTTTGTTTAGCCACTATAAGGATCGAATATCATATTCTAAACACTATCTGAAAATCTGAAACAGAAAAACACAATTATATATATATATATGGTTGTATACGTATTAGAGGTCTGCGTGGGCACCTTAACTTGACCCGCATCCGCCCCGCACCCGCAAGTATTTTGAAATGGGGCCCACATCACGCCTGTAATGTGGGTGCCCGCGGGCAACCCGCGCAGGCCTCTAATATGCATACACACATGTAAACGTGTTTGTGAGCGTGTGAGAAAAATTAGCATTGCCTATCTGCACCGACGTAAGGTTCGCGAGTGACTGAGAATGACAGGTTTAGACTTGAGCTTTTGAAGTCATTGAGCACCCACTTAATATTCATTAAATTCAACAAGATTTTTCCTGAAAAGTTTTGTTTCAATATGTAACCAATTCACATTGTGTGCTAAGCTGTAAGTCAATTTTAAAATTTTGTCATATATACAATGGGCATACCCTAATATATATATACATTAAACAAGTGTTACATATTCTGATTTTGTTGTATATACAATTCTTCTGTATAAGCTCTATTATTTTGTTTTAATGCTTATATATATATATATACATACACAAACTCAGAATGGTCCCCTGAGAAATTTATATGTTAAACACAGACCGTGCATGGAACAAGGAACTCTTCTGGGAAAATTAAATCCACTATAGTCCGAATAAGTAATGGTAAATGACAAATACCATAGTTTTTCTTTTTCATGATGCTAGCCCGACGTGGGCAACGGGTCTCTCGCAAAGAGATCCCATAAATATAGCTTCCCTCACCAGCTATCTGCAAAGCTAAAAATACAATAGTTACCCCTTTTTCTTTGTTTATTCAATCCGACGTGAATGCAACGAGTCTTTTACTTATATAGAGGTTCTGAATGTAGGGACTAGGCTTCCTTTAAACCCTAGGTCCATGTCCCAAAGCTGGATCCTGTCTGCTTTGCAGATAGCTGGTGAGGGAAGCTATATTTATGGGATCTCTTTGCGAGAGACCCGTTGCCCACGTCGGGCTAGCATCATGAAAAGAAAAACTATGGTATTTGTCATTTACCATTACTTATTCGGACTATAGTGGATTTAATTTTCCCAGAAGAGTTCCTTGTTCCATGCACGGTCTGTGTTTAACATATAAATTTCTCAGGGGACCATTCTGAGTTTGTGTATATTAAACGGACGTGTTACGTGCCTTGAAAAGTGGACGCTCAATGTCCCGGTTGAGGTTTAAGTTTTGTTTTTTTTGGCTAAAAATACAATAGTTACCCCTTTTTCTTTGTTTATTCAATCCGACGTGAATGCAACGAGTCTTTTACTTATATAGAGGTTCTGAATGTAGGGACTAGGCTTGCTTTAAACCCTAGGTCCATGTCCCAAAGCTGGATCCTGTCTGCTTTGCAGATAGCTGGTGAGGGAAGCTATGTTTATGGGATTTCTTTGCGAGAGACCCGTTGCCCACGTCGGGCTAGCATCATGAAAAAGAAAAACTATGGTATTTGTCATTTACCATTACTTATTCGGACTATAGTGGATTTAATTTTCCCAGAAGAGTTCCTTGTTCCATGCACGGTCTGTGTTTAACATATAAATTTCTCAGGGGACCATTCTGAGTTTGTGTATATTAAACGGACGTGTTACGTGCCTTGAAAAGTGGACGCTCAATGTCCCGGTTGAGGTTTAAGTTTTGTTTTTTTTGGCTAAAAATACAATAGTTACCCCTTTTTCTTTGTTTATTCAATCCGACGTGAATGCAACGAGTCTTTTACTTATATAGAGGTTCTGAATGTAGGGACTAGGCTTGCTTTAAACCCTAGGTCCATGTCCCAAAGCTGGATCCTGTCTGCTTTGCAGATAGCTGGTGAGGGAAGCTATATTTATGGGATCTCTTTGCGAGAGACCCGTTGCCCACGTCGGGCTAGCATCATGAAAAAGAAAAACTATGGTATTTGTCATTTACCATTACTTATTCGGACTATAGTGGATTTAATTTTCCCAGAAGAGTTCCTTGTTCCATGCACGGTCTGTGTTTAACATATATATATATATATATTAAAACAAAGTTTTATACCTGAAAGGACTCATGCAAGAAGCCGGAGCAGACTTTACATGCCTCACGGAAACTCATCTAAAGGACTGCCAGGCGAACTGTGAAAATTGTGAGTCCTGTATTGACAAAAAAGAAATACAAATTGACAAATATAACATCCTCCGAGCCGACAGAACAGTGAGACGTAAAGGAGGATGTGCTATTTACACACACGAAAGGCACATAGCAGAAATGGCTATAAGTACCTCAAACAACTACGTAGAATGTGTGGCAGCAAAAATTGAAAAATTAAATATGGTACTAATTGTAATGTACAGACCCCCAAACACCAACCTCAAAATTTTCAGATTCCATTACAGAGTAAGAAACTTGGTAAAAGATCTACATTCTCCAACCCCAAATATTTTTCTCTGTGGTGATTTTAATTTCCCATTCATGAAATATAAAAGGATAGGAAAAAATATATGTATACACCAGGACAAGGGGGGCACACGAGAAGACCAGGAGCAGGTAAAAATGCTACTAGCTTTAGCTGATGAATTTATGTTAACGCAAGAAATAACAGTAAACACAAGAAAAAACAACTGCCTAGATTTGGTATTCACAAACAACAGTAATTTAATTGATAATGTGGAAATATCCCCAACTAGGATATCAGACCACAACATCATTGAAATAACAACTAATATAAAGGCAACAGGAAAGGAAAGAACACGCACAACAGAAAGAAGCAAATTCGAAATTTTTAATTTTCACTCCAAAGCTATAAACTGGGAAGAGGTGACATCCAGCATGGAAGTAATAGATTGGAAAACCATTTTCGAGGCCAAGACAACGGAAGAGATGCTAATGACGTTAGAGGAGAAGACGTTAGAAATTGTGGAAAAACACGTCCCAAAGATACAACAAAGAGGAAAGAGAAGCAGGTTCGAAAGACAAAAGAGGGCATTGTTCCGAAAGAGAAAAAGAGTGACTGCAAAATTAAGTAATTGTAAAGATAACATCAGAAGAATATTAAATGATAAACTGCAAAGTATCGATGTCGTCATAGAGGAACTAATCGAGAAGCATACAGAAAAAGAAGAAGATGACGCTATAGAAGCGATAAAGGCTAACTCAAAATACTTCTATAATTTCGCAAAAAGAAAGTCGAAAAACTATGCGACTATCGGGCCTTTAAAAAATGAGAATAGTGATTTATCTGATGATCTAACAGAAGTAGCTGAAATATTAAAAGCTCAGTATGAATCATCTTTCAGTATCCCAAAAACTGACAAACTGATATGCGATAGAAACGCGTTCTTTGAAGAAGAACCACAAGGGAAAGTATAACGGATTTCGACTTTACGACGGAGGATATTGCACAAGTCATAGGGAAACTAAAAACACACTCAGCGGCAGGACCGGATAAATGGAATGCCACACTGATCAGAAACTGCAAGAATGCAATCGCTGAGCCCCTATACTGGATATGGAGACGATCATTAAACACGGGAGAAATACCGGGCATCCTGAAGAGCGTGAACATCGTCCCAATATATAAAGGAGGAGATCGATCCGAGGCCAAAAACTATAGGCCAGTGTCGCTTACATCTCATCTCACCAAAATATTTGAAAGAATTGTTAGACAGAAAATCTATGACTTTTTGGAAACTCAGAAAAATTCAATGATAACCAACACGGGTTTCGGTCAGGCAGATCATGCCTGTCACAGCTAATGGAACACTACAACAACATTATTGATTCACTTGAAAGTAATGAAAACTATGATGTACTATACACAGACTTTGCTAAAGCGTTCGACAAGTGTGACCATGGAATCATAATACATAAACTGAAATATATGGGAATAACAGGAAAAGTAGGGAAATGGATATAAATTTCCTTAGTGAGCGGAGGCAAGTCGTTACAGTACAAGGAGTATCTTCATCAGAATCAGAGGTCCTCAGCTCAGTACCACAAGGAACGGTATTAGCTCCACTACTCTTCATAATCATGCTAACTGACATAGATGAGGACGTTACCAGAGACAGCACAGTAACATCCTTTGCAGATGACACAAAGATCAGTAGAAAAATACGAAAACCAGAAGACATAGGATCTCTACAAACCTACATAAACAAAATTTACAAGTGGACGGAAGACAACAATATGAAGTTTAACACCGAGAAATTTCAGCTATTACGGTACGGAAAAAGAGAAGACCTAAAGTCCATGGAATATTATACCCCAAATGGACAGGAAGTCCAGAGAAATTCCAGAGCAAAAGATTTAGGGGTTGTAATGACAGATGATGCGAAATTTGAAACACAAAATAAGATAGCAGTAAACAGAGCAAAGAGAATAACGGGTCTGATATTGAGAACTTTTAAACGAAGGGATAGGAATGTAATGATCCCCCTACTGAAAACCCTGATAATACCCAAACTGGAATACTGCTCGGTCCTAACATCCCCATATAAAAAAGAAGACATTAGACAGCTGGAGGGGATTCAAAGAAGTTTCACAGCCAAGATCAATGGGTGCAAAGAACTAAATTACTGGGAAAGGTTACGAGAACTAAACCTATATTCACTGGAAAGGAGAATAGAGAGATACACCATTATTTACACTTGGAAAATAATGGAGAAACTAGTCCCTAATCTTACTCTGAATCCGATAACTCCCCAAACAACGGTGGAAGGTAGAAACGGTAGACTGTGTCGTATTCCCAAATTGAAGGCGAGACAGGGAACATCCTTAACCCTGAAAGAAAATAGTTTTGTAGTGAGAGGACCAAAACTATTTAATCAGCTGCCCAAAGACCTAAGAAACACGAAGGGAGTTGCAGTGGAAATCTTCAAAAGAAGACTTGACGCCTGGCTCAGAACAATCCCCGATGAGCCGGGCGTACCTGGCTATGTGAGGTGGAGAGCGCAAGAATCCAACTCACTACTTCACCAGGCCAACTCGAGAGGAGGGGCGACACGCTTGACCTTCGCGAAATGAGAAATCATCACGTGGAACCTTTGTAAGGTTGTAAGGTAAGGTTATATATATATATATATATATATAATCATGCGGGTTGCTTCTACAGAGCTTCAATTTAATATTTAGGAGAAATCCAATGACAAGGAGAAATGTAAATGCCATGAAAAGTCTTCTTTAATGCGCAACGTTTCGAGCAATACGCTCATCTTCAGGCTGTATAATAACAAAGTGAAATTAAAATCAATAATTGAATGAAAAACAAGACAAAGAAAATTTCTATAACCTATTCATAAAGGCAAATTTTAAAAGACTGAAAAAAGGGGTTAAATTCTAAGTTATACAGATTTACATATAAAATTAAGAAGCTATTTTTAATTACATATAGTAAATGTGAAATTAATACACTGGAAAAATTAACAATAGTACACTGGAATAATGAAACTAACTAACCTTTCACTGCAATTTCCGAGGCTAGACTAATTTAAGCAGAGGCAAAACGAGAAAACATAAGATGGTGAGGGCGATTGGGGAAGGGGGGATTATAAGGAATTGGGGAAGGAGGTGGGATTATAAGAAATTTAGGGGGACAGCTGATGAGTCAACATTTAGCGTAGGGGTCAAAGTTTTAATGTAAAGCGATTCCAGAATTCTAAGTGAGTTGGGACAAGTATTACAACCAAGAATTTTAAAATTGTCCAAAGTGACATCAGTTTTACATTTTATACTGTGTTCCCGAATACTAGAAACTTCTTTAGTTTTTAAGATTTTACCTGTTCGGCCACTTATTCCCATATGCGAATAAAATCTAGCCCTGAGAGAGCGAACAGTGCTGCCAATGTAATTCCCAAGGAGACACCTAGGGCAGGTAAATAAATATACAACACCGCTACGCAACGAGTCAGGGGTTCGATCCTTCGCTGAGAAAAAGCTACCTAAAGACGTTTTATTATAATATATGATGCGGAAATCAGTATGATAAAAAATTTCCTTAACAACTTTGTAAATTTAAGCTTAAATTCCTTATTCAAAGGACCCATTTCAGGTACCAAGAAATATTTTATATCCTTCGGCACTGTAATACAAGGAAGTTGAGGGCTATAAACATTATTTAAGAAGGATCTAATTAGTTTATCTACATATTGAACAGGAAAACTATTATTGGTAAAGTATGATCTTAGATTATTAAATTCATCATTAAGTAAGGTAAAACTAGAGGTCAAATTATATCCTCTGAACAGGAGAGTTTTAATACAAGACATCTTATAGTTGAAATCAGTAAAACTAAAAAAATTCATGCCAAACCAGTGAAAGTGGGTTTGCTGTAAACTGATGTAGTAATAGAATCACCGTTTTTCGAAATTAAAAGATCTAAAAAGGGGAGGGAGCCATTTTTCTCAGTTTCCATTGTATACGTTATATTGGGGTGCAAAGAATTTAGGAAGTTAAAGAATTGTTGAGCTTGTACCGCATTATCAAAGACAGCTATCGAATCATCAACGAAGCGTCGATAGAAAATTGGCTTGAGATGAGTCGGAGATTGTCTAAAAATTACACTTTCTAAATGAGTCATAAAAAAATCAGCTGCTAACGGTCCGACAGGTGATCCCATCCCTACACCATCAATTTGTTGGTAAACCTTATTGTTGAAAGTAAAATAGCATTGTTTGAAGACCAATTCTAAAAGTTCCTTAAAATGAGACAATGAAAAACCATGAAAAATATCAACCGAGCTAAAAACCCTATCTAAAATAATGGCAATGTACCTGTATCTGAAACTATTGCCATTATTTTAGATAGGGTTTTTAGCTCGGTTGATATTTTTCATGGTTTTTCATTGTCTCATTTTAAGGAACTTTTAGAATTGGTCTTCAAACAATGCTATTTTACTTTCAACAATAAGGTTTACCAACAAATTGATGGTGTAGGGATGGGATCACCTGTCGGACCGTTAGCAGCTGATTTTTTTATGACTCATTTAGAAAGTGTAATTTTTAGACAATCTCCCACTCATCTCAAGCCAATTTTCTATCGACGCTTCGTTGATGATTCGATAGCTGTCTTTGATAATGCGGTACAAGCTCAACAATTCTTTAACTTCCTAAATTCTTTGCACCCCAATATAACGTATACAATGGAAACTGAGAAAAATGGCTCCCTCCCCTTTTTAGATCTTTTAATTTCGAAAAACGGTGATTCTATTACTACATCAGTTTACAGGAAACCCACTTTCACTGGTTTGGGCATGAATTTTTTAGTTTTACTGATTTCAACTATAAGATGTCTTGTATTAAAACTCTCCTGTTCAGAGGATATAATTTGACCTCTAGTTTTACCTTACTTAATGATGAATTTAATAATCTAAGATCATACTTTACCAATAATAGTTTTCCTGTTCAATATGTAGATAAACTAATTAGATCCTTCTTAAATAATGTTTATAGCCCTCAACTTCCTTGTATTACAGTGCCGAAGGATATAAAATATTTCTTGGTACCTGAAATGGGTCCTTTGAATAAGGAATTTAAGCTTAAATTTACAAAGTTGTTAAGGAAATTTTTTTATCATACTGATTTCCGCATCATATTTATTAATAAAACGTCTTTAGGTAGCTTTTTCTCAGCGAAGGATCGAACCCCTGACTCGTTGCGTAGCGGTGTTGTATATTTATTTACCTGCCCTAGGTGTCTCCTTGGGAATTACATTGGCAGCACTGTTCGCTCTCTCAGGGCTAGATTTTATTCGCATATGGGAATAAGTGGCCGAACAGGTAAAATCTTAAAAACTAAAGAAGTTTCTAGTATTCGGGAACACAGTATAAAATGTAAAACTGATGTCACTTTAGACAATTTTAAAATTCTTGGTTGTAATACTTGTCCCAACTCACTTAGAATTCTGGAATCGCTTTACATTAAAACTTTGACCCCTACGCTAAATGTTGACTCATCAGCTGTCCCCCTAAATTTCTTATAATCCCTCCTCCTTCCCCAATTCCTTATAATCCCCCCTTCCCCAATCGCCCTCACCATCTTATGTTTTCTCGTTTTGCCTCTGCTTAAATTAGTCTAGCCTCGGAAATTGCAGTGAAAGGTTAGTTAGTTTCATTATTCCAGTGTACTATTGTTAATTTTTCCAGTGTATTAATTTCACATTTACTATATGTAATTAAAAATAGCTTCTTAATTTTATATGTAAATCTGTATAACTTAGAATTTAACCCTCTTTTTTCAGTCTTTTAAAATTTGCCTTTATGAATAGGTTATAGAAATTTTCTTTGTCTTGTTTTTCATTCAATTATTGATTTTAATTTCACTTTGTTATTATACAGCCTGAAGATGAGCGTATTGCTCGAAACGTTGCGAATTAAAGAAGACTTTTCATGGCATTTACATTTCTCCTTGTCATTGGATTTCTCCTAAATATTATATATATATATATACACATATACATATATATATATATATATATATATTATATATTATATATATATAATGTTATAATGTTATAATGTTTCAGACCAACAAAGACCCTAGGATCCACTCATGGCTGGTCTACCTAACTGTGTTCGTGTATTGTGTATGTCCTCCGTGGTGGCGGAGGGGACCTACAATTTTACGTGGGTTCCGAACCACAAGAACATAAGAAATTTATGTAAAAACTGCCGGTAAATTGGCAACGACCAATTTTTACGAAACTAAATAATTATCAATTTAAAACTAATTAATTATCGATTTAAAACTAAAGATAGAATCTCTGATCCAGAGGATCAAGTCATAATAGACTACTATCCACAAATATGTTACACTCTATATCTATTTATAAAGGACATGCAAATATATCGGATCCAAAGAATCCAGTCAATTTCATTACGGTATCCATCAAGTCACGGTCCATATCGATTACGGACCAAGTCAAAATTTACAATCATATACATTACAATATATACACTTACGAGAAAAAGAGTAGGTGTTGCTGTAAAGACTGTACAGTAATGTAGAAATGTGTGTGCACTGGTTGTGTTATTTTCATGTTTGATGTAAATATATGTGTTAAATAAATGATGTATGTATTATCCCTGTTTTGCACCTAATTTATATTCATATTTACAGAATGTATTTCATGAATAATATATATTAAATAGACAGAACGATGCAGTTGTTTTATTTCTCCTTTGCAACATATAAACAAATATTAATGGAAATGAAGGGTGTTATATATATATATATATATATATATATAAACGAAACTCTGTGTGTGTGTGTGTGTGTGTGTGTGTGTGTGTGTGTGAGTATCTAAGGCGACTGGCTGTTTCAACTAGCGGGGATTCGGAAGCCCACAAGGATGACCACATTTTACTTTAAGAATTTGTTATGAGTGGTGATGCCCCTCCAGTTAACCTATGTATGTAAATATAAGTCATTAAACTAAGGCGACTGGCTGTATTCTCTGGCTGCTTACTCTCTAAAGAAACTGTCTGATAGCTGATTACGCCATACGATTGGCTGGCTCCTATGCCAAATGGCTGTGATGCTAATAACCCCCAACCCCAGGATGGCTTGTGAAGACTTCATTATGCGATGCAGTATGCCTGCAAGAACTCTCTCTCTCTCTCTCTCTCTCTCTCTCTCTCTCTCTCTCTCTCTCTCTCTCTCACACACACCCACACACACACATACACTCTCTCTCTCTGTCTGTTGCGGGAGGTACGCGACCAGGTAGCTCCCCACCTGGCTGCAGTCTTCAATAAATCGTTGGAGACAGGCCAGGTGCCTGGTGACTGGAGGGAAGCCAACGTGACCCCTATCTTTAAAAAAGGGGATCACGAAAGTCCAGGAACTATCGTCCCATTAGTCTCACTTCGGTTGTAGGTAAATTATTAGAGGGGTTAATAGCGGATAGGATCGTTGACCATTTGGATTCCTACAAGCTGCTTGGGGACTCCCAACATGAGTTTAGACGGCATAGGTCGTGTCTCACCAACTTGTTCGAGTTTTTCCACGTCATGTTGAGTGAGTATGATAAGAGTAGGGCGATTGATATACTTTATCTCGACTTTGAGAAAGCCTTTGATAAGGTACCTCACCGCCGGCTAATGGCCAAAGTGCGCGCGCTGGGTATCGGGTATCGGTGGGGAAGTAGGTAGGTGGATTGAAAACTGGCTGAAGAATAGGCGGCAGAGGGTTGTAATTAAAGAGGTTAGTTCGGGTTGGGCCTCGGTCACTAGTGGGGTTCCTCATGGTTCCGTTTTGGGGTCACTGTTGTTTATCATTTACATAAATGATATCGACGGTGGCATCGTCAGTAGGATCGCCAAATTCGCTGATGACACCAAGCTTGGGGCCAATGTTGGGACGCCAGAGGCGATCGAGCAACTGCGTGCAGACCTACGTAGGATAAGAGAGTCGTCCGAAAAATGGCAAATGCAGTTTAACTTGGGTAAATGCAAGGTGATGCACATTGGCTACGCCAATCCCAAGTCGGACTACTCGATGTTGGGGAGTAATATCGAGGCCACTGATTTGGAAAAGGACTTGGGTGTGCTAATTAGTAGCAACCTTAAGTTTACGAAATAGTGCGTAGAGGTGGAAAAGAAAGCCCAGAAGTTGTTGGGTTATATCAGGAGGCAATTTCGATTTCGGAACAAGGAGATTGTGCTCTCTCTGTACAATTCTCTGGTTCGGTCGCACCTGGAGTATGCTGTGCAGTTCTGGTCGCCCACCTTCATGAAAGATATTGGGAGGCTGGAGCGAGTGCAGGCGAGGGCCACAAAGTTAATCCCTTCCGTTAGGCATATGGGCTACAATCGACGCTTACGCGCCCTGAATTTGTTTTCGCTGAAAACTCGGAGACTGCGCTGTCAACTCATCGAGGTTTTCAAGTTCTTACGCGGGTTCACCAATGTCGATTTTAGAAGCATGTTTAATTTAAATGATAACCCAACTCGCAACAATGGTTGGAAGTTCGATTTGAAGCGGTTTAGAACTAGTGTGTGTGGGAATTACTTTACGTATAAGATCTGTGACACGTGGAACAGGTTACCTTCAGAAGTTGTGAACAGTTCTTCTGTGGATCTGTTCAAGAAAAGGTTAGACCGAATCTTGCACACTATTTGAGGGTGTATGAATTTTTCCCTGGCAGCCGTTGCCATTGGTACCCCCTCGGTATGGGCCGCAAGGCCTTTTGCGGTACTACTTTTCCTTGTAACTCCTTGTAACTCTCTCTCTCTCTCTCGGCACCTATACAGAATGGTGAGGTCGAGCCCGGGGAGAGATGATGTTGAGCCGCTGGCTGACGTCCCTTCAACTGAAGGGTGCGTCCAGGTACAGGTGGGTGACGCTCCTTCAACGTTGGAGGGGGCTCAGGCTCCTGCGGATGTTGCCCCCTCGTTGGTGAGGGGCTCTTCAACTCCCGACAGCCCTGGCTGTTCGGGAAACGGGTGTGCTAGGGGGCGGTGAGAAAAGGAAAGGCTCCCTCTGTGCAATGCTTTTTAATGCTAGGTCGATTAGGAATAAGTTTTGCGAGCTACGGGCGCTCTTCGCATCAGAATATCAGGATATCGTTGCTATCACCGAGTCCTGGATTCATACTGATCGTCGGGACTACGTTGGAGAGTTCGAAATTCCCGGGTATAGAATGTTTCGCAAAGACCGCACCCGTGGGGAAGAGAGAGGGGTACTAATATACGTGAGGGACACGTTGAGTCCGGTTGACTGCCAGTTCCGATTGGAACTGGAGCTGCTTGGCGTCGATCTGAACGTGGGAGGGACGAACTATAGGTTAATGTTGGTGTTCAGACCTCCGCATCTCCTCCTCGAGGAGGATACAGCCATGTACACCGAACTCCGTAGCCTGCTAGGGGATAGGGGTTGTGTAGTTTTAGGAGACTTCAACTGTCGCGGCATAAAGTGGGAAGACAGGACTGCTGATGCTGAAGGGAGGAGGCTAGTTGACTTTGCTGATTAGAACTTCCTCATTCAGTGGGTCAATGAGCCTACACGAGGTGAAAGCGTTCTAGACTTAGTATTCACGACCGAAGACAACCTCGTCACTGGCCTCACCGTTGACGAATCGTTGAGCGTGAGTGATCACGGTCTGATTAGGTTCCGTGTCTGCGTCCCTCGGGTGAAGCGTAGTAACTCGAGAGGCAGTAAGCTCGATCTACGACGGCCGGACTTTGTTAGTCTCCGGGATAGCGTAGGTGAGATGGGGTTAGAGGTCGGCGGCGATGTTGAGGGAGTGTGGAGTGCATTCCGGGACGAGTTTATGGTGCTGCAGTCTGCTGCCATACCCTCAAAACCGGTCAACCCTGCCTCAACGCAGCCTAAGTGGTTCAGTCGTGACATCGCTTCGGCTATCCGAAATAGGAAAGTAACATATACGGTAGGAGGGTGAAGGCCAATCGTTCCCATGAGAACACTGAAGCGTATGTCCGCCTGTGTAGGGAAGTGACGGCGAAGGTTAGGCTAGCGAAACGTAACGAAGAACTACGGGTGGCAAGCCTCTGCAAAGGGAACCCTAAGGAGTTCTTCAGTTATGTTAATAGTAGAAAGCCCATTAGAAGCATGATAGGTCCGTTAAAGGACCGAAGCGGCGTTCTGCAGACCTCCGACGCGGACATCGCTAATGTGCTTAATGAGTACTTTGCGGGAGTGTTCACCAGGGAGGACACCCTCGCCATCCCCGAGCAAGGCGTTAGGCACGAAGGTGCTAGCCTGGATAGTGTTCGGTGTACCGCGACAGTCCTGGGCCAGACCAGTTCCTCCCCAGAGTGTTGCGGGAGGTGCGTGACCAGGTGGCTCCCCACCTGGCTACAGTCTTCAACAAATCGTTGGAGACGGGCCAGGTGCCTGGTGACTGGAGGGAAGCCAACGTGACCCCTATCTTTAAAAAAGGGGATCACGAAAGTCCAGGGAACTATCGTCCCATTAGTCTCACTTCAGTTGTAGGTAAATTATTAGACGAGATAATAGTGGATAGGATCGTTGACTATTTGGATTCCTACAAGCTGCTTGGAGACTCCAAAATGGGTTTAGACGTTATAGATCGTGTCTCACCAACTTGCTTGAGTTTTTCCATGTCATGTTGAATGAGTATGATGGGGTAGGTCGATTGATATACTTTATCTCGACTTTCAGAAAGCCTTTGATAAGGTACCTCACCGCGACTAATAGCGAAAGTCCACGCGCTAGGTATCGGTGGGGAAGTATGTAGGTGGATTGAAAACTGGCTGAAGAATAGGTGGCAGAGGGTTGTAATTAAAAGGGTTAGTTCGGGTTGGGCCTCGGTCACTAGTGGGGTTCCTCATGGTTCCGTTTTGGGGTCACTTTTGTTTTCATTTACATAAATGATATCGACGGTGGCATCGTCAGTAGGATCGCCAAATTCGCTGATGAAACCAAGCTTGGAGCCAATGTTGGGACGCCCGAAGCGATCGAGGAACTGCGTGCGGACCTTGGTAGGATAGGAGAGTGGTCCCAAAAATGGCAAATGCCGTTTAACTTGGGTAAATGCAAACTGATGCACATTGGCTACGCCAATCTCAAGTCGGACTACTCGATGTTGGGTAGTAATATCGAGGCGACTGATTTGGAAAAGGATTTGGGTGTGCTAATTAGCAGCGACCTTATGTTTACCAAACAGTGCGTATAGGTGGAAAAGAAAGCCCAGATGCTGTTGGGTTATATCAGGAGGCAATTTCAGTTTCGGAACAAGGAGATTGTGCTCTCTCTGTACAATTCTCTGGTTCGGCCGCGCCTGGAGTGTGCTGTGCAATTCTGTCGCCCACCTTCAGGAAAGATATTGAGAGGCTGGAGCGAGTGCAGGCGAGGGCCACAAAGTTAATCCCTTCCGTTAGGCATATGGGCTACAATCGACGCTTACGCACCCTGAACTTGTTTTCGCTGGAAACTCGGAGGCTGTGCGGTTAACTCATCGAGGTTTTCAAGCTGTTACGCGGGTTCAACGATGTCGATTTTAGAAACATGTTTAGTTTAAATGATAACCCAACTCACAACAATGGTTGGAAGTTGGACTTGATACGGTTTAGGACTAGTGTGTGTGGGAATTACTTCACCTATAAGATCTGTGACACGTGGAACAGGTTACCTCCAGAAGTTGTGAACAGTTCCTCTGTGGATCACTTCAAGAAAAGGTTAGACCAAATCTTGCACACTATTTGAGGGCTTAGAAAATTTTCCCTGGCAGCCGTTGCCATTGCTACTTCCTCGGTATGGGCCGCAAGTCCTTTTGAGGTACTTCTTTTCCTTGTAACTCCTTGTAACTCTCTCTCTCTCTGTCGTTTTATTACCCTTGTTAGGTTAGGTTACCCACTCCCTCTTTGGAGGGTCTAGTCCCGATCCTCTTCATGCTTAACCCCCACTCTCCCCCATTGATAGGTTAGGTTACCCTCTCCCCTGTTCATGCATACCTCCCTCTCCCCCTTGAAGGTTCTAAACCCACTCTCCCCTTGTTGCATAACCACCTCTTCCCTTTGGAGTGTCTAACCCCCCTCTCTCTCCCTTGGAACATTATTGATCATGTTGCATGTAATTGATTTACACTAGACATTTTTATGGGTATACTACTTAAGGCAATGAAGAAGCCATGGCTATCAGAGGTCAGTCGCCAAAAAAGACTGCAATGGGCAAATGGGTGCCAACATTGGACATCTGAAGATTGGGCAAAAGTTCTTTGGTCCAAGAAAGCAACTTTAAGGTGAGTGGATCAGCTCTTAAACTATTTAAATCTTCCCTAAATTTTCATATAATTTTTTAATTTTACAGGTTTTCGGAACCTCTGGGGCAACCTAATTAAGGAGAGAGGTTAGTGAAGCTTATAAAAAAGTATGTATAGTCCCCACAATAAAATCAGTAGCAGGGAGCGTGATGGTATGCGAGCGGAGATTGAATTCCAAACCTCTGTAAACGTATTAGAAAAAGTTCTGGATCCGTCTAGTAAGTCTTTTTTCAGAAACTCAAAACTGGTATTATTTCAACAAGACATTGCTCCGTGCAATGAAACTGTTCGATTGGTCTCGTTAGTCTCCAGTCTCCTGATATAAATCCAATCGAATATTATGGGAAATTTTGAAGGAAAAATGTTCAGAAAGACAAATGTACATAAAAAACTGAAATATCTGCAGTAATGCAAGATGAATGGAACAAAATCGCGAGTGCCACCTGTGCCCGTCTCGTCAACACAATAACCAAATGAGCAAAAGCTATAATAATATAACTATTAGAAATTGCACTAACTATTAAATATTACATTTAAAAATATTACATTTATTTATATAATATATATTTTATAACTTTTTTAGATGTCTCATAGCTCATATTTTTTTTAGTGCCTCATATTTCTAGCCGATGCTATATATTATATATATATATACATATATATATATATATATATATATATATATACATTCAACTGCAAAGAACACGCAGTATAAATAACGTAAAGAACGACGCTTGTATAGGAGATATTCCGCGCAAGACGAGAAAGAAAGAACGGAACAAATGAAAAAATGAGGTAACCACCTGGGAATCGAACCCGGGATCTTCCGATTGCCGGTCAGACGCGATACCATTACACCATGGACCTCACTCTTCCAAACGCCGTAATACTTCTACATTCTCGCAGAAACCAATGCCCCAAGGGGGCACCTCCCGCATGCCGTAACATTATATACATTCAACTGCAAAGAACACGCAGTATAAATAACGTAAAGAACGACGCTTGTATAGGAGATATTCCGCGCAAGACGAGAAAGAAAGAACGGAACAAATGAAAAAATGAGGTAACCACCTGGGAATCGAACCCGGGATCTTCCGATTGCCGGTCAGACGCGATACCATTACACCATGGACCTCACTCTTCCAAACGCCGTAATACTTCTACATACTCGCAGAAACCAATGCCCCAAGGGGGCACCTCCCGCATGCCGTAACATTATACATTCAACTGCAAAGACACGCAGTATAAATACTAAAGAACGACGCTTGTATTGGAGATATTCCGCGCAAGACGAGAAAGAAAGAACGGAACAAATGAAAAATGAGGTACCACCTGGGAATCGAACCCGGGATCTTCCGATTGCCGGTCAGACGCGATACCATTACACCATGGACCTCACTCTTCCCAAACGCCGTAATACTTCTACTACTCGCAGAAACCAATGCCCCAAGGGGGCACCTCCCGCATGCCGTAACATTATATACATTCAACTGCAAAGAACACGCAGTATAAATAACGTAAAGAACGACGCTTGTATAGGAGATATTCCGCGCAAGACGAGAAAGAAAGAACGGAACAAATGAAAAAATGAGGTAACCATGTTATAATGTTTCAGACCAACAAAAACACTAGGATCCATTCATGGCTGGTCTACCTAACTGTGTTTGTAATTGTGTATTGTGCATGTCCTCCTTGGTGGCGGAGGGGACCTACAATTTTACGTGGGTTCCGAACCACAAAGCCCTAATTTTACTACCTTAAATTATACCCAATCTATCAACATATGCGTCTAATCGATTTTTAAACATGTTTATAGACGTGCTACTAATTACTTCTACCGGCAAACTATTCCACCTATTTACTATTCTATGCGTAAAAAAGTTTTTGGCAACTGCTGTCTCGAACCTTCTACTTGTCAACTTACACCCGTTATTCTAGTCCTATTATATTGAGATGTTTCGAAAAAGCTATCTCTCTCTACGTTATCGAATCCATTCATAATTTTGAAAACCTGGATTAGATCACCCCTTAGCCTCCTAGTCTCGAGTGTAGTCAATTTTAACTCCTTAAGCCTATCCTCGTACGACTTTGACCTAAGCGACGGAATCATCTTAGTTGCTCGTCTTTGAAACTCTTTCAATTTTGTCTATATCTTTTCGCATATGCTGATTCCAAAATTGGGTCGCGTACTCCAAATGGGGTCTAACTAATGATTTATAAAGTGGAACTATAATATCGCGCGATTTGTACTCAAAATTCCGAGCTATAAAACCTAACACTTTGTTCGTTTTATTGACCGCTGCTGTAGTTTGTTTTGCTACTTTTAAGTCACCAGTGACTATAACTCCTAAATCTTTTTCCTGCTCTACGCTTGTTAACTCTTTCCCTGACATACTATACGCAAAATTACCGTTACGCGAACCTATATGTAAAATTTTGCACTTATCGACGTTAAATCTCATTTGCCATGTGACTGACCAATCAACGATTTTATTCAGATCTTCCTGGATTTTACCTCTATCTTCGTCATTAATCGCCCTACCACCCAGCTTCGTGTCATCCGCAAACTTTGAAACTGTACTGACTAGGCTGACATCTAAATCGTTAATATATATAAGAAAAAGCAAGGGACCCAATACAGAACCCTGAGGAACGCCACTCGCTACATTAGCCCAACACGACTCCGCTCCATCAACGACCACCTTCTGTTTCCTACCTCGCAACCACTCTTCTATCCAATTTATTACTACACCCCTGATTCCATCTATATATATATATATATATATATATATGGGAATGAACTCAGAATGGTCCCCTGAGTTTTTTATGATACACACAGACCGTGCATGGATGTATTCAATCTGACGTGAAGGCAGCGAGTCTTTTGCTTATATTGAGGTTCTAAATGTAGCAGGGCTATGCTGCTTTTAACCCTAGATCCATGTCCCAAAGCTGGATCCTGTCTGCTTTGCAGATAGCTGGTGAGGGAAGCTATATTTATGGGACCTCTTTGCGAGTGACCCGTTGCCCACGTCGGGCTAACATCATGAAAAAAGAAAAACTATGGTATTTGTCATTTACCATTACTTATTCGGACTATAGTGGATTTAATTATCCCAGAAGAGTTCCTTGTTCCATGCACGGTCTGTGTGTATCATATGTCAGCTTTACATAATGCAAAAAGGAAAGCAACACAATTCTAAATATGTATATTAATTCAATAGATCGCTTTTATGTATTAACTTTTTTTCATCAAATCAAAAACTGGAAAAACCAAAGGTGTATATTTTCTTTTTTTAATTCCCTGTGTATATATATATATATATATAAAATTTTTATATATATATATATATACAGTATGTATGTAAATAAAATGTTTGTGTCTGTGTTTGTGTGAACGAGTGTGTTTGTGGAGCATTCTTAAAAATGTTTTCCCTTAATTTTACTTTCAACCATTGCATCAATACGTGTATTAGTATTTTCAGATTTTATATAGTGATATTATGTAATTCCAACTCGTGCCAGGCAAAATGGATGCGGTTTACAAATTGTTTGGCGAGATCTCTTTTGAAATTTCATTTGTAAAGGGTAACAATAATACACTGTTATGTAAATAATCTATTACACTGGTCAACACTCATTTTATTGCCAATCATATTAGAGTGATTTTGGGGTAACTTTGTGGTGCTGATTCCGAATATGACATCGGTTTTGCTAGATTAGCTCTAATTTATGAGATAATTGGTACCCCATTGAAACACGTAAAAATGCAAAAAATTTAATGTTCAGGCGGAGCCTACTTACAAATCGCATTGAAATTGTCTCAAATCATACAAAAGTAAACACATGAAATACATAATGGCATTTTATTCGGTCTCACCATCTAGAATGTTCCGGTAGTTTCCCATATGCACGCGTTATGGTTACGTTTCCTATTAATTGAGGGTATTCATTATCTCAAGAACTAGAGCCAAATCGGAAAAACTACTTTCATTTTGGAATTCAGCAACCCCAAAATACCCTAAATTCGTACGAATTTCCTTGGCAACGAAAAAAAAATGTTTTTTTGTTGACCTGTGTTATTAGTTCGTACAGCTATTATTATTGCAATATACAGGGTGGCGCAAATGTCGCGCATCATAGGAATTTTCAGTGTTGATTATAATATATTATTTTTTTCTTTTAGGTAGGGGATGGCTGCGAAATTAACAATAGACCAGAGGGTGAGCTTGGTTTTAATGCATGGAATACCAGGTAGTAAAAATCGATGAATTGGTACAGAATTTTATATAATCAACACTGAAAATTGCTTTGATGCGCGACTTTTGCGCAACCCTATATATACACTCTGTGTATATATATACTCTGTATATATATATATATATATATACAGTATTTGTGTTGTTTTGCCGGTGTGACGGTTACACGTGTTTCGATCGAAGTCCGAATAAAAGCGGTATTACAGTAAAAATCCTGCAGTTAATCAGTTTTAAACGGTGCCGATATTTTTAGTTAATTCATAGTGCAAAGTAGTATTTCTCTTTAAAAAGTAAAATCGCGGCATATATAAAAAAAAGTAAATAAAAACGAAGCGAATGAATCTATACATCATTTTTCCGAGTGCTTCTTTGTGAAGGAAATTCGCTGCCCATCGAAATTCCTACAAATACCCCCAATTATCCCCCGCGCCCACAGTCGCGAGCACCAATCAGTGAGAAGTATACAGCGTGCCACGTCCCCCATCCCCCGAAGTAACGGAGAATACTTTCCCTCACTCAGCTTGAGTCAACCCCCACCCAATACTTCCCATAATACCCTTTTTGAGTGATTTTTGTGCACTAGCGGCTACTCTTTATCAGTAACATGGAAATGGTAAATGAATTCCTGCAATTCTGTGGTATCTGCAACGATACAATTAATGAGGCAAAGACGATGAGGTACGATCTCTGCCAGTTGTTTTTTGATTTCAGATGCCTAGAATGGGAAGATGAAAAAATCTCCCTCATAACGAACGCAAAGCAACTTAATTGGATAAAAATTTTCTGCGAAAACTGCATGACCGAAATAAACTCTTTTACGGTATTTAAAGCAGAAGGAGACTACGAGAAGAAAATAAAGAACAGAGCAAACAGAAGAAACGAAGAAAAGCGAAGTAGAAATAAATCAAATACCGTCACACAACGAGAACGAAACTATACATGCAATAAAGAATATAGAGACAAGAGATAGTATAAAGGCAACGAAGGACATGACCACAAATAGCACAAATAGAAAAAGACAAGAGGGCAATCAAGAAAACGGAGTGAAACTGTCCTGCAATAAGGAGCAAACAACAAAGGCCCCGAGTAAATATGGGGAAGGAATTATATGCAGATATTATATAAAAGATAAGTGCATATATAAAAAAGGACAATGTATACATGAACATCCCCCAATATGCAATTTCTTCTATAATAATGGTCATTGTAAATTCGAAGACAGATGCAGGTTCGACCACCCGGACATCTGCAGTACTTACGCAAAATATGGAACCTGCAAATACGGGAAAAATTGTCCTTTGTCCTTTGGGTTCGTC
The DNA here is from genome assembly GCA_023014485.1 of Bathynomus jamesi. Classification (NCBI taxonomy): domain Eukaryota; kingdom Metazoa; phylum Arthropoda; class Malacostraca; order Isopoda; family Cirolanidae; genus Bathynomus; species Bathynomus jamesi. The sequence goes on along the minus strand of JAJOZX010005066.1, from coordinate 135,759 downwards.
GGGAGATGTTGATAATATCAAAGTTTAAAGGACAATAGGAATGACAGTAACAATAGGAATAACAATAGGAACACAAAAAGCGAAAAAAAAATTTTCAACATCACAGACGCGATACGGCTGCTAAATGTCATACAACGCATGCAGTTGACACAGCTGGAAACCCCCGAGCCAAACTGCTTCCGGGCAAGAAGCTACCAGAACAGGTAGGCGGAAACGGGTCTTTCTCGGAGGACCATAGGGCAAGGAAACAAGCGATACAAAAGGAAAACGAACTTGAAATACACAAGGGACAACGAAACACAAAGAACATAAATATTGTCCTGGCTAATATTCAAGGAATAAGACCAAACCAATCACTCAACAAAGTTTCGTACCTGAAAGGATTTATGGACGAAACAAGGGCGGACATTGCATGCCTCACAGAAACTCATCTTAAAGATTGCCGAAGAAATAGTGAAAACTGCGAACATTGTGTTGATAAGAAAGATAAAAATATAGAGGGTTTCAACATGAAGGCCATATGACAGAGACGGTAATAAGTAAGTTAAACAACTTTGAGGAACTCCTAGCAGTGAAAATAGAAAAACTAAACGTGATACTGATAGTCATCTATAGACCAAACACTCCAACCGAAAAATCCTCGGAGACAATTGATGATATCAGAAACCTAATAAAGGCCATAAACCCTCCATCCCCCAATATAATGCTCTGGGAGACTTTAACTTCCCATTTATAAAATATAAAAAAGTGGATAGGAATGAATATATATATATATACCAGGACAAGGGGGGCACAAGAGAAGACCAGGAGCAAGCAAAAATGTTGATGGTTCTCACAAACGAGTTTATGCTGACACAGGAGCTAACAGGAAATACCAGAAAAAATAACTGGTATTCACGAATAACACGAACTTGATTGCTGATATAAAAATAACCCCAACCATTATCTCACACGACAACTTAATCGAGATATCAACAAATATGACGACAACATTAAAAGACAATACACATATTGAAGAAAGAAGCAAATTTAGGGCCTTTAACTTAAACTCCAAGACTATAAATTGGGAAATAATCAGATCACGCATGGCCCAAATAAGGGAGAACAGTTTTAGAGAATAAAACAACTGAAGAAATGCTAACAAACTTGAAAGAAAAGACGCTGAGAATTTTAGAAAAATATGCTCCGAAATCACAGCCAAAATGAAAGAGGAGCTGGGTAGAGAGGCAAAAGAGAAGAATATTTCGCAAAAGAGAGTGGAGGCGAAGTTAACCAACTACGGAAATAACAATGTCAGGAAAGTAATAAAATAAAAATTGGAGGGTATCGATAAGGAAATACAGGCCCTGATTAAGGACCATACAGAGAGGAAAAAGGAAAAGGCGGTAGAAGCAATAAAGGAAAATTCAAAATACTTCTATAGCTATGCGAAGCAAAACAAAAACGCGTGCCGCATTGAGAGCCCAGTACGAATCAGTCTTTAGTACCCCAAAAAGTGACAAAGCGATACCTGACATTGATGCATTCTTTGAAGAGAAATTGCACGGACTTTGATTTTACCCCAGAAGATGTAGCGAGAGCTATAGGACAAATGAAACCGCATTCAGCTGCAGGTCCGCAAAATTGAGCGCATTATTGATTAAAAACTATAAAAATTAAATCGCGATACCCTTACACTTGATATGGAAAAGATCCCTAGACACTGGGGAAATACCGAGCATCTTGAAAAGAGCAAACATTGTCATTATATATAAAGGAGGGGATAGATCTCAAGCAAAGCACTATAGACCAGTGTTATTGATGTCCCACCTCACCAAGGTATTTGAAAGAATAGTTAGAGAGAAAATCTATGATTTCTTCGGGATACTGGAAAGATTCCAGCACGGATTCCGATCAGGAAGGTCATGCCTTTCATAACTTATAGAGCACTATAACATTATCCTAGGTGCACTGGAAAGCAATGACAACTCCGATGTCATATACACGGATTTTGCTAAAGCTTTCGACAAATGTAATCATGGCATAATAGCATATAAAATGAAATATATGGGAATAATAGGCAAAGTGGGAAAATGGATCTACATCTTCCTCAGAGAACGTCTACAAGTAGTCAAAATTAAAAGTATATCATCATCAGAATCGGAAGTACGCAGCTCAGTACCACAAGGTCCAGTACTGGCCCCACTCCTCTTCATTATCATGCTTACAGACATAGACACTGGAGTAAACAGCAACAGTATAGTAACATCCTTTGCAGACGAGCAGAAAAATCAGTGATGCAAATGAAGTGGAGGCCTTGCAGAGGGACACGAACAAAATATACAAATGGTCAGAAGACAACAACATGATATTTAACACTGAGAAGTTCCAGCTCTTGAGATATGGTAGAAATGAGGAACTTAGACTGCATATTATGCTCCAGATAGACAGGAAATTCAGAAAAGCACGAAAGCGATCGATTTCGAAGTAATAATGACCGATGATGCAAAATTCGAAACACAAAATCAGTAATGATTCTTCTGCTAGAAACACTGATTATACCAAAACTTGAATACTGCTCAGTGCTGACGTTCCCATATAAAAAGAAAGAAACAATAGACAAGAAGAAACTTAGATACATTTCATAGCTGAGACTGATGGCTGCAAAGAGTTCAACTACTGAGAAAGAGTACGTAAACTAAATCTGTACTCCCTGTAAAGAAGAGAGAGGTACACTATTATCTACATCTGAAAAATGATCGAAAAATTGGGACCAAACCTCAAACTAAACCCAATTATCATTTAAAGAACGCTGGAAAATAGGAAAGGCAGAATGTGTAGTGTTCCCAAATTAAAAGCCCGACAAGGGACCTCTTCAACACTGAAGGAAAATAGCTTGGTTGTCAGGGGGCCAAGACTTTTTAACTAGCTTCCAAAGGAGCTCAGAAACGTTACAGTGGTCAAAGTTGAAGTCTTCAAGAGAAAACTAGATGTGTGGCTGAGGACGGTACCAGATGAGCTGGGGTTTTCTAGATATGTGCGGTGGAGAGCGCAAGAAAACAACTTGCTCCTCCACCAAGCCAGGACTAGAGGCAGGGCCACCAGCTTGACCTTCGTGTGAAGAGAGACCAACGCAAGGAACTACAACTATATACAAGATCGAATTGGAACAAGGACGAATTCGATTTAATTTCAGTGTATTCTGTTTAACTCGCTTTTTCATAATTTTTAAATTTAACAGAACTTACACATTTAACCTAGCCAAAAGTATCCTAACCGAACATTAAATACTAGTTCTAATTCCAGTACGTTCGAGTTTCCTTCTGTCTGCGCAATTCGACTTACAGTACTTCCAATTCGACCTTACTCCGCTTCAATTTTTTAGGTCCACTTTATTCTGTTCGATTTAATTCCAGTTCGCCTATTTTCCTGTCGATCTAATTAAGCGTTCCTATATATAATATATAAACAGACAGATAAGAGAATACTTAATTCCAGTTTCGATCTATTTGTGTTTCTTTCTTTGGTAAATTTAAAGTGTTCATAAATTTAATCATAGAATTTTGAAAGGAATAAAATCGATTTTCTTTGATGTCTCCATATTTTTCAGTTTTAATTCAAAGACACGATAAAGATAAAATGCTCAGTAAATTACAGTAAAGAAAGATTAAGTCATATGAATGTATCCCAAGACCCCTTATTTTATGCATTCTGCAGGCTAGCCCAGAAAAAAGTCGGTGCGAGAAAGAAGTATTACTTTCTTATAAAGGATTAAGGAAGTAAATCAAATCTAAATTCTTATAATGAAAAAAAAAATTATTTGGAAGTCTTTCAAAAGAAAATTCTTCAACTAACTTTAGCTCGAGAAATGCTGAGTCCTCCATTTGTCGACAAAGGCAATACCGATCTATAAATCGTTAGGAGGTTATTGTTCCCTATTAGAAGTGTTTGGTGCTGACTGTCACTCGATTGTCAAACGGTAAAAAGAAAAGAGAAAAACAACAAAAAAGAAGTTGAGCGCAAGAAGGCTGAAATAAATCTAGTCGAGAACCGATGAACAAAGACAGATTTAGTTACGAGGAAGAAGGAAGAGGAGAAAAGCGAAATGAGCAAATTTATTAATAATATTGAAGATAAAGAATGAACAAATGAAAAAAGTTAAGAATTCCAAGTAATTTTGAAGCGCATTTGTTTTTCAGTGAAGTAACCTGGATACAATAAAAAAAAATAATGAAGAAAAGAAATTGGAAAATCAAAATAAAAAAAAAGGAAGGAATGGATCAAAAGCTGAAATCCTTATAGATTAAGCCATTCTCATATTACAATCAATAATCCCCTTCCCTCCACTCTCAGCACAGCCACCACCCTCTTGAAAAGAATAACAAAAATTTAACTTGGTCTCTGTTCCAAATTATTTTGTAACAAAATGTCGCGTTTTAATAATAATGCATCAATAAAAATTACATTATTTGCATGTGAATGACTCTTTTATAATTCTATTAATCTTCCGTAATACATTTTTCCTGAAAAATATTAATAAGTTATTTTAATGAACGTCTTAATTTTTAACAGTTTCTTCTCTTGCACATTTTGCAAAATTTGATCATGAAATATAAGTTACCCTTAAATCAATTTTGGAATTTAATTATTACGTATTTTTAAGGTATATATATATATATATATATATATATAATATATATATGATGGAAACCCGCAAGTACTGCATATTAGGGTGGATCGATTTTATATTTTTTCGATTTCCATATTCTAATAGAGACAAAAACTTGCGCATGCATGAGAAAATAGCCTCTGCAAAATCTTAGCTTAATAGGTAATCATCTTCTGCCCCCGGCAGAGCGATGAAAATCATATTTTAGTAGTCAAAAACGTATTTTAAACCCTAGCCTAGAGTCATAAAATTTTGCGTGTGTGTTATTTCATGCCTAAGCAACGATATAAATGCTATGGGAAATATATAAATGCATTATTTAAGACAAAGAGCCGATCTGAAAATATGTATAATATACATATTTTTCAGATCGGCTCTTTGTCTTAAATAATGCATTTATATATTTCCCATAGCATTTATATCGTTGCTTAGGCATGAAATAACACACAAGCAAAATTTTATGACTCTAGGCTAGGGTTTAAAATACGTTTTTGACTACTAAAATATGATTTTCATCGCTCTGCCGGGGGCAGAAGATGATTACCTATTAAGCTAAGATTTTGCAGAGGCTATTTTCTCATGCATGCGCAAGTGTTTGTCTCTATTAGAATATGGAAATCGAAAAAAATGTAAAATCGATCCACCCTACTGCATATATGTCAGATTTGTGAAAGTTCTAAACTTGTAGAAATGTAATCCCTTAAAGCTAATGTGACCCTCTATACTACTATACAATTTACAGGTTAATGACACATTTACAAAGAATTTAAATTTATATAATGAATAAATACAATGAATAAAACATTACAATTGGAAGAATGATTTCAATTGACATCACCTGCAATGACAAAACCAAATTTTGATTCAAATTAGTCAACCTAGAATGAGAGCCCATTATGTAAAGTAAGATCTTCCAGTGTTTAACATATGGACATTTGATACTGAATAAACCATTATCCAATTTCAGTCCCAATTTGCAACGTAAAATAATCTCGGTTATTATAAGATAAGATCTTATCACTGATTAAAGCACTTTAATGCTATATAAACTGTTATAGAGAGATATAAAGTTTCAATCTCCTAATAGGCTAATCCTGGAAACAAAACCAAAACAATAATTTAGCAGTTACACTCTATTTAGACAGATCACACACACACACACACACACCACACACACACACACACACACACAAATGAAATATATTCACAACTCCAATTCTCCTTTAATTATTCAATTTGTCAATCTGCAAATTTAATAACACTTTCGATTCAGATCATTGCCACTTTGGCCACTCAATTTTAGTGAGTTGTTCCACACACAATGGGAATATTATCTATTTTCACTTAATGCGGTGTCTTACATACATCTGCAGTCAATGTATGTATAAGATGGGTTTTTCACCTCAAATACATGTCTTCCACAGAACTTAACCGTTCACTCAAATTACTAGTACCTTCTTCTGAATAGGGCCAAGTACACAAATCTTTAGGTAGACTGCTCAACTTTCAAACAGTCCTCAGAAGTCTCCACAATTCTCACCACCAAATTCCTCTATATCTGTGCCAGTTTGAACCTACAGAGAGTTCTTCCTGAATGGGTTGCGTGGGTTCACTGTGTGCCTGCATACCCGTTAAATTGGCAAATCGAAGAGCTGTTCACTGCGCTCCTTTGATCTTGCCCTTAAAATGCTTAAATAAAATAGATACAGTATTTGTAAATGTGACAATTGCCTACATGAAGTATTATATAGTCAAATGCTTATGTGATATCCACAATCCAACTTTGAATACTCATTTACTTTAAAATATCTTGAATTAAGCTCGCCTGCTTCATAATTCAACTTATGCTTTAACTTTAGCTTTGACCAGAATAAAAAGCTTGGCAGAAGTGGTGCAATAACTTCAAAGGGGATAAAGTAAAACAAAATCTCCATCTAATCATACTGCTAGTTTGAGAATGACTTCACCAGATCTGAAGCTAACCCTTTGTCAGAATTCATCAGATCTGATGTAATTTTAAGCTAAACTTCTCAACTTGGACCTTAATTTACAGTCTTTTAATCAATTTAATCTTCTCATTTATTTACCTTAAAACATTTCATTTTATCTTATTCTTTAATTTTCTTTAAATGTTTGAAGATAAATAAGTTTCATGCGTAAATTACTGCTTTCTTTAATTAAAAATATTTATCAAATTTAAGTTCATACAAATCAGTAATAACCAAATTACGACCCCACATATATAAGTTGTGTAAAATGTATGTTAGTAATTATTGCCTCATATATGGCAGTTCTTAAGGTATAATTCTTAAAATTCTATCCTTACTGAATTTTTTTTCTTATAGTCTCTCTGTATTATCTTTGAAACAATAAAGAATTTGAATTCGAATCTGAATTATTAATCAGTTTCAGGAATTACTTTCAAGAAGTAATTAAATTACAATTACTATCTTTAAAAATTAAAAAGGATCTAAGCAGTTGCCGCCACAAGGAACATCCATTCGCTTCATCATACGCTTTTTCCAAACCCATTGCGGCATCTATTCGACTTGACATTCTATCGACAAGTATATTGTGGGTTGGAGGAGATCAGGTTAGGATAAGTTAGGTTAACTTAGTTTTTCAGAGTGCCGATGTTATGGTCTTGTCCTTCCAATGGGTATAGGTCCTAAATGTTTATACCAAAACTTGAATACTGCTCAGTGCTGACGTTCCCATATAAAAAGAAAGAAACAAAGACAAGAAGAAGCTTAGATACATTTCATACCTGAGACTGATGGCTGCAAAGAGTTCAACTACTGAGAAAGAGTACGTAAACTAAATCTGTACTCCCTGTAAAGAAGAGAGAGGTACACTATTATCTACATATGAAAAATGATCGAAAAATTGGGACCAAATCCTTATTCTTTTTTACTTTATACTTTTTTTGCTGTACCATCACCATTTTTACATTTCACTTCTTTTCTTCTTTGTTTTTATGCAGTGAAACAGTTACAGCTTTTGTCCAGTCACCTGAAACACACCATCCGTCCCATGCTTTTTGACATTTCCCACAGCTATTCAAGGACCATACCCATTATACCTCCACAATTAATCATTTCACTAAATATTCTTCGATTCTTGCCGACTTTCTTCATCTTGCTACTGTTCGTTCAGTTTCCTCCAATGTGATGTCCTCCATTCCTTGGAGTGCACTTCTACAGACACCACCAGAAGCAAATGCATTTTACCATTTACTTCCTGTTCATCTACCTCACATACCAGCTAATTGAAATATTTTTTTAAATCTCTCGCGTCTTTGCTTACCTTGCGCCAACACACTGACAGTCACTCGACTGACTGACCTTTACACTTCCTCATTTCTTTCTTAAATACCTTTTTATTCTCCACATTTTGCTCATTCATCTTCCTTGCAAAGTCATTTTACCACTCCTTTTACATTCTTTTTTAATTCATTGTACAACTCATTACACGTCTTGTCATTACTGCCAACCGGCGTCTGTAACATTTTATCCCAGATTGTCCTCTTCTTTCATTTCATTCTTCATTCCATCGTTCGCTAAAACTGAATCTGAAGGAGTTTTTTGTGTTAACAGTCAACATTAAAACATCGAAACAAGAAACATGAAACATTGAAAGGTTTCTTTCTACTCAATGTCATTTCCACTTCTTATTTCTTCTTCTTATTATTATTATTATTATTATTATTGTTATTATTATTGTTGTTATTATTATTATTATTAGAGTAACAACGTACAGCACTTATTATGCCACCGAGAAGAAATCGACAGATCACATTTTGAAAAACAGCGTTGAACCAAACTTTTTGTAAAGACTGTGCATCACAAAATTAATACTGGGAAACATAACTCGAAGAATACAGACAAAGTCAGACCCGGCTGAGAAAGAACTCCCGATCTACGTCCATTTGTGATTGGTTCCTCGATCGAGTGCCGGAGGAACGAGCAATCAGACACTAATTACTCTTGTCTGATAAGTGTCATTTCCTTGGTTCCGTTATATACTTTATTCTCTTATTAGGTTGTTTAATGTAATGAATGAAAACATAGATGGGTCTTGTTGAGTGTTAGTTACTATTTAGTTTCATTAGCAGTTAACCATCATACTTAGTTCTCATATCTGTAAAATTCATAATTTTTACTTGAAATGATTAAAACTATTAATTTTTGTCTATGTTATGAATACGTTTTGCTAAGTTTTGTAACTTTTGATATACCTGCAGGCAGAGCCGTAACTAGGGAGGGGCAACAGGGGCAGCTGACCCGAGGTGCCAGGCACCTGGTAACGTTTCCTATAGGTGTTACGAATCACCTTTGTGCCTCTAAGTTCCTTCACGCCCCACAGTTTTCTGTGCCGGGAAATCAGTTGGGGCGGTTGTTCGCCCTCATCTTCCAAGCACACTAGTTCCTTCAACGAGTCAAAGTTAACGATCCGTCGGTTTGCCTGGTTAAGCGTGATGTCCCTAAGCCTTCACGATATATTTTGCAGAAAACTCAGTTTCGGAACGTGGTGAAAAAGAGAAATATGTACACAAAACGATGTAACACAATGAAACACTGTGGGTTCTGTTTGCGAAATAGATGCGCCCTTATTGCTCCAATTTTGGGGGACAAACGATATTCGTTACCGTGTTCTATTAAAAATTACACATGTCTTTAGTTACGATCTCACTAGGTCTTTCATCGTGACAAACGTGAGTGTGGTGGTAAGAACATTTCAAGTTATTCATATTCACTAGGTTGAGGGCTGCTAATACTGAATTATAGTCATCGAGATGCATCATAACGTAATACCTCTTGTTATAACATTCGTTAAACAGTTTCATAATACGTAGTCGCATTCCACCTCAATGTGTGCACGATAATTTATTTGTATACTGAACGGCTATGAAATTAGGCGAGGATAGCTTACACCAGTACACATTTGAAAACTTGTCGATCGATGTTTACAAACTAGTTGGTGATTCTATATAATTTGAGTGCGCTGATCTCAAAACTATAGTTAGTTTTTCCCTATCACGTATGGTTTTCTTACTACAGGGTGTGTCATAAATCCCCCATTTATCCCCAAATGTGAACCATCTTTTCGAGACCAACATTGGATTGCACATGCTAAACCATAAATTTTGTTGTTATAGACTACAGTAACGCTTACATAATAATGTAGGGTAAATATATATAACAACCAGTTCCGTTCCCAGCAAAATACTCTCTCCCCTCCCATCAATGGGTGGTTAACATTTGGGGACAGATGAGGTATTACAGCACCACTTGTAGCACGAAATCTTTAGGTGATAGAGTAAAACCTAATTAAAGCAGAATTAAATAGCTCCTAGGTCTTGGACAAGCATATCGCTTGTTTATGAAAGAATAAAAAAATAACTGAAAGAAAAAATATATTTACCTTCTTTACTTGCAAACATTTCAGGACTTATTCCAAAGACTTAAGACTACGAAGGTAGATCTGACTAATGACGACTAAACCGGTGCTTCTTTGATGTTTTCTTATGCTGTGCGTTAGGCTGATCTCGTTGCAGACACCAGCAGTAATCCGCCATCATATTTGTATGTCATCTTCCTTGATATCTTCTTTCCATGGTTTTGATGTCCTGGTGAAATCGTTCCCCTTGCTCCTCACTGACATCTCCGAGATTTTCGGGAAAACGGTCAAGATGCGAAAACAAGAAGTGAACTTTCAGGCTCATGTTGCTGCCTAAGGCGCAAAACTTTTTAAGCATATTTTCCACCAGTCTTTCATAATTTTGGCTTTTGTAGTTTCCCAAGAAGTATTCAACATCTTTGAAACCAAGCCATGCTTCTTTTTCTTTATTGGTCATTGTGTTCAGGAAATGATCGTCTGTCAATAACTTTCTAATCTGAGGACCTATAAAAACACCTTCCTTTATTTTCTCGTAGCTAATCTTTGGATATTTTGAACAAATGTACTTGAAACACTCACCTTCTCTATTCAATGCTTTGACATACTGCTTCATCAAGCCTAACTTAATGTGCAAGGGTGGTAGGAGGATTTTATTTGGTTCAACTAGATGTTCATGTAAAATGTTCTTTGATCCTGGGGTAGGATTCTCTCTAGGAGGCCAAGTTTTCCTCTTCCAGTGCTGGTCACGTGCTCGACTATCCCATTCGCAGATGAAACATGGCATCTTAGTGTATCCTGATTGCTGCCCAAGTAACATGCAAAGGACTTTGAGATCCCCACACAATATCCATCTGTGATTTTGATACTGAATTTTTTCCAGAAGCAGTTTCATGTTATCATAGGTCTCTTTTAAATGAGTAGAATGGGCCACTGGGATTGATGCATATTTGTTACCGTTGTGCAGTAACACTCCTTTTAGACTGGTTTTAGAGGAATCTATAAACAACCTCCAGTCACTGGTTTGGTATTCGATGCCTAGCTTGCACACTAATCCTGTGATGTCCTTGCAAAATACCAAGGGACCATCTTCTTCGAAAAAAGGCACGAAGTCTTTCTCACGATTTCTGTACCAAGCGAAGTATGTGTCGGATGCCAATAAATTGCTCTCCTGCAATCTAGACCCCAAAAGTTCTGCAGAGTCCTTAGGCAGATTCAAATCCCTGACTAAGTCATTTAGTTCGGCTTGGGTTAATGGTTTAGGAGGATCTCGGTCAGCTGTTGGCTGTTCATAAACATCATCATTGTCTGGATTTGGAGCTGAATCAGAATCTGAATTGTATTGATCCAGACTCTCGGGTGGGCGGGGAATAGGAACTTCTGGACCATGGGGTACCGGCCTTATTGCAGATAGAAGACTTGGGTATTGAAGGCTTTCTTTATTCTTTGCATTATAACCTTTAACATTGCAAGAACAGAAGTAGCAGTCGTCGGTATAGTTTCTAGGCTCGCGCCATACCATAGGGATCCCAAATGGCAAACTTTTCTTTTTACCTTTGCTCCAATTCCTTAGTGCCGCAACACACGTAAGACAAACCTTGTGTGGAGCCGAACTTTTGTCTTGATCTAATTTAATTCCAAAATAAGCATGATAAGCTCTCTTAATGAAGGTCGTTACATTTGTCCTTTGTTTTACAACAACATACCGACCACAAATATAACAAAATATGTCTGGACTATGGGTACATCCTCTAGAAGCCATTATTAAAATTTTAAAGACGTAATGTTAGAATTATCTATCTGAAAAATATGAAAAAACGAAATTAATTAAAGATAAAAAAGGTAAAAAATTACAAAACGCCCCAAAATTGTTTTGCTAATAACTTTAAAACTGTGGGTGATAGGAAAAAACTAGTAGCATTTTTGAATTCAGCGCAGCGAACTACTTCAGAATCACAACACAAAATAAAGAAATCGATTTTCATGCAGACCGGTGAATTATTAGATTAAGATAGGTTAGATTACTCTTGCACAGTTGCGGTTAACGTTAAAAGGCTTTCAGGTTCATTAGGTCAGGTTAGGTTATTAGGTGGACTGTGTTAAAATGATATTGAATAGAGATAGGTAGACATGGTTACTATTCAAACTACAATATGTACAAAATCCTATCAGCCCTTCATGCTTCAAGATTTTAAACGTAAGACGTCACCACCCACTGACTCAAATGTAGTATAAAAATTTGTGTATGATACGTTGAAGAATGGACTGTCGTTTGGAAAAGCTATAAAAGCAGCTAATATTTAAGGACATTTGGATAGTTTTAATCTTATTTCAACTTCACAACATGGAATTAAACGAAGAAGGGATTTTAGATTTTCAAATTTTTTATCTGATCAGGTAGATATAAGACGTAATCTACCCTACACATTACTTAACTGGAATTTATTAAGACGTTTGACAAGGTTCCACATAATTCCAAAGCCATCCTTACCGATAAAATCCTTCTTATTAAAATGATTCCTCAAACCTATGAGCGCATCTCTTTGAGGCAAAGTGTTTCATTTTATTATTTAAGCTTAAAATCCTACTTGTGAACGGATCATGTCAAGAATAGCGAACCCAATTTTACCATGTCAAGAATAGCGAACCCAAAAATTCCCTTGTCAAGAATAGCGAACCCAGAAGTTCCCATGTCAAGAATAGCAAACCCAATATAAATATCATGTAAAGGAAAAAGTTAAACATATGTAATCTTCACTTTATTGATGAAAGAATAAATAAAACAATTTACTGAAATGAAAATGAACCGTATACTAATTTATTAAAAAGGAAATTGAGTGGCAATTGCGTTACAGATATTAATTAACCTGTTTACTTTATTTCTTTCCATCCACATGAACTGTTGTAAATAACCTGGAAGAAATTCGCGTTTGCATCCTCGCATGTTGTTAATTTTAGCCTTATGCCCTTCGTGCGGGTCGCGGGTAGCAAAAATTAACCAAACTATCACGACTTAACCTAACCAATCGTCAAGGGCGTACAATTAACCTAAAAAAATAAATAAAAACAATAAATTTTTTTTTTATTTATTTTTATATATTAAGAGAAGAGGATTCTTTATACTGTACGGCACTGACGATTGGTTAGGTTAAGTCGTGCTAGTTTGGTTAAATAAAAAAAGACATATAAAAGCATTTAATACGTCCTTAACTAATTACTTAAAATTGGGAAACATAAACCTACCGTCTGAAGTTATGAAAACGTCCTTGAGGACTTCCCATGTCAAGAATAGCGAACCCAATTTTACCATGTCAAGAATAGCGAACCCAAAAATTCCCTTGTCAAGAATAGCGAACCCTGCAGGTGTTGGGTTCGCTATTCTTGACATGATCCCTTGTGAACTTCTGTATTTTATCTATTTTCTAAAAATTTCATCCAGTTCTGTGCACCAATATTTAATTTCTTCTGAAATTCTATTTAACTTAAACTTCTCATCTTCGTGGTTGCTTGCCAAATCATTTATACATTATATACAGTAAGTTTATCTCAGCTCTCAGACAACTTCTTCATCGTCTCAGCGGGATACGTTGTATATACTGAGAGGTCCAATATTCTTATTTTTGCAGCTAGATGATTCAGATCAAGGACTGTTAAGTAAAATATCTAAAATTTGCAAATGGTACAAAACGTAGGATGCCGAATCTTTCCCATTTATTTATATCTATTCCATGAATACAAGTAAGAAAAGAAAATTATTAAATTTTTTTTGTATCTTTGCTGGTAAAAATAATTAAAAGATACTCTGGTTAGAAAGCCTGTCAATAAGAACCAAGAGATTTTGGGGAAGAATTAAAAGTATTAAATAATAGTACAGTGTCTCTCCCAACTAACCTTGGTATCAAAATGGAATATCGCAGTGATATATATACAGGGCGTCCCAAAAAAATGTATACACACTTTAACAGCTGATAGCTCAATTGATGTTTCTTTATTTCCAAGTTAAACCCATTAGAATTAATAATAGCAGTCAGACTAAGCTTTGAACAAAGGGAATTAATTCTAAAATGCTACTGGAAGTGTGAAAACGCAGTTGAAGTGCAAAGACAGTTTAGGAGGGAGTTTCAAACAGATCCACCAACGCGACTTACCATCACTCGAATTAGAGATAAGTTTGAAGCCGATGGAACTGTTCAGAATGTCCACAAGAAGCGTTCCGGAAGACCACGGACATCGACAAGCCCCACAAAGCAAGAAAGAGTACTGGAAACGTATCACCAAAGTCCAAGAAAATCTGTGCGGCAAGCGAGTCGTGAGGTAAGAATTTCAGAATCGTCTGTCCAACGCATTTTGAAGCGCTGTCAATGGAAAAGTTACATTCCAAGATTAGTCCATGCTATTAATGAAGATGATCCGGACCGAAGAGTGGAGTATTGCGAGTGGTACTTGGCACGATGTGGATGTGGATTGGACGAAGGGGTTTCGTAGAATACCCTCCGCGTTCACCAGACCTCACACCACTAGACTTTTTTTATGGGGATACTTAAAAGACAAAGTCTACGCTATAAAACCTGCAACAGTCGCTGAATTGAGAGCAGCCATTGAACGAGAATGCACACAAATACCAAACGAAATGTTTCGTGATGTTTGCGATTCCATTGCTTCGCGTTATCAGCAGTGCCTGGACCAGAACGGACGTCAGTTTGAAAACAGGCGTTGACAAAACAATTAAATAATGTCTGTAGATTCTACAGGGTGTCCCGTAAGTCTGGACCCATAGGGAAAAATAATAAAATTACAAAATAGTCCAAAAATTTATTTATAATATATTTTTTTATTATTTTTATTATTATTTTTATTATTTTTTTATTATGATCTTACTCCGCTGGAGTTTTATTTGTGGGGCCACTTGAAAGCCAAAGTGTACGAGGTCAAACTTCAGAACATTTTCCACCTTAAAGCACGCATTGTGGAGGCGTGTCAAGAAATTTCTGCGACTGTGATTCAGAAAGTGCTGTCGCAGTGGAGATTGCGTCTTCAACTATGTGTGCGACACAACGGCGGACACTTTGAACAGATTATGTAATAAATTTTTGGACTATTTTGTAATTTTATTATTTTTCCCTATGGGTCCAGACTTACGGGACACCCTGTATTATATTTTGAAAATGAAATGTATTTTAATAAACACTGCCTTTATAAGTATTTAAAGTGTGTATACATTTTTTTGGGACGCCCTGTATATATGTATAAATATATATATATATATATATATATGTATGTATGTATGTTTGTATATACATATGTGTGTGTGTGTTTGTTTGTATATATATATATATATATATATATATATATATATGTTACTTTTGTTGAGTTTGAAAGATGGTTCAGGATCGACCTGCGGTCGACCCCTCTGCAGCATCCCGCCTCATTTGCGGGACTTGGTGAAGGAGGGAATTGCTGTCTGATCTCCTCCTGCCCTCGTAGCCAGCCACGCATGGCTGGTCAGGGACTTTGCACAAAAATCTGTCCAGCTGGTTCTTGAAGTTATTCAGGTCGGTGTGCTGGAGATTTTTCACTTCTTTTGGAAGGAGCTTTGGGCCCCGTATTCTGAGGGTATTTTCCATATGTATATTATTGTGTACCGCTCGCGCCTTCTTTCAAGAGAGTAGAGTTCCAGGGATTGTAGTCGAGAACATTAGTCTTCACCTTCCGTTTCCTCTATCTTAGACGTAAAAGTCCATTGTATGGCTTCAATGTTCGCAATGTCTCTTTTTCTGTGTGGGCTTGTGAGTGCTGAGCAATACTCACTTATTGGTAGGACTAGACTCTTCCATAATTTGAGCATGATGTTTGCTTTTCTGCTGCGGAAGTTCCTCCAGATGATTCCCATTATTCTTCCAGCCGTTGTGATTTTGATTTTATAATACTCTCTGAATTCTGCATCCGACGACATTATTACTCCAAGATCCCTAACTTGTGGATTTGGTGTTATCTATTTGGCCTGCGGAGTTTTGTACCGTTTTTTCTGTAGCTCTTTGTTATTGCCATATCTTAGAAGTTGGAATTTTTCTTCGTTGAACTTCATATTGTTGTCTTCTGCCCACTGGAATAATGTTTCAATGTCTTTTTGTAATTTTCTTGTCGTCTTCGTTCAATATTTCCTTACATATCTTTGTGTCATCTGCGAAGCATGATACAATACTGGCCTTAATATCTGCATCAATATCTGCAACCATTATTATGAACAGCAAGGGAGCTAATGCTATCCCTTGTGGGACAGAGCTCACGACTTCCGAGACTTCCGATTTTACTCCGTTTACCACCACTCTTTGCGTTCTTTGCGTCAAGAAATTAAATATCCACCTTCCTTGCTTTCCAGTAATTTCTGCATCCTTAAGTTTGTGTGTAATGATTCCATGGTCACATTTATCGAAGGCTTTAGCAAAGTACGTATATGCTACATCAGTAGTATAACCGCAAAATAGGAGAGTGCAATGCAATTGTTGCATAATGTTGCAAGAGTGCTACCCCCACCCCTTTTGTTGCAGACACCCACCCCTTGTTGCAAGGCACCCCCAAATGGGGAGGGGGATGTTGGAACTTGGAGGCGGAGTTATCCCCCAAGCTGCAATGAACCTAACCTAAGAGAGAGAAAGGAAGATGTGTTCACCCGGCCACTGCCAGGCGCATATGAAGACTTCAGCCGAGCGGCCGCTGTCTTATAGGACTCCTTATTCCGCCAGGTAGCTTAGAAGGCTTCTTAGAAGGCATAAATGGGATGTATATAACCTTCGAACGAATTAAAAGCGTACATACAGTCACCGACTGTACGCCCATTAAAGCCCCTATTATCACACACACACACACACACACACACACACACAAAACCATCACCAACAATCGTATAGACTTTTAGGAGCTCACCCCATCAACAGGAGATGAGGGCTACGACTTTTTAGGAGCTCACCCCATTAACACCACGTATCCGATATGAGGGCTACAACCAAGCGTCCAAACGATTGGTGGTGAAACCAACAACCCACCATCAGCCAACTCCTGGTAGAGCGTCACTAAATACGATCAACAGACAGACCTATTAAACAAATAGGATTATTGCAACACTCGATCATGTTGTTTATCTCCCTTTCTCAGTTGCCGTATCTGGTTGAGTTGCCAGTTTGCACTATTTATTTAATTAAAAAACATATTCCGCCATAGAAATCCGCTTTAGAAACCAATCAAATGATATAATTAAATACCGTGTACAAACAAAAAGGAATAATTTAAACGCCAATACATCATCATTCTGTTTATTTAGACGAATTAATAGGAAAAAATATACATCGAGATATATATATGGTTAAAAATTAATAATAGCATCATGAACGGGGGATATATAATAAAAAATATACAAAACGGTGCATTATCAATATATTAGTACAGGAAAAATATATACAGTTATATTGAAAATATAATAATATACGAAACGTATAATCAATTGCACATTAGTACAGGAAAAATATACACAGTTATATTAAATATACTGAAAATATACGAAACGTATATTCAATTGCATATTTGTACAGGAAATATATATATACACACAATTTAAATATATATCCTTTATGTTCTACGGTGCAAAACGCTAAATTCACACATAAGAGAGTCTATATTCACATCGTTATTACTTTCTACGACGAGGTAAAACCGTCCAAGCATCACTTCACCGTTTAACTGATACGGAGGCCTATACTCGACATATATTTTTGTGCCCACTTTACACCCGGCCGGCAAGTTATCTTTAAACACAGCTAGAATACAATCAAAAGCACGCACAAAGAGATCGTTAACCACAACATCATTATTAAATACAAGTTTATAAACACGCCTTTCCAATCGAGGTTTTTCTTATCATCCCGAGATTTTCAGTGGTGAATTCTTCTTCATTCTGCATAGCGTCAGTTGAAATAATCCTCCAAGTCGTAACGGCAGCTATTCATTATATAGAGGTACAGCCCTTCAGGGTGAACAGTGTAGGTGAGCTCAGCCCTGTACCGCTCAAGTGCTTTGCACCAAAGTTCAGGATATTTCGAAGAATCTAAACCTTTTAAATATGCATCCAGCTCTAGACCATTCTCGCCCTGTTCATTCCTACATTCGATAAATCCGTCGAGCAGAGCGGTGTATGCGTATTCAAGAACCGTGTCAAAATAAATCATATCCGTAACACGGGCGTCTAATATAGGCTTCAGCTTGCGGAATCCGACGATTTCAAACATTCTGTCGAGGATGAAACGGTTTCGTGTGGGGACAAGAACGTTATTATCAGATGCGTTCTTCCACATCAGTCGTATATCAACGCATGGCTGTTCGTTATTTATACACAACGTGCAAACAACGGCGTATGAGGGGGCGTCACTAATCTGCTCTCTTCTTGTACCTACACCTGCAGGTATTTTATAACGGTCCTCCCCCCACTTCTCAACTATCACGAAGACTCTACTCATCTCCTCAACACTTAAATAAATAACATTACGTTTGCTTGCTTGCCTGCAAACCGTTCCAAGTACATAGTTAATGGTGCCGGTTTCGCGCCTGAACACGCGCAATGACTTCGTCACGGAGACATCGTACGAGACGTTGAGAATGCTTCTCAAAGGAAGTTCCATCGTGTTCGCACGTCCACTCGGTTCAAGCTCTGAGATGACTATGAGCCACAGGTGGCCGGATCGGCTCGACGGGGCGCGATGGGTCACGCTGATGAAACGTGTATGGGTTTGTTCGAACTCGTATGTTTCGTGAGGTATACGGGTGGGCGGCACGGGAACGCATCACACTGCTAAAGCGTGTACACTGTACAGGCTTGTTCGAACACTCTTGGACAAACAGAATTTCACGAAACGAGTTTCATGTTTTATAACTCACCACACGTTCATTTCCACAAACTAAACATCTTCACAAACCGGCGCGCTATTAGAGAGAAACGTATTTTCATATTTGGCCTTTTTGTTTAACCAGCGATACTCGTCTCTAAAGTCTGTTAAAAACTCACACAGCTAATTAGCCACAACCTCACTACAAACCTCATAATGATATAGTGGTAAAAATACTTGAGATTGTCCATGATGACAAGATTTACATTTTTAACCGTAGGGTACGAGTAGTCGGTATGGTGTAACATGATATAATACCGCTTGTCAAACCACTCATCCACAAGACTCACTACCCATAAACGCTGCTTATCTTCTGAACGTGTTGCTTCTTCTACTTCGCGGTATGTGTGAGCCTTTATAAAGCTTAGGTCTATAACATACTTCAATACATCGTCTGTACTGCGGAATCCTACAACCCCCTCGCCAGAATATCCTTAGAGTATTTGAATATCCTTAGAGTATTTGAATATCTTGGTCCTTCGCACGGCTCAATGTAGCCTTAAAAGAGGCAAAGGAGGGGGGAATAGGGAGTTTTTCAGTATCCACCACATCTATGCACTTTGCAGAATACCACTTCATAAATGTTGAACACGCGATATTAAAGGTAGCCAATACTATTTTCCTTCTACGCGAGAGAATACACGTCTGAGCTCAAGGGTATGCAGAGGTAAACTGAGCACGCAGGGATAGAGGCATGCTCAGGTAGCGGCATGACTCACGTTGCCGGCCTTACAGTGGGCGGGGCTTAGCTTTTTACTGTACACACACACACGCACGCACGCAAAGGAGAAAGTGAAACGCTAGTTGAAACACGATTTATTTAATAAACGAAATATTCAAGGTATTTATACTTACAAATACGTGTAATAAATAAGCTAACAATAGACAGATGAAAGATTACGGTATCCAAAGGGCTCGGTATCATAGGTACCAGGCACCTGGTAGCGTTTCCTATAGATGTTTCGGCACACCTTTGTACCCTTAATTTCCTTCACGCCCCCCAGCTTCTGTTCCCGAAAATTGTGGGTGCCTACAGTCAGTTGGGGCGGGCGGTCACCCTCATCATCTTCCAAGCACAGTAACTCCTTCAACGAATCAAAGTTAACGACCCGCCGATTCGCATGGTTAAGCGTGATACCCTTAGCCTTCACGATATACTTCGTATCATCCCCTATCCTCACCCATACCCCATAGGTTTTTGGCCCTGTTGACACAAACGAGTCTGCGTATGCGATGTCTCCATACTTATCCTTGATCTCGTCAGTTAGCTCTCAGAGGAACTCCCCAATAGCGGGCATGTATTCACCCCTCCTCGCTGTGAATATCACGCTATCTGTATCGACATACAAAACCCTCCGCCCAAGAGAATGCAATAGGCCCCAAAGTTTGATGCGCGCGTAGGCTGTTGTGAAGCTGGCTACAGGAATGTTTGTAACCCGTGAGATATCTGTGGACAATTCGGTATTGTTGTACTTTATTATGTAAGTATTACCTACATTCACAATCTCCATGACCTCTTTATCGGGTGCGTTGGCATAATCCCAGACTTCACTTGGACTATGTGCCAAATGAACGTTCCCCTTGCCGGTATTCTGTGCAAATTTTTCCCAAAGACTGTTTAGGCACAATTTTGCACTAAAGCGTTTGCCAGGGTTCCTTACAATTTGGGTACGATCAAGCTGTATACTTCACGGTCACGGTAACGTTGAATATAAGACGTTTTTTCATCCTCGGTACCAACCCCTCGCGGATATCCTGACGCCTCAACCTTATCCTTCAAAAAAGCGTTTATATATGGTGTGAAAAGGTTGGGTAGCTTCTGAAACCTCCACACCTCATGTATCCTCATTATTCTATACCCATGGCGAACGGCTAGGTCCAGCGCAGGGCTTGTATATACACTTCTGATCTTACGCTGGTGGGGTGTTTGGTCACAATCACCATTGTTCTCTTCTGCACACTTCACGAACAGGAGAAACATGAGCTTGTGATCTATAACAACGGGTAAGATCGGCATCCATAAATCGCGAGGGGGGAGCACATCTACGAAAGAGAGTCCAAAGTAGCGCTCATTCAATTTGGCCGAAAACTCAGCGATGGTTGGTATGGCGGGACCCATCATTTTTTCAAGTGCACCTACGGGTACGGATTGTTTTTCATCACGTATGGGTATAAAAAACAGAAGTAGTAGTAATGGAGCTTCACACCCTCCGTAGGCGGAAAGTACAGCTTGAAGGGGTTTGTACGCCCGCCGAACAAGCTATCTCCGCATTTGAGAGGATCCAGCACCATTGAACATTTGATCCTGTTTATTTCTTCACGGTACTGTCCATCTGCTACCAACCGTGCATCATACTCATGCTCCCACAAGACTTTGTGAGTGAACTGGGGTCCTATAAGTTGATCGCGGGTGCGCGTCCACGCAAAACAGTCGGCAGGAGATCTATCGTGGATATCTCCTACGATTCCACACTCAGGACGGGGGCACCCGTGCTACCAGGAACCGTTAAAGGAGTACACAGTCTTCTCATCAGTGAAGCGGTTTTCACTTAAATCATCAACCCAAAAACACGACCATTAACCTTAATGGGTACTTCACCCGTGTTGCGGGCATGCTTTATGTATACACCTGTCTGCTGCTGTAGGTGTATGAGCCAGTAAATAGCCTTGTGCCCATAACTGCGGGGGTTGCTTCTGTGGATAGTGGCTAAAGTGTCTTTAGGCATGAAGTTATTCTTGAACACCGTAAAACATAATGAGGCGATGGTGGTTGCGACTTGCAACGGATCGCATTTGAAACGACATATGTACATCCTTCTAAAGGCCTGGAAACATACTCTAAGCACGCGCACATCATTCACGCAACAACGCTCACATTCATCAGCTATACAGGGTATACATAAAGTCAGGATCTATTTTTGTGAAGCACTTGGAAATTATGTGGAATTCAATCATAAAATGATAAAGTGGTAACATTTATTAAATAATTAAGAGTAGGATTCGACGTGAAGCCCATCAGTATCCCTGCACAGCTCAAATCGTTCCGCAGCATTTCTAAACACATTCTTACGTATACGTGTACGTAAGTTTTCAAGACTCGTAATCTTCGTCTGATAGACGTGCGATTTGATAAAGCCCCATGCAAAGAAATCTAAAGTGGTTAAATCTGTTGATCTCGCTGGCCAAGGTCTGTTGCTTCCGCGTCCGATCCAGCGATTTGGAAAACGTCCATTTAGATAATCCTGAACAATTTTGGCATAGTGACAAGGAGCACCATCATGTTGATAGACGACGGGGATAGGATTGTTAGTACCGTCGTCTATCAACATGATGGTGCTCCTTGTCACTATGCCAAAATTGTTCAGGATTATCTAAATGGACGTTTTCCAAATCGCTGGATCGGACGCGGAAGCAACAGACCTTGGCCAGCGAGATCACCAGATTTAACCCCTTTAGATTTCTTTGCATGGGGCTTTATCAAATCGCACGTCTATCAGACGAAGATTACGAGTCTTGAAAACTTACGTACACGTATACGAACTGCTGCAGATAACATAACCCCGCAAATGCTCCAAAATGTGTTTAGAAATGCTGCGGAACGATTTGAGCTGTGCAGGGATACTGATGGGCGTCACGTCGAATCCTACTCTTAATTATTTAATAAATGTTACCACTTTATCATTTTATGATTGAATTCCATATAATTTCTAAGTGCTTCACAAAAATAGATCCTGACTTTATGTACACCCTGTATTATAAGGATTACATTCATTAAAACTGTTGTAGTATCGGTCAAAATCTTCACATTCATCTGTGCTCATACATTCATAGTTAAAGTAATGTTTGGGTGGAGGTAGTCCTACGTAATTTAAAGTTTCGCTAGTGAGGAGTGTGTAAGGGAAATATCTTTTGAAACTTCAGCGGCTACGCCCATCACCTTGGGTAGCTTTGCTAATTTACAAGGTGTGAATAATAAAGTGTCCTTAAATTGTACATTACCTCTTAGTTGCATCTGTATTAATTTGTTGCCTCTTTTCAAGGGATCACCTGTAAGTATCTCAGATGACTCGTGCTCAAGCAACTCCTTATAAAGGAACTGTGTGTCAAATTTCGCCCCGTTATGGGCAAGAATATACACAGTCATTTTTTTTAACTTCTCCGCTAACTTGACAATATAGTCCACAAAGAGTTTCACGGGGCTATCGTGGGCATTCGTTTGTCCGTTTTCCACATTTGTGAGACTCATCAAACTCGCTCTCCATACACTCATCACAGGTAGTGTGGCTCACAAGTAAATGTGGAATAACCTCTTTGGTTTCAGCGCTCGTGTATGTTTCTAGATCGTAGTACACAGTTATACATGGGTTGCTTTTAGGCTTGGCGTCTTTCATATAACATACATGCTTTACTCCAACTGCCTTATATTTCTCATGGCATGTAGAACAGTGAATTTCATCACATTTATGCGTGAATTTTCACCAATTATCCATCATGTGAAACATACCACATTCACAGATTCTCATTTTCCTGCACTTGCGAATTGATTTATGGAGCTCAAAACAGTTATTATTGAAAAATGTGCGTCTACACACATTACAATCCCTCTTCTCAGCTTCAACTACACGGCTTTCACATTTGGAGTATTTACACTTCTCACATACCATGTGACATTCTTTACAATGTTTTACTATATCATCCGCAAACTCGAGACACCCCTTACACAAATCATGATGTCGTCCATATTTTCGACTTTTATCATAACTCGCGTAAAGGTCCCTTATATTACGGATGGGGAGATACGTTGTCCCTGACAATCCTAAAATAAGTAGGGGTCTTGTACGGTCTGTCACACAGCTTTTAAAAACATATACAGTTCTACGACGATCATCCAGTCCAAATACAGCTATACGACCATTCATTTCCTGTTCTACCTTTTTCAGTTCTTCAGGACCCATGGCACAGTCAAACTCAAGTTTACAGTCTACAGCTAGTTTACGGCCACGCTCCACTACCGTAGGCAACCAAATTTTTTGGGTCCGTGTATTTAGTACAGTAAACATACGTGCTAAGGCCACTGCTATAAAGCCGCAACCACGATCGATGTTTATATGCCGTCTAAAAATAGCCTGAGAATTGAAGTTAAGAGTATAAGGTGTGGCACTATGACCCGCAACACGGAATACACGGTCAATATTTACCGTGAAGTTGTCCATATTGAAGGCTATACTACTTTGAGAAGCCTGCATTATACGGCCTAATATATACTCTATATCTTCAGCCGCCAAACGTCTAAACGGTATTACTACCCAAAAATCATCTACATCTCCGTCATCTGACCCGAACCCAAAAGACAGCCTCGTCCTGACTTCACGTTCGTCGCGGTTCTGAAGGGCAAACTCTAAAATACGTTGAACAATGCGCCGTAGACCGTGTTCAACACCATTGCTATACATGGACCTAGGATCAACCCTGATTATATACCGATTTTTAGTCAAGGCCGGGGTGGGATTAGCGGTGCGTACCAATTCGGATGTTATGCCATCCTCAATAGAACGGGGAGCCGCTGTGGAGGATGTACCGGAATTGAATAAGGGGGTATATTTGGGGAAAGTACTATTGTGGGTGTTGTGTCGTAAGACGTTGAGGGTTGGGGCTCTATTACTGGTGGTCTAACAACCGGAGCAATCCTAGAGCGCTTTGTACCTGACGTGGAGGGTTCTTCATCATGTCTCCGCTTTGAACTGGTGCATGCTACAGGTATCGCTGGTAAGGGCTCGTCAACGGGGAATGACTCTGTATGTAGCTGGACGGTCAACGGGGTCGTCCGTGATATCGATGATGGGGTGCTGTACATCGTCGTTGTCATTCTCGGTTCTGTGGAAGAAGAAAACAAAATATAAGAAGCAGAACTCAATATTTGTAATATTTTGTAAATAGTCCACTTAGGAGAGAAAAATTCAGGTTCACGAACCCATCCACATGTATTATATCTGGATCTACAGGATGTGGTAAAACTGTGTTTACGCTTAAAATCATTAAAGAAAAGAGTGAGATGTTTTCAACATTTGTGCATAAAGTTATATGGTGCTATTCGACATACCAATCAGTGTTCAACGAGCACCAAGATGATATTTTGTTCCACAAGGGGGTCTATGACGTTAATTCGTTAAAGGGAAATGAACATACAGTCATTGTAATTGACGATCTCATGTTGGAAATGGATAAAACGCTTGCCGAGACATTTACAGTATTCTCCCACCAACTTAACCTAAGCGTGTTCTTCATCAATCAGAATCTATTTTTCAAAAATAGATACATGCGCGATGTATCGCTAAATACACAATATCTAGTCTTATTCGCGCAACGTAGAGAGGTATCACAAATTGGGGTATTAGCAAGTCAAATGTTCCCGAATCAGCGTAAGGAGTTTTTGGATGTTTATAAAGAGGCCACAAACCAGCGTTATGGATATTTGCTTTGTGACCTTCACCAGCGAAACACGTTCAGGGTGCTTCTAAGAACGAATATATTCCCAAGCGAACCTGAAACGGTGTATATTCCAGAATGACAAAGAGGTTAAAGAAATACCGTGAATTAATAAAAATTTATTAACGATTGCCTCGGACACTACAGCAGATGTTTGTTAAAAACATCGACTCTGACTTTTTAAAATGCATCTGTGAAATCTGTCTTAATGCTATAAAATGTAATTTACCAATGAAACCCTCTCAGAAGTCTCTCTTACGTCGTTACAAGAACATAATACGAGCACTCGCTCATAAAAGTCAAAATGTGGGTAAGAAAAAGCGCATTATTGTACAAAGAGGAGGATCATTCCTGCCCATCTTATTTTCAGTTTTGGGTCCTTTACTGACTACATTAATATAATGAAGAAGGTGGTTGTGATTCCGCACGAGATGTATGCTTCATTGCAAAGTTCAAAGACTCCAGACATGGTTCTAGAACCCCGTAAAAGTAGGCTTAAAAGAATGGAAAGCGACTTGCTAGCCCTATTAAACAGTGAAAAGTCACCTGATGAGAAAAGGATCTTGTACCCAAAACATTGATAGGTAATCTGAATAGGTTAAAAGACTTGGATCAAGTCTCGCATGTGTCACAACTGAGTACACCATCGCCCCCAGCAGTAGTAGTGTCTCTGAAGAGGAGAAAGAAGAGAACAAACGGCCAGCCTTAACCACGTGCCTCCAAAATACGCAAATGGCTAACATCTAAAGTAAACGCTATTATGACATTTCTAGTCCCGCCTCCTATGGTGGCGTTAATAGACTGTACAGAGGTGTTTACGGTGTAAGGAAAAAAGATGTTGAGAGATTTTTGCGGGAACAGGATGCTTATACACTTCATAAACCGGTGAGAAAAAGGTTTAAAACGGCCAAGACAACAGCTGCTTCGATTGACTCTATTTGGCAGGCGGATTTAACAGACATGCAAAGATATTCTGTGTATAACGACGGTTACCGCTACATCCTATTCATAATAGATGTATTCTCTAGATATCTGTGGCTAATTCCCCTGAAAAATAAATCGCCTGAAACAGTTGCTAAAGCGACCAAAACGTTGATGTTGAAAGAAAACAGGATTCCTGGCTATTTTTGTACGGATATGGGGAAAGAATTTATAGGACGCGCTTTTCAGAACATGCAGAGTTTAATATCAGTTTACACTACCAATTCTATACATAAGGCTTCTTTAGCTGAAAGAGTTCAACGTACCATAAAGGAACGCATGCACCGCTATTTTACACATAAAAACACATACAGATATATAAACATTCTCGGTCATTGGCTTCATCCTACAACCGCTCACATCACGACGATTGCACAACCCTAACGAGTTTTAGAAAGAGGTACGCCCAGAGGTGAGAAGAGATGGAACACCACCACACTCTGCGCGTTTCAAAATCAATGATTATGTAAGGCTGTCGCGTTGGGAATAAATTCGCGAAGGGATTTGAGCAAGGATGGACACGTGAGATTTTTAAAGTTAGGGCTATGAGACCTAAAGGTGAGATAATGATGTATTACGTTGAAGATTTGAATGGGGAAGAAATCTCAGGAGGCTTTTACCGCGAGGAGTTGCAGAAAGTGGCATTTAATTTAGGAAAAAAGTGTTTAAAATTGAGAAAATTATAGGAAGCAAAGGTTCAGGAAAGAGAAAAATGTACCTGGTGAAATGGCTGGGTTACCCAGAAAGCTTCAACACCTATATAAAAGCTGATGCAATAATGAAGCTTAAATAGTATGCAACATGGCGCCTAACCATTTCTACGTCACACTCCCGTCCTCCTCGTCCCTGTCTGTACACCCTAACAACACCCTCGCCAACTTTGTGACAGAACTCCACGGGCCCATTGAATTGGAGCGTGATTCGTATGAGGTGGGGTTATGTGAACTCCAGTTAGCCACCAAATTTTTAACTCTTGAAAATGAACAAATCATATTTCTGATCCTTAGAAGAACGATGAATGCGAAAAATTAGGCATAACCTTAGACAATACTATGCGTTCAGTCCTGTCGGTGAGGAACGGTACTATAGCATAAATGTATCGCTAGGAATCGGGCATTATGATACAGCCATGGACATTGTGACGGGTTTAAACAAGAGTCTTGAAAGTCGTACCTGACAAACGATTTACTTTTTGAAGTCGTAAACATAGACACGCCTGCATGCACATTGAAGTTAAAGTCAACGCTTAGTAGAAA
The DNA here is from genome assembly GCA_023014485.1 of Bathynomus jamesi. NCBI lineage: Eukaryota > Metazoa > Arthropoda > Malacostraca > Isopoda > Cirolanidae > Bathynomus > Bathynomus jamesi. The sequence goes on along the minus strand of JAJOZX010005066.1, from coordinate 108,058 downwards.
TATTAAAGATAAAGAGCTGTTCACAATTGTGGCTGAGGACCGATATAGCGCAGCTCTCCAAAGAGATACCTTTCACGAGGCACAGCATGACTTGTCCAGCTTAATGTATCAATTGAAGATGGAGAAATTGGGTGAAAGCTCTCCGCCCCCAGACATGTGCTATATTTACAGCAATTGTAGAGCACCAATTTGTTGGGGACACCCAGGCGCGCCTGCTGCGCATTGCGCACATCCCCAACCATAGAGGGAAAAGTTTGAGCATTACATATGACAAGCCCCATTATGTAAATGTTGCGACTAATCTATTAACCAACATCTCGATATATATAAGGACGATTGAGGGAAAAAATTTCCCATTCGGTGATGGGAGCTTAACAGTGAAACTACACTTTCGTCGTTTATAATGACTCGAAGACCGTTCACAGTCTACCGAGGAGTGAGGTACCAGCGTGGGAGTGGTCTTGGCTCCATTTTTTTCATCCATACTACGCACCGCTGTCCCACTGTTGAAGAGGGGGCCAGGTACCTAGGGCGGAAGGCGTTACAAACAGGTTTTAACGCGGCAGAAGACATAATGGGTGGAACTAAGCCTAAAGAAGCTCTAAAAAAACAATTAAAACGTACACGGGATGAAATCATCAAAGATGCAAAGAGAAAAATGCGTGGCGGCGGAAAGAAGAGATCTGCCATGAAGAAGGGGTTACCATCACGTGGCGTTAAACGTAAAAGGAAATCAAAAAAGAAGTGCTCTAAGCGTGTGAAACCTATGGCTGATCATTTTTTTAACTGATATAAGATGAGGACACTACTCTCACGAATCATAGGCTGATTAATACTCGTCGTGGAAGGTGGCACTATTTCTGACTCGTCGTGGCACGTTTCATCCATCAGTGTAGTTCACAATACTGTAAATGGGAACTGTCCCACTTTGATATGCCCCCACTCAGGTTTCTATCGAGCATAGTGACTTTATTACAATTAACTCATTAAACACAATTAGTTCGCCCAGTGCCCCTATAGAATTCGTGATACCCAGCTCAGGCCCTTACTTTTTTGACCCGAGCTGCATGCACATGTATGCTAAACTGCGTATAGCCCATTCTGATGGAACGGACTGCGATGATAGTTACTCTGCCTACCCTGAAACCAACTTTTTACACTCCATATTCAGCCAGTGTGAAGTGTATTTAAACCAGGTTAACATCTCGGCAGGTACGGGGTACTACCACCTACGAGCCTATCTGGAAAATGTCCTCAACTTTTCAAAAGAAGCGAAGGACACCTTTTTAACCGCCGAGGGGTATTACCACACTAAAGATGAAAATGGAATAAAGGATAAATTTAAAAATTCTAAAAAAAAGATATATGAATGTTTTGGGCGCCTGCATACAGACTTCACATTCCAGGAGAAGTTGCTTATGAACGGGGTGGATATGAAGTTGAAGCTTACCCGCACGATTCCTGAGATCTGCATAAATCTGGGGTCTGATCAAGAAGAAGGCGCGAAACCCGTTGTGATACACATCATGGAAACGTATTTGCTTATAAGCCGAGTGAAATTAAGTTCCCCGAAACAAATAAAAATTGAGAAAGACTTAATACACGCCACAGTAAAATACCCAATTAACAGGGTACAGATCAAACTGTACACGGTCCCGCAGGGCTGGCTCGAAGCAACTAGAAAACGTGGCCCTTGGAGTCCTACCTAAAAGGATATTAATTGGAATGCAGACCACGCTCGACGAATGGAAAATATAAAAGAGTGCCTTTAAATTCGAGAATTTCGGCCTTAAAAATATTACTCTATACGTAAACGAATCGCTCTGGGAGGGACCATGATACGGACTACTCATCAGACGCTGTGTTCCCGCTCTGCGCGAGAGTATAGTAGTCTGGCACATAATACAGGCGCCTGTGACGAACTTGGTTTTGGTGTAACGCAGAAAGAATTTGTCGAAGAATTTAACATTTATTCATTTGATATTACGCCTGACTTGTCTGCTGGCACAGATACGCATTTAAGTCCACACAGAGTGGGAATATCTCAGTCAGGTTGGAATTTGCCAACCTATAGACGCGCCTATAAGTGTACTGTTATCTCGAATCACAGGCACTAATAGAATTGATCGTTTCAGGAACGTGTCACAGATTTTTAAAATGGATGCGAATACACTCCAGAGTGATGAAAAGTGACCGTTTCACACGTTCAAAATTTATCGGTGTGTTTGCGAAGAATGAAATATTGAAGCTGCAGAGTACGAGAAACTGGTACGGGATTATCGTTAACACCGACATTGTCGGGGGTGAGGGGATTCATTGATTTGCAATCTATTTTAAAAATAGGGAAAGAATATACTATTTTGACTCATTCGGATTTCCGCCATGGAATGATTCGGTAATTGTGCAGTTTATAGCCCAACTAGGCGTGCCTGAGATTATTTGGTCCCCATATCGTTTCCAAGGATATTATACTGAAACATGCGGGTTGTATTGCATTTTATTTCTCATGCACATGTCACGTGGGAAGAGTTTTATGAATTTTTTTAAATTATTCGATTTGTGCGACACAAATATGAACGATAAAAGTGTATGCAAACAGCTAAAAAAGGTTCCCATATGTTAGCATACCCTTTAATGTGTAAGTATATCTATATTGTGTAAAGTTGTATATACATTTGTAACTGTGGCCATTAAGACTAATGTAACGGATACTGATACTGTTTTGTACATGTTTTCTGCTATTTAATAAATGAAAATATATTGCGTTTTGTTCTTAACCTCGAAAATACTTACAATATCTCGATGACGTGGCACTCGCTGGACCGAATGTACGTCAATACCTCAACTTCTGTATTCAGATCACTGGGTTGGCTGGGCGGTGAAGCCCCCATTTCATTTATCAACCTCTCATCAAAAGTAGCCATAATACGACCTAGTTCGGATTCGGTCCTGTCATTAAAATAGAGATTAATGTCACGAAATTGAATGCAGATAACACTGGTCTACAAATTTTGAAAAAGTTTGTGCTTCGGAGATAAATTGTGTTTCCTATTATGGATTTTGGGGTGCGAAAAACGAATATGACCATAAAAACAGTCGATTGGCTACAGTTTCCAAGAAAATTTATGTTACACATTTTGCGTATATGTATACCATATATTAGTAACATACCTGAATAATGCAGTCACTTATATTGATTCAATCCGTCGCTTCTTTGCTTGTCTCTTGTATTCAACTTCTGGAGCATCTCTTGTTATTGTCCAGCAGTAGTCTGCTAACAATGATGGACTCCATTTCCCCTGGTAGCGTTTCTCCATCGCTGAGATATCCTGGTGGAAACGTCCACCATGTTCATCGCTGACTGCTCCGCAGTTGGCCGGAAAAAATTCCAGGTGCGAGTGGAGGAAATGTATCTTTAAAGACATATTGCAGCCCATTTTTTGATAGGACAACAGCAGGTTTTCCACCAGCTCCCTGTAATTGTCAGCTTTGGTTTTTCCGAGAAAATTGGTTGCTACTAACCGGAAAGCATTCCACGCTGTCTTCTCCTCACCACCTAGGATACGGTCGAACTCCTCATCTCTAAGAAGCTCGCGGATCTGTGGACGAACAAATACACCCTCCTTGACTTTTGCTTCACTGAGCTTTGAGAATTTGCCACCGAGGTACTTAAAAGCTGCCCCTGTTTTATCCGTAGCCTTAACAAAATTTTTCATGACGCCCAGTTTCATGTGTAAGGGTGGTAACAAAATCTTGCTCGATTCTACAAGTGGAGGATACAGAACATTTTTTGTTCCAGGTTCCAATGAGTGTCAGAGTGGCCAATCCTTGTTGATGAAATGAGAAGTCCTAGTCCGACTATCCCATTCACACAGAAAACAGCAATACTTAGTGTAGCCCACCTGCAGTCCAAGCACGATAGCAACAACTTTCAAGTCACCACAAACCTGTCACTGATGTTTGTCATAGTTTATGCAGTTCAAAAGTTGCTTCATGTTGTCATATGTTTCCTTCATGTGGAGTGCATGACCAACTGGAATTGATGGCAATACGTTGCCAACATGCAACAAAACAGCTTTTAGACTCAACTCCGATGAATCAATGAACAGTCTCCACTCATCAGGATTGTGAATAATGTTGAGAGCTGCCATCAGACCATCGATGTCGTTGCAAGCTACAAGGTCACCTTCCATGATGAAGAATGGGAGAAAATCTTTTTGACGGTCACGAAACTTACACACTAACATTTTCAGTGGGAGATTCCACTGCTGCAATCTGGAGCTCAACAGCTCTGCCTTACTCTTTGGCAGTTCTAAATCTCTGATAAGGTCGCTTAATTCATTCTGAGTTATCATGTGCGGTTTAGAAAATGTCAAGTTATAAACAAATTCAGGGTCTTGTGAAGTTGAAGGCTCACAAGTTTCGCAGGATCCTTCATTCTCCTCGTCCTCTGACTCCAGGGAAAATGAGTGTGGAGGCTCAGGAACGGGTAGTCCTTCGCCGTGAGGTACCGGGCGTTAGCAGAGGGTATATTCGGATATTGTAAAATCCACTTTTTCTTCTTGCAAATACCTTTCTTGACTGGAGGCACCATGCAGAAGTAGCAATTGCTGACATGATCTGTTGGTTCCCTCCACACCATTGGCACTGCAAAAGGCATAGATTTCCTTTTCCGATTCAACCACTGGCGAAGGTTTGTTGCACAAGTATTGCAGCATATGTGTGGGGCCCAGTTCTTGTCCTGATCTCCAATCTTACAGCCAAAATAAAGGTGATAGGCTTTCCTAATCACGGCGGTTACAGCACGCTTTTGTGATGCAAAAGTCAATTCTCCACAAACATAACAGAAATTATCTACACTGTTCACGCAATTACGAGGCATCTTTGTTCAAATTAGGCTGAAAAAAATTCAGTTTCAAAAGCAAACACTAAAAAGAGTTTGACAAGGGAGCACTGTATGACTTCCGCGAATGAACTGATGCTGTGGCGTAAAATGTAGACGCCTATGACACATCGACACCTTGACTCTGCGCATGCGCGTAGTTATATTTTTTATTATTTTAATATATTAATGTAATTACATTGCATTTTAATAATTTTAAATTAGGTAAGGTTGTTAGGTTAGTATTCCATTTATGTTAATATGAAAAACATTATGGGAAGCAATATGTTAAAATGATCCAATCTATTTTTTAATAAATAATTTACAAATACATAATGTAATAGATAAATTTAAAATTACATTTTATTGTATATATATATATGTATATATTTACATTAATTTATTAAAATAAAAAAATATAACTACGCGCATGCGCAGTAGAGTCAATGCGTCGATGTGTCACAGGCGTCTACATATTACGCGACAGATGCAGTCCAGTTAGTAGGGTGCAGGGTTGCCTGATATCTTTATAAATAGAGCCAATTGGCAATTTTAGGCATCATTTTCATATTCAGTAGCTCAAAATTAGTAAAGATTGACTACTTTTATTTCCGAAGCATTTAGGCTGTAGACCAGTGTAATTCGTTTTGTGTCCAACAGCGATGTTGGCTTAACGAGATTATTGTTAAAACTCCAATATTAATCCCATTGTTTTTGTCTGTTTCCATCGCGAATATATATATATATATATATATACACAGGGTGTCCTAGAATTATCTGTACAATTTTTGGCTGTTATTAAAAGTCAACCATGAAGTGTAGAAATTCCAGTGTTGTCCCATTTTACAGAGAATCTCATTAAGTTTTTTCTGATACCACGTTTTGACAAGTTTTTTAGAAATGTACGCGGGTGACAGACATTGATGATTTAAAAGCAAGAATCACAGCTGCTATTGAGCGAATTGATGTGGATATGCTGCAGCGTACATGGCAACATTTGGAGTATCGATTGGATGTTTTGCGAATCACTAATGGTGCACATATCGAATGTTTGTAACAACGTTACTTTAATAAAAGAAACTTTTGAAAATACAGATTCTAAATAATCTTGTTTAAGAATTTTACGTGTGTTATCAAGAATTTTATTAAAAGATGAAATTGTACAGATAATGTTCGGACACACTGGAATTTCTAAAAAACTTGTCAAAACTTGGTATCAGAAAAAACTTAATGAGATTCTCTGTAAAATGGGACAACACTAGAATTTCTACACTTCATGGTTGACTTTTAATAACAGCCAGAAATTGTACAGATAATTCTCGGACACCCTGTGTATATATATATATATATATATATATGCAGATATATTCGCGATGGAAACAGACAAAAACAATGGGATTAATTTTTATGCTGTAGTAAAATCAGAATAAAAGGAAATTAGGCTACCAATTATAAACGAGAAAATACATCTTTAAATTATCGAGAAAAATATTATTGAATCCCCACCATATATATATTAGGGTGTTTCATAAATGAGAACCACATTATATTTTTAATCCACATAGATGCTCGTTTTCGTTTTACATATTTATCACTCCTGGCCAAAAATCAGACTCCTTCGACAACAATAAGGGGTCCCGAGAAATCACGCCTTACGTCAGAGAGCACAGACTCATTACTTCTTCATCATTTCCCCCTTCTGCTTCTTCGGAAAATCCTTCCTGTTCTTGAAAACTGCTTTCAGCAGGTACTGTTTTCCTTCTTCCTTCGTTGTTAGGGCAGTATTGAATTTCTCGATGAGAGCGATCCCCCGTTCAGCCGAGTCGTTCATCACAGCCAGGACCCTAGCTAGGCCTGCTTGGTAGTGTGGGTCACTTTCCCAAGACGAAGCGGGATTTTCGACGAAGGCGCCGTTGATCCCGAGTGCGGTGAAGCGATCCTTCGTCCTCGAGGTAACGAAATCCGAAATCTTTCCTTTGAAGGAGCCAAGGACGGTCTTCCCCTCCAGACGCTTCAACGCTTTCCTCGATGCCGGCTTGGCGAGGTTTTCTCGCATCCTTTGTTTCTCTTCCTGAGGAACCCCTTGATCGAAGAATGCCAAGCCGACCAGCGTCTCGGAGAAGTACCAGAGGTGTCGTTTCATGGCCGCTTGCGCTTGCTTGCCGACGTCGACGATCACGGCATCTTCCTGCAGTATTTCCAGGTTCAGCAAGAACTCCAGATCCACACGTGGGGGCCTGCTCTGCTCTCGTCGCACGAATCCAAGCCTTTTCGTAGGCCAGGGCGACGAACAGGCAGATTTCTGTGACTCCTTTCAGCTCCCGCCCGGTCATCCTGAACTGGTCCTGAAGGAGGTACAGCTTCAATCCGTAAATGGCTTTCGCCATCCACCGCGCATGGTGATATGCTCCTGGCTTCCGCAGTGGCACATTGGAGACAGTCTCTTCCCAGAGAAAGAGGATAACCAGTTGAAGAATTTCTTGGTAGTCATCCCGCGGCTGACCAGAAGCCAGAGCTTCCCTCACGACAAGGACAGTTCGGTCCTTGAGACCCTGAAGAGGTCCAGCGATGCTACAGCTATCTGAATCAATAGCAGTGGTGATAAGAGATCGGTCGATGAAACCCCACTGCTCTTGGAATCTTCTGAAGATCCCAGTCTCGGGTCCAGAGGTGGGGCCCATCGAAGACCGGAAGACTTGGGCCAGGACGATTTCGTACATATGGTGCCTGCATGCTAGGTAAAGAAGTTGCTTCCCGAGACCCTCCTCAATCTTGACGCAGGCTCCCACGTGAATCCCGGTGTTCGATGCCGTTGTGTCGAATGATAACCCCTTGATTCGTTCGGACAGGTCGTGTTCCCGCACAAGATCAATGCAGACGCGTGCCGTCTCCGCTCCCGTGCCAGCTGGAACTTTCGGAACTCCAAGCAGCTTCTCCTGGCCGTTCCCGGTGACCAGCACAGCAATCCGGTCCACAGATCCGTCACCTGTGATTTCAGGCAGCATTTTCCCGTCCCAGTGCAACACCAAGGTCTCCTCAGGACAGAATTCTCCCTCTTGATACGCCTCTGCTGCTTGCTTCCGAAGCGACTGGCGAGCACGATACATTGTGGAAGAAGAGATGGATACATCGTTCAAATCATGCCCCAAGGATTGCGCGACGACGGCGTAGGACATCGCTGCATCACGATAAGAAATGTTCATCCTGAGTGATGAGGTTCTTCGACCGCTTCCTCGGAGAAGGACATGAAGCAGACGTGGAGGCTGCCAAGGAGGGAACATCTTCCGCAGATAGCGACGCCGAGGACGAGGAGCTGCCTTCAAGAGTAGCAGCTTCTGTAACCGTCTTGGCCCGCTCGAATTCCCGGTGTCGTCTCTCCTCCTGCTGTTCCTCTCGACGCCTTTTCCTACTCTCCATTTGGGCCAGCTTCATGTCTGCCGATCCCATACTGCTCTCTGTTGGGTCCTCCTGCTGACTCTTGTAGAAGAGCTTGTCTTCCTTGTTTGTCATCATAGAAAGGGCATTGGAATGACCAATATCAAGGATTTCGTTCTTGAGTTCCGCCTTGAACATGTCCTCCGCAACACGACAGCTCTCCTCGGATCTGTTCCTGCTTTTCACCAACTTGTCGTAACGCTGGAGCAGAGCTTCCATTTTCCGAAGGGCGCTGTCCCGCCTCATAGTAGGGATCCTTGCTCTTTTCTAGAACACCATCACAGCATCCAAACAGAGGGTCAGACATTTTCTCCGTCCTAGGTTTTCCTGTTTTTGATGGAAGAAGCACTTTTGCAAGACTTGCAACTTCGTCGGCAGGCGGCTACCCAGGATCTCCTTATTCGAGTGTCCGATGAGCCAAACCTCTTTCTTGCTTCGAGTTGCCATGTTTATCTGCAATGAGGAAATATACGAATTAGAAAAGAGTACAAATACGCAACGGTAAACACAACGAGGACAAAACTCGACAACTGACACGAAGGACAGAGAGCAGTGCACCCTTCCGTCAGGAAGCAAGGCAGTCGACTAAAACTAGAACAGCTGAAATTAGAAATACCTAAGCAATCTGAAGCGTCAAATCTCGGAACCCCTAAACGTGTTCTGATCTGGATGAAACTTGTTCAGACGAGTTTCCTCGGCAAAAGGAACAAGGGCATCATCAATGTGGATTGAACTTTCTTCCACTTCATCCATCAACCACACTGCCGTGAAACACCCTAATATATATATATGAGGAAACAGGCAATAATTAAAAATAATTTTCAAAACGCTTTTATTGCGGGCTTTTATAAGTTAAGACCGGTTGAAACATTATATATAGTCCGAGAACACCAAGAGAAATGCCACGAACTTAACTGCAGATAATTCTTAAAAGTTTTAATATTTCGAAAAATCCTACAAATAAAAACACACCATATATATATATATATATATATATATATATATATATGCCGAAATAATCCGGAGGTAACAGAGAATAAAAAATATTTTGGAAAAGGCATTTATTGACATCTTTTATAAGTTAGCACCGATTGACACTAGATTACTAATTATAAACGAGAAACAATACAAACTATTTTTCAAAATAATTATTATGACACTTAGGGGTTACTTACATCTCATCAGCGTGTTCATTGAGCAGGTCTAGTATTTCATCACAATTTTCCATAACACTCTCGGTAGAAAATAGTTCATCCCGATCTACAGCATTGAAGAGGTGAGCGCTGCGTGATCGTAATTGATTTCATCCTCCATCAGATCGGGGGTATTGTACAACGGTAATTGACTCATTGTGTATAAAGCACTAGGCGGAAAATGAATGAACCGAGACTCTGAGTTGAAGTTCTCCCTTTATAAGGGGGCCTGTAACCAACCCAAAAAACAGATTCGTTAGCTTCCTATTGGTTAACGGTGAATTTTGGGCGGGGCTTGACGCATAGGCCTGCACAGCAACCAAACAGATGTCCTGGGAGCCGCCCCATAGGGATGTGGTTGGTTGTCCCGTGAAATCTGGGGTGTGTCAGCTGCTCCGATTCGTGGAGAGAGACGCGAAACGACTTGATTTTCGATCTTGTATGAGAGAGAGAGAGACAATGGCCGAAGGTACGTCATGAACTGGATCATTGAATACGATATCGCGCGAACTGAAATGACCCACAGCTGTGAGGTATAAAAGCAAACCTAATCTCGAATCTTGTGAGACTTGGTGATAAAGAAATAAACAACATGTGTGTGTGTGTGTGTGTATATATGATGGTGCTTTGAGCATAATTCAAAATGCATATCTTGCCGATAATCTTGGAAAACTGAGAACATTCGACAAGACAACAGAAGTTTCAGATTTTTAAACGCTAACGAAAATGAATATATAAGGGGTTCCAAAATACCTTAGCCCCCCCAATTTGCAGCTTACATGTTTACTTATATCGAAATAGTTTTTAGTGATTATAAAAATATATAAAATTCTTTATTTATTGCAGGTATTAAAATTACTCTAGCTGATAAAGTGATAATATAATGGCTTCTCAATTAATTGGTGATTCGGAGAGGCAACGTGTGACAGATCGCATACGAGCAATAACATTTCGGGAAGCTCGTGATGCTGGAGCCACCTTTATAACACGTTCATGGGTTGCCAAAAAGTTGCGAAGAAGTGAGGACTTCGTCAAAAGAAATTGGAATAAAACTTTGGATGAATGTGAAATGGGTACATCCAAATCTGGCCGCCCAAATTTGCCACTCTCTCAGGAAACAAAGGACATCATTGAAGGCGGTACGCGTAAGCGGAAAAACAGCTGTGCTAAACTTTCTAGAGAGATCGAAGTGTTGAGAGGAAAGATCGTTAGTGGTGAGGTCATTCGACTGTACCGTCATAGGCAAGGTTTAAAGCCTTGGCATGAACTTCCAAAGCCAAGGAAAACTCAACTTAAAATCGATGATAGAATGTGGTTTGCCCATTATCTTGAAGATTGGGATGTGGATGATTTCATGCATTTAGCTGTCTCCGATGAATTTTTTGTTTACGTAACACGTCGGCCTAACTACCAAAATGATCGAGTGTGGGCCACAACACCAGATGAAATCGATGACAATGAACATTATCGCGAATTATTAAAAAGTCCAGACTGTGTTGGTGTGTTTGTTTTGTTCACTGCACTGAAGCTCATGTGGGTGCTGAAGCCAAATGGTCAGAGTTGGGATGGACAGTATTTTCGTGATATTATTCTATCCCAGCATGTCATTCCTTTTCTAAGAAACCCAAACAATGTTATGGATGTCGATCAGGTCACACTTCTGCACGATAAGGTCCCCTGCTTTAAGGCATTAGCCACTCAACAGTTGTTGCGGAAGCATGAGATCGATTTCTTTGGAAATGAAGGATGGCCAGGAAATTCTCCTGACCTGAACGTCTGTGAACACATTGGATCAGTTATAAAGGACAAGGTTTAATGTCTCTTGTTTCAAGAACCTGCAGCAAATCGATTTTCGAAGGATGCAATGACGCAACACATTGAAACTGTTTTAGCAAATTTGCGTAATGATCAAGATCTATTCACGTCACTTTTGGCAAGCTACCCAAAGCGAATTCAGGCTGTCTTGGAAGCCAATGGCTGGAACACCAAGTTTTAATTGTTTCTCATTAAATGCAGGATTAAATTCTCTTTTGTAAGGTATTTTTAGTTTTACTGTACCTCTAATGGTTTAGGCCATTGGCGGGGGGGGGGGGGGGCTAAGGTTTATTGGAGCCCCGTATATAGTATATAAGTTCAGATAAGAAGATCGTTTATGGCATGTACTCAAATTTTTTTGGTTGAAGAAACAAATGTTCTCAAATTTTATCTTTAAATGCGAACGAAGGATGATATTTGAGCAGAAAGGAATAGATAATGGCAAATATACGTGATTTATTGTATCATTGAATACGATATCACGCGAACTGAAACAGCTGTGAGATATAAACGCAAACCTAATCTCGAATCTTGTGAGAAATGCTGATAAATAAACAATATGTGTATGTGTGTCTGCGTGCGTGTGTATATATATATATATATATATATATATATGGGATACGTTCAGAATGGAAGACCTTTTATGACATGTATTCAACTTTATCTTCAAATGTGAAAGATGATAAATATAACTGTGTGTATATATATATATATATATAATTTCAGATTAGAAGGCCTTTTATCACATGTATTCAAATTTTTGTTGTGGAAAGATGATATTAGCTTTGTCCATCAGGGGGTTTGAGAGGGTTGGAGGAAGGGGGAGAAAGAGAGAGAGAGAGAGAGAGAAAGAGAAAGATAAACGAAATGATCGAGTTTTGCTATAACGGGGTCTGGCATTTTTTTCCACGTCCGAGTTGATTGAAGTTTTAACATTCCGTACGAACTGTTCTCTGGTTGGCACCCCGTGCCGGTCTCGAGCCCTGTTTTTTTTTTCTTCTTTTTTTTCCGTCCGTTTTGTTCAAAGTTTTAACAACCTGTACGAATTTTTCTCGGGCTGACACCCCGTGCCGGTCTCGAGCCCATTTTTTCTTTTTTTCGTACAAATTGTTCGGCGTTTTACGCCCCACCTTAGACCTACTTTTAAACGGGGAAGTGCTTACACGAATTTTAGATGAACTTTTTTCCAGAAATTTGCATATATAGGCACGCCTCTGCTTTCCGTCCGAATTGCTCGATGTTTTACGCTCCACCTTAGACCTACGGTGGTCATTATGGCTCCGTGGGTAGCAACTGCAGAAGGACGCACGGCTCCTTTTAACGCACATAAACAGTGTGAACACTGTGCCAACGAGTGACGCACGTATAGATGTACACAGTGTCAACTGATACCCGGAGGCACTGGTTGATTAAGCCACCCTTTGTTCCATAACGACGTGCAACATTATCCCCATTGTTGCAACCCTCCCACCCCCTTTGTTGCACAAAACGTGCAACATATTGCAACATTATACGCCATTGATCAATATTGCATTGCAACATTATGCATGGCTCCGGGTTCGAGTCCCAGTGCAGGCACATGGTGCATAGCACACCCAACACCCAGCCAAAACTTTTATGAATTATCTGCATTTAAATTCGTGGCATTTCACTCTGCCAACTGGCGGAATAAGACAGAATATATGCATTAATTAAATAAATAGCGCAAACTGGCAACTCAGCCTTCTAAGCCAACTGGCTGATTAGGGGTCTTATAAGACAGCGGCAGCTCGGCTGAAGTCTTTATATGCGCCTGGCAGTGGCCGGGTGAACACCTCTTCTTTTCTCTCTCTTAGGTTAGGTTCATTGCAGCTTCGGGGATAACTCCGCCTCCAAATTGCAACATCCCCTCCCCCATTTTTGGGGTGCCTTTCAACAAGGTGGGTGGGGGTTCAACAAGGGGTGGAGGTGGCACTTGCAACATTATGCAACAATTGTAATTGCATTGCACTCTCCCATTTTGCGGTCATACTACTTACATCAATGTTTTGTCCTCGACATAATGTTCCTAATATTTTCTCCTGCTGGTCTAGTAGTTGTGACAGGCATGATCTTCCCGCCCTGAAGCCATGTTGATTTGGGTTGTATAAGTCTTTTTCTTGTAGGTAGTAGGTAGTTTTGCCTCTAATTATACTTTCAAAACAGTTTATAAGGTGTGAGGTGAGAGTCACTGGCCGATAATTTTTGGGCATTGCTCTGTTACCACCTTTAAATAGGCGGGAGGGGGGGAATGTTCGCGTTCTTTAAGGGGAGTGGAATTTGTCCTGTGTCAAGTGATTTCCTCCATAGTAAGTATAGTGGTTTTGCAATACTCTCTTTGCATTTCTTCAGAAATGTGGCACTCCATGTGTCTGCCCCTGGTGCTCAATTGTCTCGCATATGTGATAAGGCCGTAATTACATCTCCTTCGGTGAACTCGAAATCCATTAATAGGTTTGTGCCGGGATTTGTTCTTGGTTGATCTGTATCTATGTCGAAAAACTCGTCTGGGTTTTCCACTTCCATCTCGGAATTAGAAGTGCTAAACACAAGTAAAGTGCTAAACACAAGTGAACTGCTAAAGGAACAATTTAAATCTAGTTCTTTCTGGTCATTTGTATATTCGGCCTCTCCGTCTATCAACGGTCCAATACTCTCCAGACACTGAATTTTCCTTTTCGCAAACGTATAGAAGTATTTTGGGTTTTTTTGTTTTCTGCTACCTTGTTTTCCTCCTCGATTGTCTTATGCATGAATGTTTGCTTTAGGTCCATTTCTATTTCGCCAAGTTTCCTCTCTAGTTTGAGTCTCTGCATCATTTCTGCATCTGTGGAGATGTTTTACGGTTTGTCTTCGTTGCCTGAATAGAGTCCTGATTTTCCTCTCGAGCTTGCTACGTTTTCTTTCCTGTCTCTCTGGAATATGTTTCAGTATTATAGGTTTGGTTTCCGTCTCTATTATGCAGAGTATTTCTTGTGGAGTTTTCTCGTGAAGTAGCAATTCCCAATTTACTTCCTTTAAATCTTTATTTACGTTTTCCCAATTTGCTTTCTTTGAATTTATGTTTAAGCCTTCAAATATTCAATCTGCCTCTCTAGGATGCGTTTTCGGGCCTCTGGGTGCCAACTTCAATTGTATATCGATGAGGTTGTGGTCGGACAACTTTGTGTGCGTTACTTTTTTATTTATTATTATCTCGATGTTATTTGTCAAGATTAAATCCAAAACGTTCTTCTTTCTCGTGGCTTCACCGATTTCCTGGGTAAGGGCGTAATGTTCCATAATATCTAATAGCATTGTTACTTGGGTTCTATCATCTTTAGTAATGTTGCCATGAAACTTTTCAACATATATAACTTCGTCATTTTTCTTCCATGATATGAATGGGAAATTAAAATCTCCGAAAATTCGAATATTTGTTGCTGGAGTTTCAAGTAATTTTAATATGCTTTCTATTTCACTTGTAGCAAATTGGAATTAACTTTTTGTGGTGTTTGGTGGTCTGTAGATGTTCATAATGGTTAGGTTCAGTTCTTTTACTTCTAATATAATAACTTCGATTGTGCTGTTTGAGTTGTTTACCTTCCCTTCACATGTGTATGTGTTTTTCACGTAAATGCAACGCCCTCCCCCTCGTCTAGCCACTCTATCTGCTCTGTATATGTTGTAGTCCAGCAACGCTATTTCAGTATTCTCGATGCAGTTTTCACAGCCTTTTTCGCACTTATGTAAGTGTGTTTCCGTTAGACATATGATATCTATGCTGGTTTCCGTAGCTAAATTTTGCAAGTATCGTAATTTGTAGTCTTCATGGTCCGTATAGAGGCCTTGAATATTTGTGTATAATACATTTATCGGGTTTCTAATCTTCGTGTTCGATTTTCCTAAATGATGGTCGTTTCCTGGTCGATGTCGGTTCCTGTTTGGTGTTATTGGTTGGGCCGCTGCATTTTGGAGTATTGGGGTTGCGGCCCGTGATATCACTGTGGTTGTTGTATTATTGGTGGGTGGTGTTGAATAGGAGGGTGATGTGCGTAATGTTGTAGTGCATATGTTTGCGGCGTTTTGTCTCTCCTTGTTAGAAGGGCAAGCTGAGCTTTATATATATATATATATATATATATATATACAGTGTGTATATATATATAATATATATATATATATATATATATACATACAACAACTCAGAATAGTCCCATGAGACACTTATATGTTAAACACAGACTGTGCATGGAACAAGAAACTCTTCTGGGAAATTACATCCACTATAGTTTGAATAAATAATGATAAATTAATATATATATATATATATATATTAATATATATATATATATATATAATATATATATATATATATATATATATATATTACGATTTTTTCCTCTCACCCTTCAGTTGGATTCTGTCACTAGAAAATAACACACATAAAATTTTAGTGAGATATAAGTATATATAGGGTGTGCTCAAGGACTTCAAACTTTCTCTCTCGACTCTCTCATATATTATCAAATAGGCGTGATGGGTTATTGGTAGAATTTGCTTATTATATGACTTGCCATATTATATATGGTTAATTTGAAACAAATAGTAGCAATGATCTTATGTTCCTTTATGCTAAACGACATTACGCTTTCTTTTTATCTAGGTATATAGCTTATTTTATGATGGCTAGTGGAACTCGAAAATAACATACGGTTTATTTGCTTGAACATACTCAAAATTGTTTATCAGGTGCAAAATTGCCAAGTAATGGGGATGTTATGAGGTACTATCTACATTTGCTTCAGTCGATTAAGAATAAGCACAAGGCTGCTCACTTGATGATAGCGGAAGTGGAGACTTTTTGGAAGGCGGCGAGGATTCCACTGCGGCCACTTCAACATGCAGTGAAACAGTTGGAGAGTCTGATGAAGAAGTGGGATCTTTTGAAAAAAATTAGTCCCGGAAGACGGATACACAAAGGAAGAAAGAAGAGCTGAAATCCTGCTTTGATGACCTTTTCGACGTTGCTCACCAAAATGTTATGGTGTTGATGACGAATGAGGAGGATAAAGCGTTCCTTTTGGCACAAAGAGAGAAGGGGAGAAGAGGCTCCATTGCTGGAATTGATATGACTTTGGCTAAAATGGAGGAAGCAGCTACGAAGAAGCGAATTCGGAATGATGAATTTAAGAAGAGACATGAAATAGAGAATCTCGTAGTTAACAGAAAAATCGTCCTGAAATCTTTTTCATCTTCCACAGGTGAGAATATTACGGATTCAGAGAATGAAGGAGCTGTTGGAGGAGTCGTAGTGTCATCACCTCATCCAAAAAGAGGCCGCAAGAATATCCTCCATCCAGAAGTTCTTTCGTCGTTGGATCGCACTAAAACTAGTGACCGTGATGCGGCCTTTACCATCGCGTCAGTGATCAGTGCTTCCGGTTAGAATGTTGGGGAATACAACATCAACAGAGCTTCTCTGCGAAACACATGCAGCAAAAGGAGCTCTCAATAAAATCCTTGCTCACTTATGGTACTTGAGTGAAGATCTGATGGGCCTTGCCTTCTTTGACAGAGACTTGGATTTGCAATAAAAAAGAGCTATGGTTAAGAATCTACAACGGGAAGGACAACATGACGCACCAAAACGAATTCATCTGAATAAGAGTGACATCCAAGGTAAGAAACTCAGCGACTTCGTGTCTGCTAGAACGAAGGTTTTGTTCACTCTTCTAGGGCTTGAAGTCGAATTCTTGCGTGATAATCCAGAGATGTGGATTGAAAACCCTGAGTACCTACTGGCAGAAGTAGTGGTCAAAGATCTTCGAGTAGTGAATGAAACTGCTGAAAGGGGAGTTGCATCGATACAGGAATATAATAGACTCCTCAGCAAGAACGAAGAACAGACCCAGTTTGTCGTTCAAATTGTCCAAGAGCATCGGAAGAAGTACCCCGATTCCAAGAAGGATACCATTCTAAAAGGCATATCAGACTCTTCTTGCAACCTTTAAATAAAGGTTGTGTTGTGCTAACTTTTCAGTTCATTTTTCTTATCACCTTTAATTTTAATAAAAGTATTTTTGGTTGTTTAAAAATCTTGTATTAAATGAATAAAAAAAAAAAAAAAAGATTGGGCATTGCAAACGATATGGGGATCTAATAAGCTAAATTTGATTATCTGCAAAGTCGTGCCCAGCTCAAATCACATTATATTGAGTCCCATCGCCGCAGAACTGCATTGGGATGATGTTCCAGGGTAGCGGTCATACCCACTATATCTGTAAAGATTATTAATTTTATACATCTAGTTCACAAAATTAAGTAAAATTTTAATAGCAACCAAGCTTCTTGTTAGAAATATATTAATAAATACTAATTGTACAACTTTCTTTTATTAAATGAATACTGGATTTGAGTATGAGTGAATCCGTAATGTATTATAAAAGGGAACTACAGAGTTAGGATGCTTAAAAATTCGGAGAGCTTGAGCACACACTAAATACTGTCCAAACGCTATAAAATTTTGCAAGAAAAACTTTCTCAATAGGAAGCATCTAATGAAGGGGTGAGAAAGAAAAAAACAAAAAGTGACAAAATAAGGGCCACCCTAATATATATATATATATATATATATATATATATATATATATATAAGGGAGTCAACTCAGAATAGTTCCCTGATGTTTTTTATGATACACACAGACCGTGCATGGAACAAGGAACTCTTCTAGGAAAAATAAATCCACTTAGTCCGAATAAGTAATGGTAAATGAAAAACACTATAGTTTTTTCTTTTTCATGATGTTAGCCCGACGTGGGCAACGGGTCACTCGCAAAGAGGTCCGCAAAATATAGCTTCCCTCACCAGCTGTCTGCAAAGCAGACAGATAGGATTCAGCTTTGGGACAGGATCTAGGGTTTAAAGCAGCCTAGCCCCGCTACATTTAGAACCTCAATATAAGCAAACCACTCGCTGCCTTCACGTCGGATTGAATACATCAAAGAAAAAGGGGTAACTATTATATTTTTAGCCAAAAACCAAAAAATTAAACCTCAACTGGCAGAATTGAGCGTCCACTTTTCAAGGCACATAACATGTCCGTTTCATATGGGTCGTATTTCGGGTTCATCAGCATCTTCGAAACCTAAAACAGAAAACTTATTGTTTGTTATTAGTGGTAGACAAGTCTTACGTTTTCTCAATGGGGCTCCATTACGCACTCGAACGAAGGGTTGGGAACTAGGGGAAGAGAGAGGGCTATTAGTGCTATTTATATTATTAGTAGAAACTGAGGCAGGAGGGGTCGTAACTGGAGTCTGAAGGGATTCTAATTTTGCAGTCAGGAGCATCACGCTTTCTTCAAGCCTCACTCTGGCCTCCCTCACACGTTCTAACTCGTTCCTCAGCATTTCCATGCTTGAGCACCACCTGAAAACTAACTGTTCATTATTATTAGCCATTGTAAACGCGTAAGCGGCAAATTTCCCTTCACAGCAACTGTAAGTACTTGACAGGGGTGCCATGCTCTTAATTAGTTAAAACACAAAAAACAAAATAGCAGCGTTTGGAAATTAATAAATTACAACGTAGTCTACGGCGTGCTTATTGTGCCGTCACCCGCGCAAACCCGCGAAAATGTTCTTGAAACGCAGAAACAGATTCTTGTAACACAAATTTATACTAAATGAATATATAATTAAGCTACCGACGAAAGATCTGTAAAAGAAAAAGTATTAATAAACTTATCTGTCCGCTATTCGACCAACTTTTTTCCTTTTTTCCCACGGTGGGTGACCACACTCTACTTGATCCCCCGAAGGAAGGGAAAAAGAACCTTATGAAACCTCGTTTTCTGATAGATTTGAAAAACAAAAAAGGCAAACCAAGGAAATTTCAACCTTATGAAACCTCGCTTAGTAATAGATTCGGGAACAAACAAGGCAAGCCACGTGCACTAGCCTTGGTTTCATCAAATACTATAGTAATAAATAAAGTCAATAAATGAAATATATATATTTGTGTGTGTTATATATATATATATATATATATTATATATATATTCATGTGTGTGTATATATATATATATATATATATATATATATATATATATACACACCTGAATATAATATATATATATATATATATATATAATATATATATATATACACACACAAATATATATATATATATATTAGTGATGTAGGTCACATCCGCATCCGCATCCGCGGAACATCCGCACATTTTCTCGCATCCTCATCCGCATCCGCATCCGCACTTTGGACTGCGAATGTCGTGCGGATGTGGACCGTTGAGATAAAACGTCATTAATAAGCGGAAATTATCAAATTCTACTATATTAATAGAACTAGTTCATTGTGCGCAAAAGTGATGCAAGCGACAAGACGAGAGGCTGTTCTTGTATGAAGTTACTCTCTTGCAACCTACTTAGATCCACGTTACAAAGCTAAGTTATTTTCACCTAGTACATTAGAACGAGTTAAATCATCACTTGGCAAAGCAGTTGAAGAGCTTCAATCTCTTGAATCTGTCGCTTCGCCACCCACCAAAAGAATAAAAGTTTCAGTGACAGAACCAACACCTTCAACAAGCAAATCTATCACAGAATCTGTCTCTCAGTTTCTTGAGTCAAGCAGCAATGACGAAACCTACGCGATGTCAAAAGATGTAGTAAAAATGATCGAGAGCTATCACCAAGAAAAACGCCTGGCTGCATGTGACAATCCTATTAGTTGGTGGAAAAATACGCAGAATATCTATCCATACTTGAGTAAACTTGCAAGGAAACATTTAGCCTGTTCTCCAACAAACGTACCAAGCGAGAGATTATTTAGCAGTGCTGGATTAATATATGATGAAAAGAGAAACAGACTGGCAGCAGAAAAGGCAGAAAAATTAATGTTCCTTAAGCATAACCTTCCTATAATTAAGTTTGAACATTAAACGATGAACATCTTAGTTTACTTTATTTTAATTACTCATTTATAAATATGCCTAATAAAACTTTAAACTTAATATAAATAGTTATCAAGCTAATTAAAGATCTCTTTCTATAAGGGTGGAGGTTGGGGAAAGAGGTCGGTGGGGTGCATTTGAGTTGGGTTCACGTTCCGCATCCTGGTAACACAATTATGGTTTCTAATTGTGGCTGAAACTCAACAAAATATAACGAATTTATTTGCAGACGAATTCACTAATTGATTCTATATTAGTTAGATGCTTGATATTATTTTATGTTCAGAGAAAAGTACAGCAATTATTGTACAATTAATCAATTATACTACATTATAGCTACAGCTCTCTCTATATAATAACTTATTATATACGTTAAACACAACAAATCTCGAATATATCCTAAAAAATAACGAAAATGTAGACATCCGCATCCGCATCCGCGGATGTTGAAATCAAACATCCTCATCCGCATCCGCATCCGCGGATGTGAAAAAAATGACATCCGCTACATCACTAATATATATATATATATATATATATATATATATATATTCATGTGTGTGTGTATATATATATATGTTGCAAGAAGATACTCTTCTTGATTAGGATTACTCCTTATAAAATTAAAAGTCTACACCCACATTGACCCTTTCTAAACGATCAGAATGTGTTCATACGTTCGTTTCCTAAAAAGCGATGTGATTTGTATGACAAGTCGTCTGTAACCTCACTTCTGTTAGAGATACATTACCTTCTGGTGAGTACAGCCAAAATTGTCTTGTAACTTTTTTTTTATTATATTGTTTAAAATATATTGTTTAGAAGTTGTTTTCATGTTTGTATTATTGAGATTTATTTTTTTTTAATTATGTAATGTAAATGTCTTCAATTTTAGTATATATATCGTATTCATAATTTGTATTACTCTTAAAGGTTCTTCCTGAATGCTGGTACTCTCCGATACCAAATCGGCGAAGAAAAAAAAACTTTGTTAGTAATTCACTAAGAGAGAGACACTTGGAGGCTGTCGGATACATCTCGGCATCCATCAGATTTCTAACTTGAGCAAGAAGCTTTCCTGCCTATAGTTATATATATAAAATTTATCTTTGTCATTTTTTGTCGTTTTCATTTAGTCACTGCTACCCTTCATTTAAATTAATGCCCTTAGTTTAATTACATATCTGATGTCATACCCATTTAATTAACTTAGTTTTCATTATAAATATGATTTAAATTTTTGTATATTTTCTTCATCCTAACCACAAAGTGTAATCTTTAAATTCCAATCAAATTAATTAAGAACCTGATCTCCTTTTGACATATTTTTGTGTGTATGTATGTTTGTGTGTGTTTATATATATGTGTGTGTGTGTATATATATATATATATATACAGTATATATATATATATATATATATATATATATATTTGTATGTGTGTGTGTATATTAGGGTGCATCGAAAAAATCAATTTTTATAATTTAATGAATGGCGGGTGCACAAAACATGTGAATGATCTCTACAAACCTATATTTATAAAACAAAAAGTCGCTGAAAAAGGGGAATATTTTTCAGTTATCCTCCCGTTTTCAGCGAATAGCAAAATAAATTTGGCGTATATTGATGTTTTGCCTAAATGGAAACTTTTTCATAATTAAATTATCTTTAAAATGAAATGTTTACTTGTGTGGTGTAACATTTAGCCACTTTTTTCCAATAAAAAATCAGAAAAAAATGTTGCCCAGAGCTTACCACGAGGAGGTAGTTACGCATTAAGCTCCACCCTCCCTCCCTCCTTCTTATAGTAACTAACTAAATTGCATAATATTTCTTTGTGTTAAATGATGGCATTATATCTCTCTAATTTAAAGTTGAAAAATAAACTATGAATAACAATTCATAGTTGTTTATCGCAATAAGCATACAATTACACATTTGGTTTTGCATATGTTATGTCTCAGCAATGCTGATTGCTGAGTCATCGTATCACAATGGCGACATGCTGCAGTCGGCCAACAGCATTTGCTTTGTACGGACGTGTTTCAAAAGTGTGAGCATTGTGATCTTATTAGTCACGCAATATTCGAGTATTGAACTATTGTATACTTAAATTACTATATTATTATTTTCAACTAAATAATATGACGAATTCTAAGACCACAAGGTCAGTAACGAAAAAAGAAAAACAAGAACAAAGTCATGTTAAAGTGTTCGGAGAACCGTGTACCTTGAAAACATATTTGTTGCCAACTGAAGCTGATGTAATGAAACATTATTTTTTTAAATGAATCTAATAACGATAATAAACAGGTTGTAAAGGATACTAGCAATGAAATTGTATCAATTTGGAGTAAAGCTTCTTTGCCTGTGATGTCATCAAGAAGAATTTAGCAAAAAATCATTGACTATAAAAATAAACATCAGCTGCTAAATAAATCACAAAACACAAAAATATATGTAGAAAAACTAGAAAAGTTTAAAAATGAGGCAAAGGAAATGTTATTTGATATTTGTACGTGTAAATGCAAAGATCTGAACAATTGCAGTTGTGAAAAAGGCAGGACGGTACCCGTAGAAGAAAGAAAGTTTCTTACGGATCAAAGAACTAAAAGAAACATGGCTATTGGCGGGGTGGACATGAACAAAACTAGACGCTTGAGGGAAAATGCTAAAAGAAAGAATGAACAGTAGATGAGGGAAAACAGTAATACCGATCGCAGAGATGATGTTCCACACGTAAAAAAGAATCGGCAAAAGGAAGAATCTTGCTGTTCTACAGTCATACCACAAAAAGATAGACTTTCGTCTCAAATGAGAACGTCTTTGCCTAGCTTAGTTAGAGAGGCAGATAGATATAATATATCGGACAGATCAGCAGCAGCTCTTGCAACAGCAGTGTTGCAAGAGTGTGGAATTGTGAGAAAGGAAAATATGTCTAACGTAATTGATAAATCGAAAGTAAGGAGAGAAAGAGAAAAGTATAGAAGCAGCCTACACGGTGAACAGATTGGATTTCTCGAAGGCCTTTAGTTTGATGGTAGAAAAGATAGTACTTTAGTTCAAGAAAAAAAAGGGAATAAATTTTACCCAAAAATGACTTCCGAAGAACATAGTTTTATTACAGGAACCGAATTCCAAATACTTGGGTCACATTTCTCCTATTTCAGGAGATTCAGATAGCATACACAAAGGAATTTTGAACTTTTTAATTGATCGAGAAATTAGTACTGACGCTTTGCTATGTATTGCATGTGATGGAACAAAGGTAAACACTGGAATAAAGGGAGGTGTAATAAAACATCTTGAAGTAAGCCTAGGAAGACCTTTACAGTGGTTCATTTGCTTTTTCCATTGTAATGAACTTTTACTTCGCCATTTGTTTACGCACATTGATGGCTTATCATCAGGTCCAAGAAGTTATTCCGGATTTATTGACAAAGCGATAGAAACATGCGAATCACTTCCAGTTTGCTATTTTGAGCCTATTGATCTACCTGCACTTCCAAATATAGAAAGGTGCGATGATTTAAGCACAGACCAAAGGTTGTTGTACGATCTCAGTATAGCAGTTTCAAACGGTTATTGTCCAGACGAACTAGCAAATCGTCGACTTGGTCCAGTATCGCATGCACGCTGGCTAACTACTGCCGAAAGAATTCTATGTCTGTATATTGGAACAGAAATTCCTTCGCCAAATCTTCAAACATTGGCAACATGTTTCCCACCATGCGTTAACGGACCTCAGCATAATTACAGAATGATAACGTTGTCAAGCTATCTTCCGGCAAGTCAACGAAAAATAATCGAGGATGTTATCCAACGCAATGGGTACTTTGCCCATCCAGAAAATATACTTCTGGCAATGATGGGCGATGAACGAGCTCATATAAGAGAACTAGGAATTAGAAGAGTGCTTTCAGCGAGAAATCAAAATGATCATAACATGCAAGTAAGAACCTTCAAGATTCCTATGATAAACTTTCAAGCCAATGATTATATTGATTTGATCGACCGGCGTAATATACAGAAGACCGAACCACCTATCACCAGACAAATTAAAACGAGTGACTTAGAATCAATGGTTCACTCCAAGGATTTTTCAAAGTTTGACTACATTCGTTTCCCATGCCATTCACAAAATGTAGAACGTCATATTAAGTTGGTGACAGAGGCCTCTAAAAACGTTTCTGGATATTCCCGAAGAGATGGCTTCATTAAAGCAACTTTAAAATCAAGAGATATAATGCTATCATTTAACACAAAGAAATATTATGCAATTTAGTTAGTTACTATAAGGAGGAGGGAGGGAGGGTGGAGCTTAATGTGTAACTACCTCCTCGTGGTAAGCTCTGGGCAACATTTTTTTCTGATTTTTTATTGGAAAAAAGTGGCTAAATGTTACATCACACAAGTAAACATTTCATTTTAAAGATAATTTAATTATGAAAAAGTTTCCATTTAGGCAAAACATCAATATATGCCAAATTTATTTTGCTATTCGCTGAAAACGGGAGGATAACTGAAAAATATTCCCCTTTTTCAGCGATTTTTTGTTTCATAATTTCAAAGTTATCTCGCAGGCACTTACCCATGTCGTAGGCTAATGAAACTTAGAATATAGGTTTGTAGAGATCATTCACATGTTTTGCGCACCCGCCATTCATTAAATTATAAAAATTGATTTTTTCGATGCACCCTAGTATATATATATATATATATTGTGTATGTGTATATATACATACATATGAAATAGGATCCCTCCTTAGGAGACGTAGTTTGACATTTAGGACGAAGACGTAGAGCAAAAACGTTATTATATTTGGCTGCAGCCGACGTTTCGGGCAACTCTACCCATTTTGAAGGCCTAATAAATAAAAGCTAAAATTAATGCATGACAAAAATATATGAATGTCAAAAACTAAAACTAATTTAAAGTACAAAATTAAAACTGTTCAAGAATAAAAATTAAAATTACAGAGCATAAAACAAGCATAAGCCAAAAACAAATCAAAAGTAAATATTATATAAATGACAAAAATATACGAAAGATAAAAATAAAACTTAAAAACTAAAAACATTCAAACGTAAAATAGTTAAACTTTACTAATAAAAAGTTAAACGAAAAAACACAAAAGTACACCAAACATACCATGCTCACTTGACAGCCACAAAAAAACTGAGGGGAAAAGGAGACAGGGTCACAAGGGGGAAAAAAAAAAATTTAGTTTGCAGGTATTCTAATTAATATAAAGGGGGGTAACATCTAGAATCAATATTTAAACTGGAGTTCAAAAATTTAATGCACAAAGATTCGTAAATACAGACGTTATGTTGATGATACGTTTGCTTTATTCCAAACCGATAATCAATCAGTTCAGTTTCTAAGTTTTCTGAACACACTGCATAAGAACATTGTATTTACGCAGGAAAAGGAAGTTGAAGGTTCTATTCCTTTCCTTGATGTTTTGGTCTCCAAATCTGGCTCGACCGTTTTAACTTCTACATACCGGAAGCCTACGTTTACGGGTTTGGGTTTTAATTTTTATAGTTTTTGCGATTTTAATTACAAATTAAGTTCCATTCGCACTTTGGTGCATAGAGCTTATAATATTTGCTCGAACTTTGCTCTGCTTCATAATGAGTTTGAATTCCTTACTGATTTTTTCTTTAAAAATGGTTTTCCATGGGATCTTGGAGGTATTATTGGTAAATTTCTTAATAATGTATATTCCCCCAACCCAGTGGTGGCATTCAGCCGGTTCGCACCAGTTCGTGAGAACCGGTTCCTAAAAGGAAGAAATAAAGACTACAATGATAATGAAGTGGCGATTTGGAAATATTTAAAAGAAATTAAATAAAGAATTTCAATAAAAACATTTTTTAGTTTTCATTTCTGACACGGAAGGGAGAGGAGAAGGGGGGAAGGGGAGGGGAGGGGAGGGGAGGGCGAACCGGTTCTTAAAATTTTTAAATCCCACCACTGCCCCAACCTTATCTCAAAGTATGATGTTCCTAATAATTGTAAATATCTTGTTTTACCTGATCTCTAGCATTTTAACATTTTTGTGAAAAAGCAATTGTTGAGTGTGGTGAGGAAATTTTAATTTCACACTGATTTTAAGGTTGCTTTTGTAAATAATAATACCCTTGGATGTTTTTTCCGATGTAAGGACAAAATCCCCCCTGCGATGAGCTGTTGTTTATTTGTTTACCTGCCATGGGTGTTCCCAGGGGAACTACGTTGGCAGCACAGTTCGTTCCTTGGAGGCGAGATTTTGCTCCCATATGGGTATTAGCCATAGGACAGGGAAAGTTTTATCGAAAAAGGAATAGTCTGCCATTAGAAATCATTCTATCAAGTGTAAGGTTGACATTTCTGTTAATAACTTTAAAATTCTTAAATCATTAAAATGCCTGTCCTCCCTCCGTATTTACGAATCTTTGTGCATTAAATTTTTGAACTCCAGTTTAAATATTGATTCTAGCTGTTACCCCCTTTATATTAATTATAATACCTACAAACTAAAATTTTTTTTTTTTTTTCCTTGTGACCCTGTCTCCTTTTCGCCTCAGTTTTTTGTGGCTGTCAAATGAGCATGGTATGTTTGGTGTACTTTTGTTTTTTCGTTTAACTTTTTATTAGTAAAGTTTTTTAACTACTATTTTGTTTGAATGTTTTTAGTTTTTAAGTTTTATTTTTATCATTCGTATATTTTTGTCATTTATATAATTTTTACTTTTGATTTGTTTCTGGCTTATGCCTGTTTTGTGCTCTGTAATTTTAATTTTTATTCTTGAACAGTTTTAATTTTGTACTTTAAATTAGTTTTAGTTTTTGACATTCATATATTTTTGTCATGCATTTATTTTAGCTTTTATTTATTAGGCCTTGAAAATGGGTAGAGTTGCCCGAAACGTCGGCTGCAGCCAAATATAATGACTTTTTTGCTCTACGTCTTCGTTTTTGCCCTAAATGTGTGTATATGTATATATATATATATATATATTATATATATATATATATATATATATATTTGTTTATTTGTATGTACATATATATTATATTTTTTATTTGTATGTATGTGTATATATATATATTTGTTTATCTGTATGTATGGGTATATATATATATATATATATATATATATATATATATATATTTGTTTATTTGTATATATATATATATATTTGTATGTATGTGTGTATATATATATAACGTAAAGAACGACGCTTGTATAGAAGAAATGCCGCGCAAGATGAAGAGGGAGAACGAACAAATGAAAAAATGAGGTAACCACCCGGGAATCGAACCCGGGATCTTCCGATTGCCGGTCAGATATGATAACCACTACGTTAATTATACTGTGTGTTGTTTGCAGTTGAAATGTATATATGTGCGGTATGCGGGAGGTGCCCCCTCGGGGCATTGGTTTCTGCGCGTATGTAGGAGAATTACGACTTCTGATCGAGTGAGGCCCATGGTGTAGTGGTTATCATATCTGACCGTCAATCGGAAGATCCCGGGTTCGATTCCCGGGTGGTTACCTCATATTTTCATTTGTTCGTTCTCCCTCTTCATCTTGCGCGGAATGTTCTTCTATACAAGCGTCGTTCTTTACGTTAATTATACTGTGTGTTGTTTGCAGTTGAAATGTACATATGTGCGGCATGCGGGAGGTGCCCCCTCGGGGCATTGGTTTCTGCGCGTATGTAGGAGAATTACGACTTCTGATCGAGTGAGGCCCATGGTGTAGTGGTTATCATATCTGAAGGGCAATCGGAAGATCCCGGGTTCGATTCCTGGGTGGTTACCTCATTTTTTCATTTGTTCGTTCTCCCTCCTCATCTGCGCGGAATGTTCTTCTATACAAGCGTCGTTCTTTACGTTAATTATACTGTGTGTTGTTTGCAGTTGAAATGTGTATATATATATATATATATATATATATATATATATATATATATATATATATATATTTGTTTATTTTTACGTATGTGTATATATATTTGTTTATTTTTATGTACGTGTATGTATATATATATATATTTGTTTATTTGTATGTATATATATGTATATATATATATTTGTTTATTTGTATGTATATATATATATATATATATGTTTATTTGTATATATGTATATATATATATTTGTTTATTTGTATGTATGTGTATATATATAATATAATATATATATATATATATATATTTGTTTATTTGTATGTATGTGTATATATATATATACACACACACATGCACAAATTTTGCTAAGAAATGCGTAAATAAAATTTTTAGATGGTAGTCTTGTTCTTAAATGTCACACTTATTTCTGCCATATAGGGCGTCACATTTTCATGGCCACATATTTACCTTAAACCAGGAATATAATTTTGCAAATTTGATTTTAAACAATAAAACTAGAAAAGATCTTCCTTAAATACATTTTTCTTTGTATTGAATGCACAGGGAATCTATAATTTAAGTTTTAGCATTGGCGCCCTATGTGTTACCCCCACCTCGGTATATACGACCCCCATAAACTTCATTATTTAACATACATACTATCCCTTATTTTCCAGATGTTTGAAGAATGTTTTATTACTTATATGCCACCGTTATATATTTTATCAGCATACCACCTTAAATTTCCTTTCAAAATCTTAGTTAAAAAAATAAATAATAATAAATTAAATTCAATGTTTTGAGAATAAAACGCAGTAAACACTCACTAAACTTCACAAACGTTCATTTTTAGTTTCCCCAAAAACCGTTTTCATTGACGACCCACCGAATTAGAGAATTTTATAATTAGGGAATCTAATGTGTAATATTGGATAGTCCTTTATCCTTTATGCCCTTTGTACAATAATTTTTCCATAAAACAGTAACTAGAATCTCTTCATAAAATAAGTAAACATTTATACCCATATAGAGGACGCTGGCGTTAATGGGTTAAAAAACTTTGTGAACACCTTGGTGGTGTTCAAACTTTGTATCCTAGTCATATGATAAGGACTAAGTACTCTCGGTCTCGCTTGGGTTCAAGTACTTACTTGTACTTGGTACAAGAGTACCAATTTTTAGGTACTTGTACTTGAAATGTACTTGAAAACATTCAAGTATTTTTCAAGTACTTCAAGCATTTGGTAATGAAAAGCTACATTCGGTAAGTCTCGGCATTGGGGGTCAGTGACTTCATGATTATGAATACATTATCACTATTTTTCAACTATGGTCTATGTGATGTATACATCGGCCATGTGAAGTGCTTGAGTTTACTTTTTGCAACCAGTTGATTGATTCAGTTTCATCATTGTTTTTCTATTTCACTTAATTTAAAAATACTCGTGATAATAAGCATCACTGCCTCAGGATGAGGGACAAATTTAAATTTAGACCGAGTTTAACATATTCACTTCCATATTCCGAACCAACTTACTTTCAGGTTAGGCATTTAGATTGTCAGTGAGGTCATACTTATAGGAAACATTACTTATTTGTATTAGTTGTGTAACTATAAGCTTTGTGATGTTTACAGGGGCTTTGTGATGGGTTTGCGTTTATTTTTTGTGAATAACACTAAAATTGTAAACAAATAAAGATAAATTTAATTTTCTCCCACGAAAGCACTTGTATTTGTACTTGACAACTAAGTACTTGGAATTACTGACCAAATTTTCTACATCAAGTATTTGTACTTACTTCCTCAAATTCCTGAAGTACTCGTACGTACTTGTACTTGAGAAAAAGTACTTGAACCCAAGCCTGCTCTCGGTCCCTATTGCCGGAATACACTGGGCCACACTTACCTTATGAATCAATATATTCCGATAATAAGTATTCTTAATATCACCGTTTTGAAACTCCTCGTTCTCCACAAAACATACTTAATGTTCACGGAGACGTGAATCCATTGTACAATAATTTAGTAAAATTTAATTGAAACTACTCGTACATTGCCGCAGCAGAACGCACTACTTCCTTTATATTTCGATGGTTTGTGACACACATACACATCACAAGAAATATGGTACCATCGCAGTCTCTAGGGTTCACTACTGCTTTTTTTGGAAAGAATGGGACATATTAATGAATAAAGAGGGTCAGAATATGACAGCGCTAACGTTAACTAATGTGACCATTTGCGCTAACTTCCGATTTATTATTAACAGCAATATTAGAAATAGAATCCTCAACCTTGGTGTCTTCGCCTCGCTTATAGGGAAATTGTGTTAACCACTGAGCTACGGGAATTGG
>JAJOZX010005066.1:5000-72500 GCA_023014485.1 Bathynomus jamesi | reverse complement strand
TATATATATATATATATATATATATATATATATATATATATATAATATATGGGGAGCTTTAATAATACTTTTCTCGATAATGTAAAGACTGCACCGCAGTAGGTTTTTTAAATTACCAAAACTTTTAAGAATTATCTGCTTTTTTATAATTTTTCAAATTCGTTTCATTTTCTGTTTTTGTAGCGCTTTATTTTTACTTAACTTTATAGAACCGATGCGGAACTTGATCGTGTTATAGCTACTTTTCGTTTTGATGAAAGGGGAATAAATGATATGGATGCTTTACCCGACAGCCAAACCAGCGACCTGAACACAGAGGTCGAGGTATTGGCTCACATCCGGTCCAACGAATGCCAGGTCACCGAGGAACTAATGTATTTTTTGGGGTTAAGAACAAAACACGTTGTATTTTCATTTAACTTATAAAATGGTAGAAAACATGTACAAAGTGGAACCAGTGTCCATTAAATAAGTCTTAGTGCAGGGCTTCTCAAACTTTTTTCACTTGCGACCCCTTTGGATCAGACAAATTTTTTCGTGACCCTTCACTCAATGTCATAAAAGCAATAGGTACTAACACTGTATATTTATGAAAAAAATAATATTTTCAAATGTTTCTGCGACCCCCAATAATATTTACGCGACCCCTAGTTTGAGAAGCGTGGTCTTAGTGGGTACATTTTACAGTTACAAATGTGCATACAACTTTACACAATATACTGTAGATATACACCTTTACACAATACAGCGGGTGCTAACATATGGGAACTTTTTTTTATCTGTCTGCATACATTTTTATCGTTCATTTCAGTGTTGCACAAATCGAATAATTTTTAAAAATTTATAAATCCCTTCTCACGTGACATGTGCATGAGAAATGAGAGGGCGTACATGCCGCACGTGTTACTATAACATCCTTGAAGGCGTACGGGTTCCACACAATCTCAGGTACATGTATTTGCTCGGAAAAATTCACAACCACAGAATCATTCCAGGGTTGAGCGCCGAGTGAGTCAAAATAGTACATTCTTTCCCTATTTTTAAAATAGATGGCAAACCAATGAATCCCATCACCCACCCACCCACAATGTCGGTGTTAATGATAATCCCGTACCAGTTTCTCTTAGTTGACAACTTCAAAATTTCATTCTTCGCAAACACACCGATAAATTTTGAGCGTGTGAAACGGTCACTTTTCATTATTCTCTGGAGTTTATTCGCGTCCATTTTAAAAATGTGTGATCACGTTCCTGAGACGATCAACTTCTATTAGTGCCTAAGATTCGAGGTAAACTAGCACACTTATACGCGCATCTATAGGCTTGGCAAATTCCAACCTGAATGAGATACTCCCACTCTTTTGTGGACTTAAATGCGTATTTACGCCAGCAGACAAGTCAGTCGTAATATCAAATGGATAAATGTTAAATTGTTCGAAAATTCTTTCTGCGTTACGCCAAACCCAAGCTCATCACAGGCACCTGTATTATGAGCCAGACTACTATAAGCTCTCGCACAGAGCGCGAACACAGCATCTGATGAGTAATCCGTACTTATAGTCTCTCCCAAAGTGATGCCATTTACGTATAGAGTAATATTTTTAAGGCCGAAATTCTCGAATCTAAAGGCACTCTTTTTATATTTTCCATTCGTCGAGGCGTGGTCCTGCATTCCAATTAATATCCTTTCAGGTAGGACTCCAAGGGCCACGTTTTCTAGTTTCTTTCGAGGCCAACCCGGCGGGCACCGTGTATAGTTTGATGTGTACCCTGTTAATTGGGTATTTTACTGTGGTGTGTATTAAGTCTTTCTCAATTTCTATTTGTTTTGGCGAAATTAATTTCACTCGGCGTATACGCAAATACGCCTCCATTATGTGAATCACAGCGGGTTTCGCGCCCTCTTCTTGATCAGACCCCAGATTTATGCAGATCTCAGGTATCGTGCGGGTAAGCTTCAACTTCATATCCACCCCGTTCATAAGCAGTTTCTCCTGGAATGTGAAATCTGTATGAAGACGTCCAAAACATTCGTATGTCTTTTTTTTAGAATTTTTAAATTTATCCTCTGTGCCATTTTCATCTTTAACGTGGTAATATCCCTCGGCGGTTAAAAAGGTGTCCTTCGCTTCTTTTGAAAAGTTGAGGACATTTTCTAGATAGGCTCGTAGGTGATAATACCCCGTTCCTGCCGAAATATTAACCTGATTTAAAGACACCTCACACTGGCTGAATATGGAGTGTAAAAAGTGGTTTCAGGGTATGCAGAGTAACTATCATCGCAGTCCATTTAGCGGACATGTGCATGCAGCTCGGGTCAAAAAAGTAAGGGCCTGAGCTGGTTATCACGAATTCTATAGGGGCACTCGTCGAACTAATTGTGTTTAATGGGTTAATTGTAATAAAGACGCTATGCTCAATAGAGACCTGAGTTGGGGGCATATCAAAGAGGGACAGTTCCGATTTACAGCATTGTGAACTACACGGATGGATGAAACGTGCCATGACGAGTCAGAAATAGTGCCACCTCTCTCGACAAGTATTAATCAGCCTATGATTCGTGAGAGTAGTGTCCTCAGCTTATATTAGTTAAAAAAATGATCAGCCATAGGTTTCATACGCTTAGAGCACTTCTTTGGTTTCCTTTTACGTTTAGCGCCACGTGATGGTAAGCCCTTCTTCCTGACAGATCTTTTCTTTCCGTCACCACGCATTTTTCTCTTTGCATCTTTGATGATTAAGCCCGTGTACGTTTTAAATGTTTTTTTAGAGCTTCATTAGGCTTAGTTCCACCCATTATGTCTTCTGCCACGTTAAAACCTGTTTGTAACGCCTTCCGCCCAAGGTACCTGGCACTCTTCTTCAACAGTGGGACAGCCGTGTGCGTAGTATGGATGAAAAAATGGATCCACGCCCACTCCCACGCTGGTATCTCTCTCCTCGATAGACTGTGAATGGCCTTCGGGTCATTATAAACGGCGAAAGTGTAGTTTCACTGTTGAGCTCCCATCACCGAATGGGAAATTTTTTCCCTCAATCGGCTTGTCATATGTAATGCTCAAACTTTTCCCTCTATGGTTGGGGATCAATGTTCCCTCTAAGGTGTGCGCATGTGCGCGCGCACACGCGTTGTGAAACCCGCGCACACAGCAAAATAAAATGCGCACAGGCTCAAGCGTATCATGAGTCACGACAGTAAATGAAGTACCGTATTTTACGCCTCATAAGACGCTACTTTTTTCCTGAAAAACGTCTCAAAAAATCATTTCAGGGCTCATATGTTGTTGTTTTGTTTAATGTTCTTTTAATAAAGGTATGGGAATATATTTTTTGTCAGGCTGATAAATCTTCGAAATATTTTTTTCCTAAATATTCTTTGCTAAATATAGGGTGCGTCTTACCACTTGTAGCGTCTTATGAGGCGTAAAATACGATAATTTCAAAAATATACCGTCACACAAGGTCTGACCATTTGCATCAACATACTCTATCGTCGCTCTTTTAAGTATTAACCCCTCCCGCCCGACTTCGCCGACGTCCGCGCAATTACGCAATACGGATTTTTTTTACTCTATGTATTTGCATTTTTTTTCTTTTATACATTGACGCATTGAATATAAACCTTCTCTTTCTTATTTTTGCATAAAAACGAATAGTAATTATCTCAATTCATAAAAAATTAAATTATTTTTTATTTTATTCCTATTTTGTGAATGGATAAAATCATGTATTAAGCTTGATAGTCTATTTTAAATTGCTAAATGCTAAAAATTGTTTTGAGAAATGATAACTAAAATAGTAATTTTCAATTAATGTTATTTTAATTTTATTTCTTTATTTTGTTGAATTTTATTTTACTATTTTTTATTTTATTCATATTTTTAGAATGGATAAAATGTTTTCTTTTTTAAGAATTGTAGTGCCCAACCCGTTTATTTATTTATGGTGCTGGACACCCTTTTAAATTACGTTAATTCAATTTGCTAACACCCTTTAAGTTGGGAGTACCCCTTTAATTCTATTTCAAATTATTTCTTCTTTTCGTCCAGGAGGACTCGGCCTATCCAAACGGATGGCTCTTCAAATTGATAGGCTAGGTTCCTTCGGCTTTCCAGAAGCCTACTTACTCAGCTAACAAGAGAGGCCTAGTACAAGGTATCTAAAACAACACACGCCCTCTTATAAAGTTTATTAAATGTTACTCGACACAGTATGAATTTAGAAATTTATTCTGAAGTAAATTTATCAATTTCCATACAATACAATACAATTTTTTATTCAAAGACAAAGTTCACAGTTATCTGAATTTTTAAATCATTTAAATTTACCAATTTTCCGTAACATATAATTCGATTATAAATCTAAAGAAAACAAAGTTCACAGTTATCTGAGTTTAAGTAATTTATATAGAGGGCTTTTTTTTATTTTAGTGCAACAAAACAAATAACGAGAAATGAAGTGGTCGAAATCGACGATAAAATTTGGAGAATTATTCTACTTACTCGACTGCAGATGACAATTGGCTCTCAATTGTGCTGCGTACGGACCGCAGATTTACGGCCCGCCCAAAACTTTCAAAACTACAATCTATCAAATAACGGGACTTACTTCCGAACCCAAATTGACGGATTCAGGAAACTAGGGCCCAGACGTACCCTATTTCTTATTTAAGTGGAGCCAAATTAAATTAATGGAAAGTTCACAAAACTCTTGGTCCGTTGGTTAACCTAAATTAAGATACAATCAAGTTCTCGGTTAAGGTCGCTAACAATTAAATGATTATGCTCAAATTTCCGCGTAAACGAATTTCATGAACCATAAGTTCGTAGTTTTAATTTAGTGACAATTGATACTTTCAGTTTTAATTTTTCTTACACCACAAGTCTACATGGGTTTGTTTAGCCACAGTTAACTGCAAGGAGGAACGACTACAACTGGCTTAACAATTTTCGAATTTACTTTACAATTTTGAAGGACCCCGCCTTCCAATGTTCTGAAAGCCTATCAAATCATTTGTTTTTCCTAAGACCGTCCCCCCAGAAGGCTATTACCCATACGAGAGGGAAAGAAGGCGTCTTTACTACGTTTCCCAGGATCCTGGGCCCCCTGATTGGAGCGGGACCTGATTTCCGAGTAGAGACCCCTCCTTCTTCCAAAAATACATTTAAATATAGTCAACAGATTCGAAGTCCCGATTTTATGACCCATCTCGTAGTTCAACTTTAGCAAGCGTCTTCGAATCTGCCTTACAAAAGTCGCACCCTCCCGCGAAACGAATCTAAAAATTTTCGACCCAGCGAAAGAGGAACCCAACCCTTTGCACATACATCCAAATCCGTTGGATTACCCTTCCCGTTGGGGTCGGGTCTCAGTGATAAACCTCTGTCCCCACGTGGTTTGGCTTTATTACTTCTCGGAGTATCCGAATTAAGATAGAACAAACTTTAAACAATCTGAAACACTTCTGATTCATTCGTTCATGAATGTTTATAAGCCAAACCACACTGCGTTCAGAGATGTACACCACCACATCTTAAAACTACAATTTCTGCACTTATTTTATAAAAGATTTCTGCATGCAAACTTCATGGTTACGACAGAATATATAATATTGTAAACAATTTTTTAATATCCATTTAATAGTACAGTAATGATCAAGTTATCACCTTATGGAAATAATATTTATTAAGTATTTAATATTTATATATATTTCATTTTGAAGATAATAGCGCTCAGAAAAGTTTGCACAATTTTTCACCATGAATCTAAATATATGCACAACGAAAATTTCTTGCGCACACGGACTAAAAAAAAATTAGAGGGAACATTGTTGGGGATGTGTGCAATGCGCAGCAGGCGCGCCTGGGTGTCCCCAACAAATTGGTGTTCTACGATATTGCTGTAAATATACCACATTTCTAGGGGTGGAGATCTTTCACCCAATTTCTCCATCTTCAACTCATACATTAAGCTGGACAAGTCATGCTGTGCCTCGTGAAAGGCATCTCTTTGGAGAGCTGCGCTATATCGGCCCTCAGCACGTTTCAATGTGCATGCAGGCGTGTCTATGTTTACGACTTCAAAAAGTAAATCGTTTGTCAGGTACGACTTTTCAAGACTTTTGTTTAAACCCGTCACAATGTCCATGGCTCTGTCATAATGTCCGATTCCTAGCGAAACATTTTTGCTATAGTACTGTTCCTCACCGCACAGGACTGATCGTATAGTATTGGCTAAGGTTATGCCTAATTTTTCGCAAGAGTTAAAAATTTGGAGACTAACTGGAGTTCACATAAGCCCACCTCATACGAATCACGCTCCAATTCAATGGGTCCGTGGAGTTCTGTCACAAAGTTCGCCAGAGTGTTGTTAGGATGTACAGACAGAGAAGAAGAGGAAGGGAGTGTGACATAGAAGTGGCTAGGCGCCATGTTACATACTAATTAAGCTTCATTATTGCAGCAGCTTTTATATAGGTGTTGAAGCTTTCTGGGTAACCCAGCCATTTCACCAGGTACATTTTTCTCTTTCCTGAACCTGTGCTGCCTAAAATTTGTTCAATTTAAAACACACTCTTTCCGAAATTAAATGTCACTTTCTTCAACTCCTCGCGATAAAAGCCTTCAGTGACCTCTTCCCCATTCAAATCTTCAACGTAATACATCATTATCTCACCCCTCGGTCTCATAGCACGAACTTTAAAAATCTCACGTGTCCATCCTTGCCCAAATCCCTTCGCGAATTTATTTCTCGAACGTGATAGCCTTACATAATCATTGATTTTGAAATGTGCAGTGTGGTGGCGGTGCTCCATCTCTTCTCACTTCTGACAGCTTACCTCTTTCTAAAACCTCGTTAGGTGTTGTACCAATCGTACGGTGGTGTGAACGGTTGTATGATGAACCAATGACCCGAGAACGTTTATAGATCTGTATGTGTTTTTAGGTGTAAAATAGCGATGCATGCGCTCCTTTATACGTTGAACTCTTTCAGCTAAAGAGGCCTTATGTATAGAACTGTTAGTGTAGTAACTGATATTAAACTCTGTCACCATGTTCTGAAAAGCTCGACCTATAAATTCCTTCCCCATATCTGTACAAAAATAGCCAGGAACCCTTTCTTCTTTTAACATCAACGTTTTGGTCGCTTTAACAACTGTTTCAGGCGATTTATTTTTCAGGGGAATTAGCCACAGATATCTAGAGAATACATCTATTATGAATAGAATGTAGCGGTATCCGTCATTATACACTGAATATTTTTGCATGTCTGTTCATTTTCTCCTTTCCGTGCGTGCGTGTGTGTATACAGTAAAAAGCTAAGCTCCGCCCACTGTAAGATCGGCAACGTGACTCCTGCCACTACCTGAGCATATCTCTATCCCTGCGTGCTCAGTTGACCTCTGCATACCCTTGAGTTCAGACGTGTATTTTCCCGCGTAGAAGAAAAATAGTAATGGCTTCCTTTAATATTGCGTGTTCAACGTTTATGAAGTGGTATTCGGCAAAGTGCCAAGATGTGGTGGATACTGAAAAACTCCCTATTCCACCCTCCTTTAATACTTTTAAGGCTACATTGAGCCGTTCGAAGGAACAAGATGTTCAAATACTCTACGTTTATTCTGGCGAGGGCATTGTAGGATTTCGTAGTACAAACGATGCATTGAAGTATGTTGTAGACCTAACCTTTATAAAAGCTCACATATACCGCGAAGTAGAAGGAGCAACACGTTCAGAAGATAAGCAACGGTTATTCATACTGAATCTTGTCGATGAGTGGTGTGACAAGCGATATTATGTCATGTTACATCATATCGACTCCTCGTACCCTACGGTTGAGAATGTAAGTCTTGTCATCATGGAGAATCTTAAGTATTTTTACCACTATATTAATATATATCATGACGAGGTTTGTAGGGAAGTTGTGGCTAATGGGCTGTGTGAGTTTTTAACAGACTTTAGAGACGAGTATCGCTTGTTAAACAAAAAGGATAAATATGGGCATATGTTTCTCTCAAATAATGCACAGGATTGTGAAGATGTTTAGTTTGTGGAAATGAACGTCTGGTGAGTGATAAAACATTAAAGCCGATATTGCTTCATGTAGCGGAAAATTCTGTTTGTCCAGGGGCACAAGTGTTCGAACAAGCCTGTACACGCTTCAGCAGTTTACGGTGTGACTCTCCCCCCCCTTCCCAGCGAGCCGCCCACCCGTGTACCTCACCCCTCCGAAACACACGAGTTCGAACAAACCCGTACACGTTTCATCAGCGTGACTCTCTCCGCCCGTCGAGCCGATCCGTCCACCTGTGGCTCATAGTCAACTCAGAGATTGAACCGAGTAGACGTACGAATACGATGGAACGTCCTTTGAGAAGCATTCTCAACGCCTCGTACGATGTCTCCGTGACGAAGTCATTGCGCGTGTTCAGGCGTGAAACCGGCACCATTAACTATGTACTTGAAACGATTTGCAGGCAAGCAAACTCTGGTAAACGTAATGTTATTTATTTAAGTGTTGAGGAGATGAATAGAGTCTTCGTGATAGTTGTGAAGTGGGGAGAACACCGTTATAAAATACCTGTAGGAGTAGGTACAAGAAGAGAGCAGATTAGTGACGCCCCCTGATATGCAGTTTTTTGCACGTTGTCTATAAATAACGAACAGCCATGCATTGATATACGACTGATGTGGAAGAATGCATCTGATAATAACGTTTTTGTCCCTACGCGAAACCGATTCATCCTCGACAGAATGTTTGAAATCGTAGGATTCCGCAAGCTAAAGCCTATATTAGACGCTCGTGTTACGGATATGATTTATTTTGACACGGTTCTTGAATACGCATACACCACTCTGCTCGACGGATTTATCGAATGTAGGAATGAATAAGGCGAGAATGGTCGAGAGCTGGATGCATATTTAAAAGGTTTAGATTCTTCTAAATATCCTGAACTTTGGTACAAAGCACTTGAGCGGTACAGGGCAGAGCTTGCCTACACTGTCCACCCTGAAGAGCTGTACCTCTATATAATGAATAGCTGTCGTTACGACTTGGAAGATTATTTCAATTGCCGCTATGCAAAGTGAAGAAGAGTTCACGATTGAAAAGCTCGGGACGGTAAGAAAAAACCCTCGATTGGAAAGGAGTGTTTATAAACTTGTATTTAATAATGATGTGGTTAACGATGACCTCTTTGTGCGTGCTTTTGATTGTATTCTAGCCGTGTTTAAAGATAACTTGCCAACCGAATGTAAAGTGGGCACAAAAATAGTACTGAACGATATGAAAGCCATTTATATCGAGTATAGGCATCCGTATAACTTGAACGGTGAAGTGTTGCTTGGACGGTTTTACCGTGTAGTGCAAAGTAATAACGATGTGAATATAGACTCGATTACGTGTGAGTTTAGCGTTTTGCACTGTAGAACATAGAGTATTTTGATGTATATTTATTTATTTAATTGTGTATATATAATATATTTACTGTACTAATATGCAGTTGATTATGTTTTGTATATTATTATTTTCAATATATTTAATTATTTAATATAACCCGTAAAACAAAGTACTTTGATGTATATTTATTTATTTAATTGTGTGTATGTATATATATATATATATTTTCTGTACTAATATGCAATTGATTATACGTTTCGTATGTTATTATTTTCAATATATTTAATTATTTAATATAACTGTATACATATATATTTTTCCTGTACTAATATATTGATGGTTATACTACAACGTTTTGTATATTATTGATTATATATTCATCGTCCGTATTTCTTATGTTATTATTATTTTTTATTATATATATATATTCCATTGTATATTTATTTTGATATATTTCTGATTCCATTAATTCGTCTAAATAAACAGAATGATGTAATGGTGTTTTATTTAATTCTTTTGGTTGTACACGGCATTTAATTATATCAACTGGCTGGCTTCTAAAACGGATTTCTAAACCAACTGTAAATAATATATGCATTAATTAAATAAATAGCGCTATCTGGCAACTCAACTTGTACACCTGAACAAGCCATTTACGCCTTCTAAGCCAAGTGGCTGTGTAAGTCAGAATATGTGCTTTAGTTAAATAAATAGCGCAATCTGGCAACTCAACCTGTACACCTGAACAAGCCATTTACGACTTCTAAGTCAACTGGCTGGTTAAGCCAGAATATATGCTTTAATTAAATAAATAGCGCAAACTGGCAGCTCAGCCAGATACGTCAGCTGGCTGATGAGGAACATATTAAGACAGCGGCCGCTCGGCTGAAGTCTTAATATGCGTTTGGCTCCTGCCAGGCGAACACCTCTCTTCCTCTCTTTCCTTCTCCTCTCTCTTTCTCTTTCGGGATAACTCCACCTCCAAGTTGCATAACCCTTGTTGCTCTTGCAACATTTCCTTTGCAACATTGATCAACATTAGCAATTGCATTGCTCTCTCCTTTTGCGCCCAAACTACTAGTCTCGCATGAATAGAGTGGCCAGTTGAGCCGTTCATGGAAATCCTTAGGTAAGCATTTTGACTCGTATTGACAACAGGGCCATATTCATGGATCAGAGAAAATCGTGGTAAAATTAATCTTCTATATTCTGCCAGGGTTCTAACCGATGGTGCCATGATTATCACTGAGAAACTAGTGGAGTTGTGGATACCTGAAGAGAGAGAAATTCTTTAAAAAGAAATAAAATACTGTACTTTAAACATACAGAAATTATACTAACTGATTGCTTACAGTATTCTAAAATGACTTTTCGTTTAGACATCTAAGTGTGTTCGGATTTTAGTTTTATATTTGTAGTTATTTTTAATTCCATCAATTAAAAAACTATGCACATTTTTTTTTCGTTTATTAGGCTAAGCTGAGTTAACTTCCTAATGAAACAAATTAAATATTTGAAGGTAAAGCCAATAACGACGTTTCAGTCGTGGTTAGAACTAATATATTATAAATAGTCATTCGTAACATTTATATTATATTAAAAATTATAAATGGTTACCCGTAACATTTAATTTTAATTTTTTATCGTATTTATTTTTTGACATCTGAAGACTTATTTTGATGCTTGAAACCAAGGTCGCCTAACATACAGTATACGCGTTACTCGCGAGAGCACAGTGAAGACAGTAAAAATTTTGAAATGGGCACTGGCTTTAAAGTGCAAATAGCAAAAGCTTTAGTTCAGAATACATCTTCCTAATGCTTGTCTGTAGCAACTTTGCTTAAAATGTTTAAAATCTAATACATCCATTAAATTATCTATTTGGTATTTTTTTAAGCAAATAGGAATACCTTTTAATAATAACGTAAGTGAAAATGTATACAGAAAAAGTATTACGCCTATTTGCATGATATAATTAAGCCTACAAATTTTTTAAAATACACCCAAACATTTAGTTATTGAAACTGAATAAGAATTTACTAGATTTGATGAAAACTTCTTTTTTCAAATATCAACTGAATAAACTTTCTTCATAGATTCAACTAACTAAGAAATCTTCACACGTTTAAATTACAGTGCACTGAAATAGTAAGAAGGAAAACTGGCTAATTCAGTCAATTAAAAGTATCGATTTCGACCCTCAGAGTAAATGATGGTTCAAAGGACCATTTTGAACTATACAAGTCAACTATCTTTAGCCATTACCAACTTCTTTAACTAGATAAAAAAACAGAGCTACAACCATTTTTATCAAGGTTTCTCAATAAGTTGGTTCAACCACTTTTATGGGAATAATATACTGAAAACGCAAGTTTGTTTTGCTAATGGCTTTATGAGAAAATACTTTCTACTGTACCGTGGGATCACCTGAAAATCAGGGCCCACGGCCCCACAGCCTTCTTTAGTTAGCTTTATAAGGCTAACTAACGAAAATATCACGACCTAACTTAACCAATCGTCAAGGGCGTACAGT
This sequence comes from Bathynomus jamesi, assembly GCA_023014485.1. Lineage (NCBI taxonomy): Eukaryota > Metazoa > Arthropoda > Malacostraca > Isopoda > Cirolanidae > Bathynomus > Bathynomus jamesi. The sequence continues at coordinate 60,569 of JAJOZX010005066.1, read as the reverse complement.
TGACCTAACAATTGGTTAGGTAGCCTTATAAGGATAACTAAAGAAGGCTGGGGCCCCTGATCTTCAGGTGATCCGTACCGTGTCCAAGAAAATAAATGTTAAACATGCCACTTGCACAAGAACCGCAGTCGTTCTATTGTATAAATATACTATTCAAACACAGTTTTAATCATAAGTAGATAAACATACAAAGTTTTGATACATAGTTAATGAACTTAATAAGCTTCCACATGTGCACCCCTAGTGGCACATAAAATGTCTAAACGGTATTCACGCTCACGCCACACATTTTCCAACATTTGTGGGTTAACTGTTGCAATTGCATCCGTAATGCGTTCTCGCAATGTCCTGATACCTGGAACAACTGTTGCATAAACCAAATCTTTAACATGACCCCAGAGAAAGAAATCCAGCGGGGTAATGTCTGGTGATCTTGGGGGCCATGGGATTGGCCCGTCCCTGCCAATCCATCGATTTGGAAATGTTGCGTCGAGAATTTCACGAACAACATGCAGTTTGAATGTTTTCCACCGTCCCATCGGAAACTGATGGTCTACCACTGCTCTTTCCCTTTTCCAGTTTCCAAGAATTTTTTCATCCACGACTTAATTAACTTCACATCAGGTGGATTCTTTCCATACTTTGTTCTGAACCTTCGCTGAACACTGACAGGAGATTTTGTTTCTGCAAGCCACATAACACATTGTGCCTTCTCTGTCACAGACGTCATCTTAACTGAACAGCTACTACAGCACTCCTAGCGGCGAATGCGGTAGACAAAACACACCAGCGCAGAAACTCTATGCGTGTACGAGATCACCTGTAAAAAGAAAACGGATGTAAGATTCGTCATTAAAACATGAGAGCATACTGTTTTCAGGGTAAACATTTATGGACAACCTGTACGTTTAACAATAATGCAGCAATACTGTAAATTGGTAGAATTTTATTTATCACAATAACAACATACAAAATCAGTCAAACTCATTTGAAAACTTTTAAAAGAAAACTGCCAATTAATATACAAAACAAATCCAGCTGAATTACATTACATTAAGATATTAAGTTCTTATTGGTTACGTTTGTACTATATAATTTTCATAACAACAAAAGAAGGGTAACTCAATTATTTTTACATTTATATAGCCTATTTACATAGCAGCCTCGTAGCAACGAACGAGTCCTCATGTAGCTTGTATCAGAATGGCATCAATTAAAACAATGCAACTCATTATATATTTGAGTTCTTTAATAACTTCACAGCAATCTAAGTAAATATATTTTGTGTGGAAACCATAACCGAAAATTTAAATTTTTTGTGGAGGAGGGGTCATTTTAGTTGCCAATGAGAGGAAACACAGCATTAAAGAAAATGGCTGCATTTAAGAAAATTTTGGGGGTTTAACTTTGTTCGTATGACGGGGACCTACAGCTTAACGTGAAATTCGAACCACGGGTCGCTACATTTACTGTATATAGAGAAGACAGTTCCCCATCTAACTATTCACCAGACACAACGTCGATTAAAACGCTGATTTTGCGGAAACTAGTGTTGCGTTATGATTTCTGCAAATAACCTTATCATGTTTCTAAACAAAAGAGCAGCTCATAAAGTAATGACAAATTTTTCAAAAATATGAATTCCTGGATTTTAAGTAAGAAATTAATATTTTGCAATTACTTTTCCATTACGAGATCTTAAGAGTCTTAGTTCTACCTGCATCATAGAATTGAGCCAACGCAAGTTTTTAAAAAACAACCTACGTGTTATGATCTATTTTTATATAACGCCTCGTGGCAACAGTGAAGCCAGAAGTGGCCGATTATGACGGGCACATAGCGCCTCGTAGCAACGAACGAGGCCTCATGTAGCTTGTATCAGAATGGCATCAATTAAAACAATGCAACTCATTATATATTTGAGTTCTTTAATAACTTCACAGTAATCTAAGTAAATATATTTTGTGTGGAAACCAATAACCGAAAATTTACATTTTTTGTGGAGAGGAGGGGTCATTTTAGTCGCCAATGAGAGGGAACACGGCATTAAAGAAAACGGCTGCATTTAAGAAAATGTTTGGAGTCTAACTTTGTTCGTATGACGGGGACCTACAGCTTAACGTGAAATTCGAACCACGGGTCGCTACTAGGGCATGGTTAATTAATCATTTTTACGAAAGTGATGAATGATGAAATTTTCTAATTAATCGATGATTAACTGGTTAAAAATGATTAAAAATTAAATACTTTTGAGAAGAGTAAGAAAGAGCTTTAAATTGTTTCTGTTGCGCGAGATAAGACCAAAGAAAGCAATTTGCTCAAACATTTAATTTTTTTTAGTTCAAGAAATCAGGCATGGGCGGATTAGACAGTTTATACATGCAAAAAGGTACCAAATTCACATGATACATTACAAAATTTAAGGTAAAATTAAAATAATGTTGCAATTGATGGAAATTAATCATTTCCCATCATTTTCTAAAAATAGTTTTTGATTAATTAATGATTAAATTCGAAACAATGATTAACTGATTAATCAGAACCAGGCCCAACACTCGCTACATCTAGTGTATATAAAGAAGACCGTTCCCCATCCAACTATTCACCAGATTAAAACGCTGATTTTGCGGAAACTAGTGTTGCGTTATGATTTCCACAAATAACCTTCTCATGCTTCTAAACAAAGGAGCAGCTCATAATGACAAATTTCTCAAAAATATGAATTCTTGGATTTTTAAGTAAGAAATTAACATTTTGCAATTACTTTTCCATTACGAGATCTTAAGAGTCTTAGTTCTATCTGCATCATAGAATTGAGTCTATGCAAGTTTTTAAAAAATATACCCTACGTGTATATGATCTATTTTTACATAACACCTCGTTGCAACAGTGAAGCCAGAAGTGGCCGATTAGAAGGTACATATCACCTAGTGGCAACGAATGAATCCCGATGCAGCTTTTATCAGAATGGCATCAATCAACACAAAGCAGCTCATTCTATATTTGAGTTCCTTAATAACTTTTCAACAATCTAAGTAAACATCTCGTATTTCGTGCAGAAACAATCACTGAAGTAACCGAAAATTTGGTGAACGTCTATTTTAAAGTGTTTCATTTATGTATATAAGTAAATGAACTAAGTACAGTTTCCACAAACACCTCCGTTTCTAAACAATGACAATTTCCGCAATAATACCATACATTACGTCATCATAACATTCTCTTAAGGATAAAGTTTAAGGGTCAAATCAAATAAAAATATCAATATTTTAATTATTCTTTGTCAAATAGTAAAATGTTCTGTTAAAATTATTTTAATGTTTGTAATGGTTTTCCTAGTTAAAGTAAGCCTAAAAATGATTATTAAGTAAAACTCGGATCTTTTCGGTTTGACGGCCTGAATATTTTTTAACCTTACTTGTTTTTAAATGTCCAGTTTTAATCGAGGATTTCAAAAATAACTTCATGTTTTAGCGAAACAAATAGTGAGGCAGTTATACCTTTTAGTTTAGAGAATATCATATACGCTTTAAGATTCCAAAATCCCTGAAAGTTTTAGGTCAGCTGTACGCTCATGACGATTGGTTAGGTTAAGTCATGATATTTTCGTTTGTTTTGACAATAAACTAACGAAAATATCATGACTTAACCTAACCAATCGTCAAGGGCGTACAGTTGACCTAACCGGGCATTCTGTTAACCTAACTGGGCATTCAGTTAACCTAACCTGTTGGTAGAGTCTAGAATTTGACGGTCTTGTAGCCATGACTAGTTTTTTCCGCCGACCGTCAAACCAAAAAGATCCCAATACGGTTTAAAAATATATATTTTAAATTTGTTAAATTACATATAACTGCCTCACTATTTCTTTCTCTAAAACATGAATGTTATTTTTGAAATCCTCGATTAAAACTGGACAATAAAAAACTAGTAATGTTAAAAAATATTACAGGCCGTCAAACCGAAAAGATCCTAAAACTCCACTCTCCAGGCAATGTCTCTTGAGAGAGTCTATATGGCCCTAACCTAACCTAGTTTAACCTGTTTTAACATATTATCAAGCCCTTATGGACTCTACTATTCAGAAAATGTTCACTGTTCAGAGACAAAGTTTTGCCCATTATTTTTATGTCCGTTATGCTAAGGCGTAGTGAATATCATAATACGCGTACCTTTTTCACCTCGCTGTTCGTGTTAGTAGGTAGAAGCGAGCACGATTCATTTATAGTCAGGGGTGTAGTCGAGGAGTAACGCGGTATAAAGGCGTTATACTCCCTAAAATTACAGTGAAGTAGCGTTATACTCCCTAGTACCTACTGTAGTAGCCATAGCTGAATGCTGAGCACTTACGGACTTTTATCCACTATATTTAACTGTAGTATCTACTATATCACTATGAAACTGCATTATACCGTATTCATACGACTGATACGAGGATCTATATGTGTGTGTTTTATTCAAATTAAAAGTAACTAGAGCATGTACTGTATTTGTAGTTTTATTTACTAAATATATATTTTTTAGGTACTTACGTATTAACGGGGGGCCACCACATATTGATGGTTGGTTAGGGTAAGTTGTAATATTTTCGTTAGTTGAAAATATTTTTAAAAATATTGCTATTTAAAAAATATGATGTATTAGAAATTTTCAACTAACGAAAATATTACAACTTAACCTAACCAATCATCAATATGTGGTGGCCCCCCGTTAATACGTAAGTACCATTTTTTACTTTCGAATTAACTTTTACTATTTTTGTACAGTAATTGTTCTATGAAACGCTCTATTAAAGTTTTGCCTGTAGCGTTACCCTTCCTAAAATTTTAGGACACCACTGTTTATAGTAGAGGTATAGGTATAACTCTAATATGTTGAACACACTCTACATTTAAATTATATTACACTGTGTCATAGTTCACATTAAATTATATCATAGGCGATTTGGAAACACATGATTAAAATGCAACTAAATCAAGCTTCTTCATCGCCACAAGAGAGATGTCGACGGCATTAAGCCAACACCTACCTAACATAAGTCGTACAAGAAGGTAGGGAGACCCTGAGCAGAAGCCATTTACTTATCTGTGCTCGTGGCCTATACCTATGTGCACTCAATTCATATTCTGATGTATATATTATACTGTTACAAATTTTAGAATAAAAAATATTTAAATTACCATCCACTTAATACTTCTTTCCTTTCTTTTAAATGTCACCCACTTAACTCTAATTTTTTCAACTTCCGGTTGGTAGTACTGCTTGACTAGAAATATCGTACAACATTTAAAAGTGCAAGACGTACAAAAACCATTAAAAATACAATCCAAGAGGTTAGAGCTCGCTGTTACGACTGCAGTGAGATCATCCTCAAATGCTCTGAAGTATAATCATAAAAAAGACTAAGGCAAGGCACGTAAACCTGCAAATTGTTCAGCATGCATCAGGGCTGTACTCATTTTTAGTTTTTTTTACTGCTATTATCTCTATTATGTAAGTTATTTTGGTACTTTTCCGTACTCTCTCTCTCTCTCTCTCTCTCTCTCTCCTCCCTTACTGAATGGCACACATATATTTTATCTGTGAGGTATGGACATCTAGGCATGCCTAGCACGTAATTTTTAAAACAAGGTAGAAGTTCTTATACCGTTCAAACGGTGAACGCTATATTATCTCGCAGGGGGTATAAAGGTTACGCACATTCCTTCTGGGTGTTGTAAACTTTATACATGGGGTGTGACAGCCCTCCGGTCCCGAGTCGTGGGATTCTAGAGAAATTGGCTGCCAGTTCCTTTATGTTCTCTCCCTCTTTCGGGATGGCGGGTGAAGTCTGTTGTACAATCCTGTCCCGTGGGTTACTAGGACCCCATCCCATCCCTACGCTGTCGTTTTAGCTTAGGTTAAGGATGCTCTCCTCTGACTGCAAAAAAAAAAACTTTTAGTATTAAGTCTTTTTCTCTACTTTTACTAATAGGACCCTACTGCTACCTCATGCGTGGGAAGAGAGGCCTTGGAACCTCTATAAATAACACCATTTAACGCTCGTAGGTCGTGAGAGACTGGGATGGAGGGGTCCCAGGCGTAGGGGCGCGATGAATGGAGTATGGCTAGTGCCTCGTTAAGCCCATTCCTAACGCGTAATGGCTTGACCAGCCTCCTGCGACCGTTCTTTGGTGACCAATTGATGGTACTTGGCTGTACCGCTCTTAGGTGAGAGAGCTTTACTGCCCAGCTGACTGCCAGGCCAGCGCACACTCTCGGGCGTAGCCTCTGGGTCTGGTGGGATATCCTTTGAACACTGGATTCTAAGAGTCTGGCCGCTTGTGAGTGACTAGTAAGACTTAGTAAGAGGCTGCATCTCGCTGTCGGTCATAGCGGGAAATCCGTGGCGCCTGCGTCGCGAGTGTTTGTCAGTTGGTAGCTGCGACACGTTTTGGACTGTCCGGCCCTCGGGAGACCCTTGGTCGGTGCGGCAACAGCGAGAGGTATAGTCTTCTGGATGGGATGAACGTCACGTGCAAATAGGCGGATGCGTCTAGGCGCAGGAAAAATTCACACCTTCTCCTTTTTCATATACTGGTCAGAACGTATTCAGTGTATTCAGAGTTCGAAAAAAAAATAAATTACAATGACTGGACCGCAGAAACTGAAGGCTGAATGTGCGAGGTGTAGAGTAAACCAGTGGGTGACGAACTTCAAAGAAGCCTGCTTCGAAAAGAATCTGCTGCCATACCCTCAAAACCGGTCACCCCTGCTTCAACGCAGCCTAAGTGGTTCAGTCGTGACATCGCTTAGGCTATCCGAAATAGGAAAACTGCGTATAGGAGGGCGAAAGCCAATCGTTCCCATGAGAACACTGAGTCGTATGTCTGCTTGTGCAGAGAAGTGAAGGTGAAGGTTAGGCTAACGAAACGTAACAAAGAACTACGGGTGGCAAGCCTCTGCAAGGGGAACCCAAAGGAGTTCTTCAGTTATGATAATAATAGAAAGCCCATTAGAAACATGATAGGTCCATTAAAGGACCGAAGCGGCGTTCTGCGGACCTCCGACGCGGACATCGCTGATGTGCTGAATGAGTACTTTGCGGGAGTGTTCACCAGGGAGGACACCTGCGTCATCCCCAAGCCAGGCGTCAGGCAAGAAGGTGCTGGCCTGGATAGTGTTCGGTGTACCGCGACAGTCGTTGCCGATAGAATAGACAAACTGAACGCGTTTAAGGCTCCTGGGCCAGACCAGTTTCTCCTCAGAGTGTTGCGGGAGGTGCGCCACCAGGTGGCTCCCCACCTAACTACAGTCTTCAACAAATCGTTGGAGACGGGCCAGGTGCCTGGTGACTGGAGGGAAGCCAACGTGACCCGTATCTTTAAGAAAGGGGATCACGAAAGTCCAGGGAACTATCGTCCCATTAGTCTCACTTCGGTTGTAGGTAAATTATTAGAGGAGATAACAGCGAATAGGATCGTTGACCATTTGGATTCCTAGAAGCTGCTTGGGGACACCCAACATGGGTTTAGACGGCATAGGTCGTGTCTCACCAACTTGCTCGAGTTTTTCCACGTCATATTGAGTGAGTATGATAAAAGTAGGGCGATTGATATACTTTATCTTGACTTTCAGAAAGCCTTTGATAAGGTACCTCACCGCCGGCTAATGGCCAAAGTGCGCGCGCTGGGTATTGGTGGGGAAGTAGGTAGGTGGATTGAAAACTGGCTGAAGAATAGGCGGCGGAGGGTTGTAATTAACCCGTTAACGCCGAACGTTTTTGTCTAAATGCGTGTATTTAAAACGGTACGTATTCGATCCAGTCGGCGTTAGAGGGTTAAAGGAGCTAGTTCGGGTTGGGCCTCGGTCACTAGCAGGGTTCCTCAGGGTTCCGTTTTGGGGTCACTGTTGTTTATCATTTACATAAATGATATCGACGGTGGCATCGTCAGTAGGATCGCCAAATTCGCTGAGGACACCAAGCTTGGGGCCAATGTTGGGACGCCAGAGGCGATCGAGCAACTGCGTGCAGACCTACGTAGGATAGGAGAGTCGTCCGAAAAACGGCAAATGCCGTTTAACTTGGGTAAATGCAAGGTGATGCACATTGGCTACGCCAATCCCAAGTCGGACTACTCGATGTTGGGGAGTAATATCGAGGCTACTGATTTGGAAAAGGACTTGGATGTGCTAATTAGCAGCGACCTTAAGTTTACGAAACAGTGCGTAGAGGTGGAAAAGAAAGCCCAGAAGTTGTTGGGTTATATCAGGAGGCAATTTCGATTACGGAACAAGGAGATTGTGCTCTCTCTGTACAATTCTCTGGTTCGGCCGCACCTGGAGAATGCTGTGCAGTTCTGGTCGTCCAACCTCAGGAAAGATATTGAGAGGCTGGAGTGAGTGCAGGCGAGGGCCACAAAGTTAATTCTGTTAGGCATATGGGCTACAATCGACGCTTACGCGCCCTGAATTTGTTTTCGCTGAAAACTCGGAGGCTGCGTGGTCAACTCATCGAGGTTTTCAATTCCTTACGCGGGTTCAACAATGTCGATTTTAGAAGCATGTTTAGTTTAAATGATAAACCAACTCGCAACAATGGTTGGAAGTTGGATTTGAAACGGTTTAGGACTAGTGTGTGGGGGCAATTACTTTACGTATAAGCTCTGTGACATGTGGAACAGGCTACCTTCAGAAGTTGTGAACAGTTCTTCTGTGGATCTGTTCAAGAAAAGGTTAGACCGAATCTTGCACTAGGGCGGGTCGTACTCAGGTGACAACATGAATCTGAAGGAAATCCTACCATCAGGGGTGTCTAAATTATGTGTTTTTACATGGGGAATTCAAATATGAGCTTCTTTTTTGGATAGGATAACTCTAACGTACATCATTTTGTATTTCTAAATTGCCAATTTTACCCTTTTGAACCCCTTTATAATATATTAAAAGATATAAGGTAAATCATTTATATTGACAAGGCCAAATCAACTTTACATATATTTATTAATAGGTGAACTGCATGTATATCACTGGATATCAGGCACGGGCACAGGGGGGGGGGGCTTGGGGTGCTTGAGCCCCTGCCCTTTTTCTTCTTCATATCAAAAGTGCCCTTTTAGTCAAAATTCATAAATATATTGATTCGACATAAATTTGAATTAATTAGTTATATTTTTATTTAGTTACTGCTACTTCAACAGATTTTCAAAACTGGAATTACTTTGATCTATGATTTTTTTATTAGAATAATAAACTTAACATACCGTTACTATTATTTTGTCAATCAGGGAGGGCGTCCCTAGTGGTAACACTGACTGCAGCTGTTCACTGTGTTGATTGCGTCTCTCGGGTATGTGGGTGTATTGTTTACTGTTTGTTTATTTTACGTTACCTAAGCTAACTAGTGATTTCTCACTGATAATTATGGTAAGTTGGAATCAAGGAGCAGATGACATTACTCCAAAAAATATTGTATGACATTACTCGTAAAGTTGGTAAAAACGTCCACGTCCCCTACTTAGTCTTAGGCCTACTAGGCTAGGCCCATCAGTACACCAGTGTGTCAAACGATGGATTTTGGGTTTTAGTACTGGCATGAATTTCATTAAATTAATAAATGATTTATTAAACAACATATCATAACCTTTTCATTTTTAATATGAAATTGATTTTTAAAAACAATACAATTTTCATTAAAAGTGAATAAAAATACCTAGATTATTTATTATAAAACGATGCAATTTTTCCGCAAGGACGACAATTACGATAGATCCTTCTGCCCTTTATCCTGCTGATTGATACTTATAAAAGTTATAAGTAAAGTAACTATTTAGAAATTGCATGCTATTAAATATTGTGAATTTGGTTAACAAAAGCTTAATTAGGTCTACTGCCTAGATTAGATTAGATTAGGCCTAAGATAATAAAAGTGAAGGGATATATATTTTTGAAGCAATTTTTTTTTTTACTTTCAGAACTAAAAATGCCACGCAAGGAAAGGTTTAAGAAACGGAGAGATAAGGAACTCCAAGCTTTAGCATGTGGCAATACAACCTTGTCGAAATGGTTCCTCGCTAAAGATAAGGGACAGGATCTGGATGATCATAAATGTATGGAAGATCGAGAGGAGGACCTGGACGATTCACAACATTTGGAGGTGCAGACCAGCAAGGAAGAAGTTGGAGAACATAAAAGGGGAGAAAAAGAGGAGACACAAGGAGGATTTTATTTGGATTTAAAACATAGTGGCAGAAAAGAAACAAGCATATCAAAGACTGAAGCAGAGAGGGGTACAGACAAAGAGGAAAAAAAGAAAACTGAAACAGTTCTAAGTAAAGAAGAGGATGCATTAGATTGTAAATCAAATAACCAAACTGATGGGCAGGAAGCAGAAAGAATGGAGACCCAGATTATTGAAGAAAAGAATGTATCTAAGTTTGGTGAACAGGGAGATAAAGAGGATATAATAAAAGGGATGGAAGCACAAGGGTACATACAAGGAAATTCCTTGTATGCCCTTTTTTCAACTGAGCCCCTGCCCTTCTGAAAGTCTGTGCACGTCACTGCTGGATATAATTAAAAAGATCATTCTCCTGACATCTTGAACTTTGCCAGGTTGCACAAATCCTGCTTTGACTCAGACTTGGACATCAGCTTCCTGCTGGTCTCCTGAGCCCTGATCCCTCCATCCCACTTTTCCTGTGAGAAGTACTTAGCAGAAGCCTCAGTCACCATTTTAACAACCCTCTCAATGCTTTGTGTGTGGCAAGGCCAGTTGCGCACCTCCATGGGGGTGTTGATGAAGTTTTTCACCTCTGAGGTGCTTAGAGAGCAGGTGAGAGGTGGCTCTGACACACCTTCTGACCAGCTGATCAAATCACCGATGCTGGAAGCATCACAATTGATGTCAGGTGTCCTTCTGCTCCTAACAGAGGAGTCCCCCAGCTGAGTATCCGGGTCCCCCTCTCCCCTGATGGCCAGGATTCTCTCCACCCCTTCAATCCTCTCCTTCTGAGCCTCAGAGCAGAGTAGTGTTTGGAGGATGACTTCACTGTGGGCATACCAAGCAGATCTCACAGTTGGCATCACAATATCCAGCACCTCCTTTCTCTGGACTTGAGGCAGTCCAGCTGAAAGAGGATGTGCCTAGGCCCTTCGATCCAGGAGTGCTTGACCTTCACGTTGAACCAACATGGGTAATACACTCCAATGATGAATTCCACAATGAATTGCAGAATCTTAAGGTTCTTTCCTTTAAGTCCGTGCTTTGACACCCAGAGCCTGAGAAGTCTGTTCGCTGTGGTGAGCCAGCGGCTGTGGTTTACTGGTCCTATCTCTAACAGAGCCAGCCCTGCAGGAAGTACTCCATCCCTGACTGCACAGACAATTTTATAGCCATAGTTTTGATCAGTTGAGAGATCTTGAATGACCTTGTCAGGAAGCTTGATCAGTGGAGGGCCAACAGAGATTCGGGTGAAGTTTGGATTGATATCAAAGTCTGTAGCAGAATCAAGGAGCTTTCCTATTGGCCCGGATAATTTTTTGTCTGACAGAGTAGGGCCATCAAGGTCAACAATGAGATGGCGCAGGGGGAAGTTCAACAGTGTGCAGGTTGCACACCAACCAGACCAGCTTTCTCCCCAGGTGCAGCTCCAGCTTCCGCATTACTCCAGCTTTCACACCAGTGTTGACATTTGTTGAGTCTCCTCCAATGGCTAACAAGGTCTTATCATAACCCCTCTCTTTCAGCCAGGCAAACAGGACCTTAGCAATCTTCTCCGCATGTGACTCCTCTTTAGTTGCTTTCTCTGGGGTAAAGTGGAACAGATAGTAGCTGCCAGGCTCACTAACAACACTATAGTGTTCTTCCTTGATCTTTGCGGGAAAAGATTGGTCACTGCCCTCAGCTTCCATCATCACATTGGTCAGGTCAATCCGCCCATCAAAGAGGATGCAAGAGATCCCCCCTCCTCCCTGCACTTCTTCTCGAACTGTTCCCCCAGCTCTCTCATCAACTTCTCCTGTGCTCTCTTGACCTTGCTCTTATCAATCACTTTACTTGTATTGTCTTCTGTGATGATTCCTGCGTCAATCAGAGCTGCTGTTGCTATCGCTGCAGTTGGCCTCAGTCCTATGCCTAGGCTGACCATACGTACCGTTTTGAACGGGACAGTACCGTTTGTTTTATATTTCCTGGCCGTCCCGTCGTTTTAATAAAACTGTCAATTTTGTTCCGGTTTATGTAATTACTTTTTCATGAATACAGAATATTACATAACCCCGTCCCTTTTTTGCCATCCCAATGTCCCGTTTTTGTCTCAAGGAAATATGGTCAGCCTACCTATGCCATACCTTACACTAGCAAGGGCAATGTTTTGAATCTCATCATAGTTTTTCTGTACCTTTGCCGAAGCTGCTGGCTCAGGGTCAGTTTGAGGGAAGAGCTCAACTTCAGGAACAAACTCATCTTCATCACCACTTCTCTCCAATTCCAGATCCTCATCACCATCTGCCAAAAATCTCTTAACATCCTTCCTGGCTGCCTTCTCTGCTACTGCAGCACTTTCCTCCTTGCTCCTTCTCCTTTTCTCTGCCTTCCTTTCCATCCACTGCCTTTTCAATGTCCTCACCTGTCTCTTGTGCTCTGGTAGATCAGGATCCCCTATTTGGTGGGGTCCTTTACTTCCAACCATGGCCGTAACTACCTATGAGGTCACCGAGGTCCGGACCTCGGTAATTATTTCCTAAAAAAAAAAAAGAGACTGAACCGTTCTCCGTGTATGAAACGCATATTACCGCTTTTCTTTTGAAAAGAGGGAGCGTCGAGCGTTTTGTGTTTTGTGTTTAGTGTATAGCTTGGGTTGTGCTTGTAGATGTCATTTTGGTCTGAATTTTGCTCGTCCCGCCGCGCTCGAAAAAAATCTGGACCTCACTAATTTCTAAACCCTAGTTACGGCCATGCTTCCAACCTTCTCTTTCTGTCCCTTGATGTAGGCAAGATCTTTCACAGGAATCTTTTTCTCTCTGCTGCAGGAACAGTTAATGTGGGCTTGGATAACACAGCCCTCACAGCCTCCCCCCTCACAACTGGTAATCTGACACTTGCAAGTCAAAATATCAAAGAACTTGTCTAACTTGACAATGAACCTCTCTTTGGCATCAAGTTTGCCCTTCCCAAGAGAAAACTTCACTCCCTGACTCCAGACCTCCTTGAGCTTGGACATGATGGTCACTTTTTCATTGATAACAGGTGGCTTGAAAAGAGCATTAGCTTTGCTCCACTGACAAATCAGACCAGGGTAGATGTCACTCACCAGCTTGTCCACTGGGTAGTTCCTCCTGTCATCTGTTCTGAAACGTTACATTCTAGCCTCTGAGAAAGGTGGCTCAGAAAATGGCCTTATGCGCGCCAGAAAACCGTCAAAATATTTCATATACCAAACTGTATGATAATTACAATTAAGTGGAATGGCACACCTTTTTATTTGAGTATTTAAATATTATTATTATTATATGAATTACATTATATGTGTTTATATGAATTAGTTAGAACAATGCTCTATGAGAGATAACGTGAGCAGCCATGATAGAAAACGTGAGAAGACATATTCTGGGGTAACTACAATAGTAAAATAATCAACAATTTAATAATAATCAACTGCAAAATGATGTAGGTTACGGTTATCAGAATTACATATTTTCTTCAGAATTGTGTTCTATACACCAAAATATGTCATTTGAACACCCCTCTCCATTGATTTAAAAAAAATGCATAGTATGACCCGCCCTAATCTTGCACACTATTTGAGGGTGTATGAATTTTACCCTGGCACCCGTTGCCATTGGTACCTCCTTGGTATGGGTCGCAAGGCCTTTTGAGGTACTACATTTCCTTGTAACTCCTTGTAACTCTTTCTCTCTCTCTCTCTCTCTCTCTCTCTCTCTCCAATTTACATAAAATAAAAAATGATTCGTAGTGATTCATGTTGTTAAAAGTAAAGAAAATGTGTGTTTATATGGGAATGAAAGGCTAAATGTAGTTGCTACTCAACTATACATCGTTTAAAGAGGAGTCTCTCAATTCAAGAAAGATATCAAAATTACACATGACAAAAAAATTTACTGAACTTCGTAGACCAGATCCATGACATCGATCAATTTTGGCCTTTCTTAAGTGCGGAAATTAACTAAATTTAATATATATAAACACTAACCTAAAATAAAAAGTAAATTATACCCACCTTAGCCTAAATGAACGCACTATCTTCCACAAAAATCATACAATATCTTGTTTCGAAAGTATACAATACCCCTTTCGGAATTAAAACCGACGCAGTAATAGACTATAACAACTATTTAAGAGGGGTGAGTTGCACTATCCTTATCTAACCTAACCAAAATTAACCTAACCTAACTCATAATATTCGTCCTTCACCAGTAGTGAAGGAAACCGAGAAGACCCAGTACGATGGACAAGGGTTGAAAATTAAACATCAAAATTGCACACCTCAAAGGGCATACACCTGACATAATGATCAAAGATGAAAGAGATGCCATAAAAACTTTAAAAAGGCCTTTTCCTAACGCTTCTCTTCAGTTAAATTAAAATATAGGTTAAGGTATTCATTTCAACTTGACACAAAAGATGAGAGTAGGTCTAAAAGTTTTTGGACTGCGTAAGTCCCCATTTTTTAAGCCTATTAAAAATTAAAACCATGCAAGTATAGATTAATTCAAGCTGTAAGTTTTGTAAGTTTATATTTATATTTCTCATAATACAACGGAATATAACCCAGTTACTTTAAGTTTAGAAGTTTAGGCCAAGGTTTAGATAGCCTGCGCGTACGTCTGTATTTTGGTGTTATTACCTTATTTGAATACATTTTTTCCTATTAATTAATTGTTTCTTACAATTTAAATATCCGTGTATAAATTACCAATATTAACACACCCTAGTTTAATTGTAAGTTGCATCTCCAGTTACTTTAGAATGTCCTCAAGGAGTAAGTTGGTAACAGTAACGTATGCTTGAAACATGGAGGTAAATCGATCGGATAGCTCTCTTGTAGGAAACTATGGTGTTATAGTATTATTATTAGTCTGTTTTCTCAGCCAACCACAAAGGGTCACACACACACACACACACACACGAATTACACTAAATTATAAGTGACTAGAGCTTTCATGAATAATGAGAGCATGAAGTGAGAGATGAAAAAGGACAATATGGAAGCCAACACCATCTTCAGTTCTGGAGCCAATTCCAGAACGCTCAAGAAAAGAATGAAAATAAGGCCTAATAGTAAGCTAACTAATGAGGTTAGGAGAAATGACATTCACAGGTATATAATTCAGGATCATTAACATTAAACTATCACATCAACAAGATACCACACTGAAAAAATATATAAAGGTAGCACTGAATGGATTAAATGCTATCATAAAAGTTGGTGATGCGAAGGAAGGTTAGTATTATTTTGGGAGGAAAGATTAAAGGATAAGAAGTGACAAATTCTTCAGTTATACCTTCTGCAATATTCATTCAAAGGAAACCGGTCTCTCTCAAAAACTGGGCACTCGATAAAAAATGTTGTAATGCCACAGGGACTTGGCAGGAGGTACAAAAGGTTCTACGACTGTTAGAAAAATAATGTTGATGAGTAAAGTAACAGGTTCCCAGTCTCCCCGTCGCTAATACAACTTCCTCATGTGACAGTCCCTTCGGGGTTGGATGTCCATCAGCTACTTTAACTAGGGTTCCATCTCTTATATTAAATTTTCGCTCCCAGTGACTCTGCCACAGTGAGTAAAGGGTCTTCCTTATTTTGGTTCTAATTTGTGAAAAAGTTACTAAAGTCTCATACTCTGTGCCATAGATATGCACCTTTCTTGCAATCTCATCAGCATATTCGTTTCCCACAATCCCTTTATGACCAGGAATCCAAATAAAATGAACCTCTGTTGGATCCAAGGCGGGGGGTCTTGGGGTGCGGCAGCCTCCCCTAGGAATATGGAATTGAGCATTTCCAGGGCAAATACTGAATATTTTCAGGGCAAATTTTTTCCGCGCCTCCCCAGTAAAGTGCCATCCCATACACCTCTGGACAGAGGTATTAGATATAGTTGAGAGAGAAGATACTGAATCACTGCAGATGATGATTTTATTAGTATTGGGGTGAACTAAATATACAGGAAAGCCTTGTAAATGGCAAAAAGTTCAGCATCAAATATGGGTGTGCTATTAGACAGAACAAAAGAAAAGTCCTTTTCTGCAATGCAAAAACCTGCCTCGGCTGAACCTGTGGGATCCACTGGTGTTATAGTTTTAGTGTTTTGGTAGGTAAGGGACTGTTTGGGGTTTCGGAAACTCAGAAGAGTTTTGATTGTGCAGACGAAGAAAGAAACTTGTAGTTAGCCTATTAAACTCTCATGTTCTAACATTCTAAATTCACTGGTAAAAACAGTGAACTTTTAGCAACATATAAGGCCTTATAAGCTCTGCGCATGTGCGGATGGACCCCGCATGCGCAGAACTACCTCACCTCCTACCCGCCACACCCTATTTCGCGCTTCTTGATTCTCTGTTTTCGTGCCGAGCTTGGTTGAGATTGGCCTAAGGACCTATGAATAAGTAGGGAACAAACAGACAGATTTTTGTGATTTAATACACATTAGACTATGTTAGTAATTAGGACGTATGCACTCTTTTGTCTCTGCGTCTGGCATCTGGAATTTAATGAAAGTTCTCGCGTTAATTTCCGTCGAAATTTTAACTTTAGTTTGGTAAATCTTTAGGAGCGCTCCATTTTTCAATATTAAACATACACTCATAAAACATATACCATTTGAAAGCTCACATTTTTCTGAGTCTAAAAATGTAGTAATCCAAAAGTATCAATAGCAAATAAAAAGTAACTAGGTTTAAATATAAAACCCTATACCGATCAATTTGTGATGCGTGATCTTTACGTACCCCCGAGACATAAATTATACAAATGATAATGTAATAACATATTCATGTTAGGTTAGGTTAGCGTAACAATTACCAAAATTACCATCTTACAACACAGACTGAAGATTTATAACTTAGCCAACCTTTATAATGTAGTTAATGACGTCACGCGTCAAACAATTAATTAAATCTAGTTACTTTTTATTTGCTATTGATACTTTTGGATAACTACATTTTTAGACTCAGAAAAATGTGAGCTTTCAAATGGTATATGTTTTGTGAGTGTATGTTTAATATTGAAAAATGGAGTTTTCGTTTTGCATGCCGAGCTCGAGTAATTTCGATTAAAAAACTCGCTGCACCGGGCGTGAGTAATTTGAGTTAAAACTTTAGCCTGACACATGGGGCATGAATGTATTATGAAAAAATGCGATGCCGTTGCAAAATTCGAGCAGATTGTGCAGGCTGGACTCTCAGTTTCAGTTGCCGCGATGGCTGAGCCGACAACGTTAAGTGCCGGGACTCGACTCCAGGTCCCCATTAGCTCATTCCATCCAAGGAATACTCTAACTTAGACCATAAAGTTTTTAACTGAGTTAAAGAATGATATTAAAATGACTTCCGTCTGCGACTGTAAAGTTTGCAAGAAGGAAGTTAGGTTTAGGGATTTCATAAGGCTGTGGCATGCGAGAGTTGTGATGATTGGTATCACTTAGTCTGCATTAAAATCACAGAACAAGTGTACAGTGGGTATGAAGGTGAGTTACCAAATATTTTGTGGTTTTGCAGTAAGTGTTTACGGAGGTTAAAGACATGCTTAAGTATGTCTTTAAAGTTTAACCTCTCTAAACACTTACTGCAAAACCACAAAATATTTGGTAACTCTGCTTCATACCCAGGTTTAAAAAAGTTGGTAAATATTTACTATTACACCGGTCTCCGGTGGAAAGTTTGAAAAGCTGGTTTTCAATGTTTAAGTTGGGTTAGTTGTCCCTATGAGTAATAGTATAGCTAATAAGGTTAATGCAGGGTTTCTCAACGGGGGCGAAAATGAAATTCTTGGGGGCGAAAGTGGGCGAAAATTTGACTGAAGGGGGGCGAAAATTTATTTAGGCAACGATTAAAATTAAATTATTTTTGAATTGCTCATCAATGGTTTTGAAACACTATTCGGAGTATGTATTGTGCCGTCGATGACGTTAAAGGGAATTGACCAATGAGAAGTGCAGTGGGGCGGGGTCGTCATTCAAAGCATTCTATAGCGGCTTAGTGACGGTTACGCATACGGTGCGTCAGTTCTTACCTAATTAGAAGCGTGGGCGGGTGTTATTTTTTGTGCTATTACACTGGGGAACAAATTTCAAATTTTTCTCCACTGAATTAGATTTGACAGTTACTTCTAGGTAATTTGGGTGCGCTGAGCACGAATTTTTACTCGGTTTTGCTCTATCAGGTCCTGATTTTGCTCAACACCCCTCCTCTTTCGTCGTATTCATAAAAAGGGTTTTTTCTCAATACTCGCTGTCTTTTTGCAGTTACACATTATGCAACTAGGTTTTTATCTAGGTATTTGTACCTATTGTTATGGTATTGTTGTATTATGTATATTTTTATATGTAACACCCTAAAAATATTTTTAATTTTGTCATTTTTAACCCATTTTAATATTAGTAAATTAAGCTAAAAATATCATAGAATTCTAAAATTTTCTCGAGCGTTCCTGTTCTCTGTAGTGTATTCTAGAGGGACAACTAAAATATATAAAAGCGACTCGTTTCCAGAGTTAATCAGTCAATTCAATCAGTCAGTCAGTCAGTTGAGTTAGTTAATTAAGTTTGGGCATTTACATAATTTTGAATTGGCATATGATTTAGTGAGTAATTTTGTCATCCTGATTTAATATAGTTGATTTAATTAGACGTAATTTATATTGTACCTACTCATCCGTGTTTCTAGTTTAATTTCATAGATTGTAAGTACCTATTTCATAATAAGTACCTATTTAAACTAATTTTTGTGTTTATATTTCAGATTTTCTTAAATTTATATGAATTAAAGGCTTTAAATACCTTTACAAATTGGCAGAACAATCAAGCAATATGTCATCAAGCACTAGAAAGTTCAAATGCAAAAACAACCCTGATTCCTTCTGTTATATATGTGGAAATTTTACATTTCCACATCAACGAGCAAATATAACTGACTTCGTAAAAAGAGCTTACTTAGCTTATTTTGGCATAAAACTGGGGGACCAAGATAAATCGTGGGCTCCACATAAAGCCTGCACTATATGCATTGAAAGACTGCGACATTGGACGAAGGGTTCGGATTCAAAAATACCTTTTGGAGTTCCGATGGTAAGTTTATGATTTCATAAAACTACGTAATTTAATCACTAGTATACTGTAACTTACCTAAATGTAATTGTAACTTAGGTACATAAACAAAAATTTACAGAAAATGTTTATAAGAATCTCAAATATTGCATAAGGTTGAAACACATAGAAATGTTAAATGTTTGGGTGATAACTTTTGATAAAATTCATAAAAACAAGTCTCTCGTCGCTTTTATTAACGCTTTACAATTTTTTTTCCATATCAGGTGTGGCGAGAGCCTACTAACCACGAGACCGATTGCTACCTTTGCTTTGTCAAGACTTCGGGCTTCACTAAGAAAAATAAACATTGTATCGAGTACCCAAATTTCGACACCGCGATACGACCTGTGCTACATTCAAATGAGATCCCCATTCCAAAATTTAAGGGTCTGCCAACTCAAGAATTAGTTGAAGATGTTCCTGAAAATATTGTTATGTACTTTGAGGAGTCAGACACCGATTTTGACCCCAGCGTATTTGAAAGTCAAAACGATCCGCAAAAGTTTAACCAGGCCGAGTTGAATGATCTTGTAAGGGATCTAAATTTGCCAAAAAAGGCTGCGGAAATTTTAGCTTCAAGACTTAAAGAGAAAAACTTGCTTACTTCAAACACATACATTTCATTTACAGAAAAAGAGAAGAAGAACTTGTTAAATATTTTAGAACAGAGGATAGTTTAGTATATTGCTGCGACATAGTTGGTTTGTTAAAGAAGATGGGGGTTGAGTCTTACGATGCAAATGATTGGCGCTTGTTTTTAGACAGTTCGAAAAGAAGTCTTAAGTGTGTGTTGTTGCATAATGGCAATCTATACGGCTCGATACCGATTGGGCACTCAACAAAATTAAAAGAAAAGTATGAACATATAGAAAAGGTTTTAAATCTTATCAAATATAGGGAGCACGAGTGGATCATATGTGTTGACTTAAAAATGGTTAATTTTCTGCTAGGACAACAAGGAGGGTATACTAAATATCCCTGCTTCCTTTGCTTATGGGACAGCAGAGCCAAGGAAGAACATTATTTCAAACAAATCTGGCCAGCACGAACATCACTTACTGTCGGAGAAAAAAACGTAATTAATCCACCTTTAGTGAGCAGAGATAAAATCATATTTCCTCCTCTGCATATAAAACTAGGCCTCATTAAACAATATGTAAAAGCTTTAGATACGAACGGCGAGTGTTTCAAATACATAACTTCAAAATTTCCAAGTTTAAGTTATGAAAAAATCAAGGCGGGAATTTTAGACGGTCCACAAATAAGAACAATGATTAAAGACAGCAATTTTCCTAATGTCATGAATGAACGCGAAAAAAATGGCTGGTTCTCATTCGTGGACTTGATAGAAAACTTTTTAGGCAATTATAGGGCAGATAACTACGAAGAAATCGTAAAAAAACTTTTAAGGGACTACAAAGAGTTAGGTTGCAATATGAGCATAAAAATGCATTTTTTGAATAGCCATCTTGACCAATTTCCAAGTAATTTAGGTGATGTAAGTGACGAACAAGGGGGAGATTCCACCAAGATATCAAAATTATGGAGGAACGGTACCAAGGCCGCTGGGATTCCCACATGATGGCTGATTACTGCTGGTGCTTGAAAAGAGACCTGCCATCAACAAGCAAATACGCTAGAAAGTCTTACAAAAGAAAATTTTTGCCACAGTGAAAGCTTCATATCTGTTTGTTTTTTTATTTTAAGTCATTTCTATCGTTATAATGTAATTTTACTGTAGTTTGAACTGCTTGTATTCATGAAACTTAAAAAAAAAATTTAACACGACTTAATTTTTTAGTCCTAATTTGAAAAATCTGGAAAATGGCACATAGGCTGTCGACAAGAATCAGGACCTGATAGAGCCAAACCGAGTTGAAATTCGTATTCAGCGCACCCAAATTACCTAGAATCAAGTGTCAGATATCATTCATTAAAATACGTGTTGCCCAGTGTTATCTATTATCATTGATTTTTCTTTTAGTGCTTTAGCGCTTCTTAATTTTCGCGTTTGTCCCTTGTTTCGAGTACGGAGACAATGACCTCGTTGTCACGTTTCTAGTCACTCAATTTAATCACTCAATTAGTGCTTCTTAAGAATAAAATAGAGTTTCGAATGTTCGCTTTCTTATCTGATAAAAATTCATAAATAAGGAGTGCTAACACATGTATAAATGTGATTTTCCTTTGAAAACGTTGCAAGGTTTAAGGCGGAGGTGCCAGTTTGGCCTACTTCTCGGGAATGAGGCTACTTGAACTTAAAATAGGCTTGCGCTACTAAAATGATAACGTGATTATTATTTTTAGTGCGCTTTTAGTGCTTTTTAGCTGCCAAACTAGTGCCTTTTAAATTATTTAATTAAAAAAGTAGCCTGATGATTCACATGATTGTGATGAAATGACATCTTGTATAACTAGCATCATAGCAAAATTAAAAGTACAATTATTAGGCCGATTACACCTAGTTTGCTAGTCTGAGTTGGAGATTTAGTCAGAAGGACAAAAAATTGAGTAGTTGAGGTTGGAGGTTTTGTGTACTAACTCCACAGCCTTGCTAATGACACATCTAAACCCTTTTGTTCAAATTTCAGATATTTTTTAAATACTTTATCGTTCTCAATTCATTTTTTTTGTGTGTGTAGGGGGGTGATTTGAAAATAGAGTGGGCAAAAAATTTTCAAGGGGGCGATGGTTAAAAAAAGGTTGAGAACCACTGGTTTAGGCTAAAACTTTTTATTTTCTCAAGTTGTCTATTTGGCACAGGATATTTAGCTCCTTGGGGGACATAAGTTACAAATTTTGTAGCTAAGTACCTATTATATATATATATATATATATATATGTTACGCTCAAACATCCAAATCGCTGTGAGCGAAAAAAACAGCCACAACGCGTTGTCGATGCACCTAAGTGACCACACACCGATGATAGATATTTTTTCGCTTCATGGCCGTTCTCAAACAACCACAACGCGTTGTGGACGATTCGGATATGACCACAACGCATTGTGGACGATTTGAAAATTATTGAAAGCCCGGATAGGTTAATTGAATGCCCGGTTAGGTCAACTGTACGCCCTTGACGATTGGTTAGGTTAGGTCGTGATATTTTCGTTAAAACTAACGAAAATATCACGGCTTAACCTAACCAATCGTCAAGGGCGTACAATTAACCTGACCGGGCATTCAGTTAACCTAACCTGGCACTCAGTTGACCTAACCGGGCACTCAGTTGACCTAACCGGGCACTCAGTTGACCTAACCAGGCACTCAGTTGAACTAACTGGGCATTCAATTAACCTAACCAGTTGGTTAATTTTTACATTTACGTCTCATTCTAAAGTTGCTTAAAATTAATCGAGACCTACGGGAAAATTATTGATAATCATTTTTTAAAGGACTTTATCTTTTTTCTAACATATCTACTTAACTCTGCTTTTTAATCGGTGAATACGTCGATAAATATACGTCGTGTTTATATCATTTCAATATACATCGTGTTTAAAAAGAGTTTGATGAAAGACATCGGTGTGTGGTCGTTTCAAATCGTCTACAACGCGTTGTGGTCATATCCGAATCGTCTATAACACGATGCGGTTTTTTGAGAACGGCCAAGAAGCGAAAAAATATCTAACATCGGTATGTGGTCACTTAGGTGCATCCACAACGCGTTGTGGCTGTTTTTTTCGTCACTGAGCTATTTCGACGTTTGGGCGTAACATATGTATATATATATATATATATATATATATATATATATATATATATATATATATATATTGTAAAAATGTGTCTAAACGTAGAACTGTTTTAATAAGAGAGTATCCAGGTCGGTGTTAAGGGGAAGGTGTAAACTAATCCAACCTCTTTGGTATAGGCAATATGGAGTAGGCCTCTCCAACTTTATAAGTGGAGCAGTATGTGGAAAATTCACAGATGTTTCAAACCATCTTAATCAGATCTACCTTCTTCTCAAAGACGGAGAGTATGGAAATGTGTCTGCATGGGTTGTTGTTCGTTAGCCGATCAGCCCACCCTGATCGAGCAAGTCGGCGGCACGCAGGTAACCGATCGCCCTCTCCAGAATGGATTAGAGGTTCAACGTACTAGTAATGTGTTGTGTTCTATGTTGTGCTAGAGCGGTACAGTCTGTCATAATGTGTTCAATTGTTTGTGGCGTGTCCTGGCAGAGGTGGCAGGTGTCGTCTGTGGAGTTGTCTAGTCTGTGTTTATATGTCTGTAAGTTGGGGGTGATGTCCACATCGGAATCGTGCTAAGTTAACTCGATCCGATCTGCTCAGGCTGGTCTGTGACCTGTCAATGGGTGGCAGTTTCGCACCTACGACCGCATTCGGACCGAGTCGTCAGTGCTTTCTGGGTTAGGTGTGTGTGTGTATGTGTTTTCTGTACTGTGTGATGTCTGTAGGGTGTGGTATGGAATGGAGTATTTGGTTATAATGTCTCTGGTGTTACCTTAATTGTGCGAGGTGCATGATTGTACATGTAGTGGCAAGGGTGTTGTGGGTTAGTTGTCACTGCTGCCATGAATTGTGTTCCCCTCATGTCTAAATGTTCCCTAACTTTCAGTATTTTTGTTTCTGTGTGCAGGTGTTCTATTGGTGTTGTTTGAGGTTATCCGATAATGATACGAAGTGCGTTGTTTTGTATTGTCTGTAAGGTGTTTATGTGTGTGTTTGAGATAATGGGTGCCCAGCGTGGGCTAGCATAGACCATAACTGAGTGAATATATTGTTTGTATATGAGTGATGTTGTTTCCTGCTGGTGTCCAAAGTTTGTGCCTGTTAGTACCTTAAGCGTGTTAAGTCTTGACGTACATTTGTTTTTAATGTCCTGAATGTGGTTTGCTAAAGATAATGATGTGTTGTATGTGACCCCAAGTATTTGGTCCTATGAGTATGTCGAATGTTGGTGTTGTTTAATGTAAGCTGTGGCTTTATCTGGTGTTCTTTTGTATTGCTTGTAAGCAAGGTGATGGTTGTTTTTGCGGGCGCTACTTTGAGTCTATTGTGTGTGAGCCAGTCTTGTACACTGTTTATGTATGTGTGTAGGTTATTTGTAGCGGTGTCGATGTTCTTGTGGCTGGATGTTAGAGTGATGTCATCTGCATATGATGATAACGTAAGCTTGTTAGCTATAGGTGTTGGAATGTCATACATGTACAAGTTAAACAGTGTTGGTGAGAGAACAGAGCCTTGAGGGACCCCGTTCGGAAAAAGCTTGTTTTTGGATGACTTGCCATTAACGTCTGCATGGGTTGGTTAATAATTATGACGAATTAGGAGATTATTAAGAAAAAATAGACCCTAGCACGATACATAAATAAAAAATTCCGGTCCTAATTTTCCTACACCTTTTTGAAATCATAAAACTCATAATCCTATAAATTCATAAACCAAACAAGCCCCGAACATTGAATTCGAATCTATCTGAAAAGAAATCCTACAGTTATGTGTGTGTGTGTGTGATTCTACGCGCGCGCGCGCGCGCACACACACACGCATATTATATATATATATATATATTAGGGTGTCCCAATTTTTTTTCTTAACAAGACCTGACCACTCGTGTCATGCCCGGATGTGGTTTGGGCTGAAGCATTGGCTATGTGATTTTCAACTCGATCAGATGATATTTAGAGGTCCCGACGTTTGATGACTTTTTTTTGGTTTTCAGAATTGATCATTATGGCGTTGACAAGATCAAACATCAAGTTGTGGCTTCTTGAGAGGTCTCCGATAGCAGAGCTGGCTAAATCACGATTACCAAGTAATATGGACGTGTTGCTCCTTTTCTTCTACCATCACCGCGACCAAAAGAAGACAGATTCCAAAAGTGTCAACGCTGTAATATCGGCTGTATTAGAAATCTGGGCTAGAGCCAACTCGAATCTAGCAACAACCTCCGTTCATGCCTCGACTAAACTGAAAGCTTTGGTTCAGAGGTATCGAAATTTGCATAAAAACAAGAACAAGACTTTAATGACTTACAATATGCAGCGGGATGTATTCTTGGCTGATTTGGAGGATATTTTTGATGTCGCCCGCTCAGACGTTCTGGATCGGGGAGATATCCCTCTTGAAGACAAGGAATTCCTCATTTCCCAAAGGGCAGATCGACATACGAGTTACATGGGAGGTGAAGATAGAAAATATAATGCAGCCACAATGAAAAGACAGGAAAGGGAAAGAGCTCTTGAGCGGGCACACCGGCGTCAAACGGAGGAGGCTCTAGCTGTAGGATCACAGAGGAGCTACCGACAGCAGTTCTAGCACATCGTCAGCTGACAGTGGAAACGAAGCCGTCACTTGTGGACTTAAACCTTCGAAAGCTCCCAAACATGACAGACTAAAAGAAAGTCTGAGTGATCTTGACCTGGCAGCAACTTGGGATCGCGAGGGCCTTTCTGTTCGACAGGCAACATCAGCGTTTGCTGCGACTGCAAAATCCCTAGCTCTCGGTCCTGACAGTGTTCCATCAAAGAGCACGGTTCACCGCTTCCGACAAAAGGCCCGTACAATGATAGGGACCAATGTTATTGGCCACCTCGAGCACTTCCACCTCGACTGCAGATCCACTGGGACACAAAGATACTCACTGACATCGAACAGGAGGGTAAGTCAGTCGATCGGATTGCTGTTGTGGTGACGGGATGGTGTGGAAGAGCTATTAGGAGCACCGAAAATAATAGACGGCACAGGACAGCAAATGGCAAGCGCAGTCCATCAAGCGCTCACCCTAGTCGGAATTGAGGACAAGATCATAGGCATGGTGTTTGACACGACGGCATCAAACACAGGGATAGTTCAAGGTGCGTGTGCGCGTTTGGAAGCGGCATTGGGAAGATCTCTCTTATGGTTTGCTTGCCGTCATCACGTTCACGAAGTGACTCTCAAGGATGTCTTCGTCGTGTGCCTAGGAACACCACCAAGTCCTCAAATCCCACTTTTCAGGAGATTCAAGGAGGCCTGGCCATCAATGAACCACTGTCAGTTGGATTTATTTGACAAGGACGAGGTGGCTAAAGCCTTCATAAATGACAATGCTTGCCTTTCACAAATGCGACTTGAGGTAATAGACTATCTCCGCGATGCCCTAAGAAGTGGTAATCATCCTCGAGAGGATTATGAAGAACTTCTTCGACTGAGCCTCTTGTACCTCGGAGACGACGTAGGACGTTACAAGCTTCGGCCTCCAGGGGCTTATCATCAGGCCAGATGGATGACCAAAGCTATTTACTGCCTGAAAATAGCATTACTGCAGTCCCAGTTCTCCGAACTTCGTCTCCAAGAACTGCAAGGGGTTCGCCGTATGGCTCTCTTCGTGAGCCTTGTATACGTGCGTCACTGGCACGAGGCTCCCATCGCCATCAAATCTCCCAAAAATGACGTTAGGCTGTGCAATCTTCTTGTAGGTTACCCTGACAAGGACGTTGGAAACACAGCTTACCGGGCTGTGCTCCGTCATCTGTGGTATATCTCGGAGGACTTAATCTGTCTTGCACTGTTTGATGACATCTGTCTTGCACTGTTTGATGACAGAGTTGACGACAATGAAAAGCGTAACATGACGGCTAACCTGAAAAAGCGCCCTGGGAAAGGACTCAAACGGGTCCAAGGCAATGGACTGCAAGTGGATGGCCGTTTAAGTCCGTGGGTGACGAGTCGATCCACCACACTCTTCCAGTTTCTCCAAGTTGAGCCCACGTTCCTCACCAAAGACCCTGAAACATGGCCTACTGACGAAAACTACCGTCTGGCAAAGAGCCGAGCTGCAGAACTGATGGTGGTCAATGATGCAGCAGAGCGAGGCATCGCCCTCATTGAGAAATACACAAGCAAACCTCTGTGCCGTGATGAAGAAGACCTCCAGTTCCTCCTTCGAACTGCCCACTCACACCGACGGAATGTGAGCCGGAAGGGAACAAAAACGGATCTCATGAAACACGTGTTTAGTTAAAATGCATAAATGTGATGCTTTGAAATTGTTGTTTGTGTGTTAAGATTAAAATACATGTTTATTTTGTATAATCATCTTTGTGATGGAACTTTTGAGAGAAATATTTCAGTTAATTTGCCTTTCAGTTAAGAGGAGAAATAAAGTGTTCAAAGTTCGGGACCTTTAAATTTCCTTCGATCTCTCTGAACTTTTACAGGAAGACTTCTAATGGGAAACATCAAAAGAGCGCAGCACGAGCAGATTTGTATCCGAAAATAAATTTGGCCCCCTATGAGTTTGGGATACCCTTATATATATATATATATATATATATATATATATATATATATATATATATATTAGGGTGTGTCAATTTTGGGGGTGAAATGACTAAATTGAAAATCATGTGATTTGGTAGCAATTTAATGTAATCATTTGGCATACAAAATAATATCCTTGCTTCAAAAACAATAAAAAATAACTCCAACCTACTGTACTTCAATTTTAATTAAAAAAATTCAATTTTTCTGTAAATTCGTAACAAAATAACAAATGTGCGCAAACATCTTATCAACATTTAAAGTGGCAATAAGCTATCATTCAGAGTCTTTATTTGAAAGTAACCAATGCAGTCATGTCCTTTTTGCTGCGGTTCCTTGACATCAGCATTCGGCTTGTTACTTGCGCTTTGATGTAGCCTTCTCGCCTCTCGTGACTGTAAACTTGACTAGCTGCTTCTGTGACCATTTTCACACATCTCTCCACACTCTGAGTGTGAGAAGGCCACTTTGGCACTTGCATTGGGGCCTCTTTAAGTTGTGTTAAATCTTTGTTTGTTATACATGTTGTCAGTGGTGGCTCCAAAACTTCCGAACTCAAGTTAACTAATTCTAACAATTTCGTGGCATTGACGTTTATCGGAGGTACTTTCATTGTCTGAACAGGGCAGTCTCCCAGCTGGTCATCATCTAGTGATGTTCCTCTAAGCTTTAGAATGATTTCCACAGCCTCAGTTCGCTCTTTGGTACATTGGCTGCAGAGTATTGCTTGCAAAACTGCCTCTGGCCTAGCATACCAAGCGGACCTTCTCACCACCAGTGATGGGCATCGATACATGAAAATCGCTAAAGCGATACCGATACATCGATACATGAAGAACGTCTTAGGCGATACCGATACGCCGATACTTTCTAGATGTCTTAAGCGATACCGATACATGCATCGCCGATACATGTATCGCCGGTACATTTTTATAATTATTCATTTAGTATGTAGATATTAGATATTATTGTTTATACTAGTAATTTGTACGCACTGTAAGTAAAGTCAACGACATTTTAATGGGTTTTATAGATGTAAATAAAAACAATTGCTTTATTTAATGAAAGTATGTTTTAATTTTGTAGGATATATGAATGACTGAAAATATTACACTAACAATTAAAAGTAATTACTATTACCCTTCAAAAATACCAGCTGGCTAAACATCTGGTCAGACAATCTATTCCTTTTTGGAGCGTGAATGTGACCAGCCAAACTAAACAACCGTTCTACAGGAGCAGAGGCTGGTAGTGGTGTGTTATACTTCAGGAAGACCGTAGAATTCCTGGGTACTGCCTCAGAGATTGGAGAGAATGACTTCCGTCACCCAGATACTGTAAAACTTCCATCTCAGTGGAATCTTGGGTTGCAGAGACATTAGTGGAAGCAGACACATAATAGAAGAAATCATCTGCACTTCCGTTAGATGCAGCATCACTTAGTTGTTGCTGGGGGGTCTGCTCGCTGAGGCTCTTAACAGCATTAACCAACATTTCTTGAACCCTCTTCTTGACAATGTTAGTATTAAATTTGCCTTTTATTGTCATCCACTTTAACTTGAACAGAGGATTTGAAGACGATGCCAGTATTGATGCTTTACTTTACACTCATGCGACGCATCAAGGCACAGAAACTTTTCAAACCGCTAAGTGAACCCTACTGTGACTGCATTGAGAAGTGGCTGACAATGACGCAATGCCTCCGAATTCAAACGCTCTAGCTTCTTCTCTACAGCTAACACTGTTTCTATATTATGGTTAATTAATCTCAATAACACAAGTACAAACGTGTTTAAACGTTGCGCCGTACTGTGTGACGTGACCAGTAGAGTAGTACTGTCATTAAATAAATATTTACTAATATTATTATTTATGTATATTCATAAATATAACTCAGTAGTGTCATATTATAACATCTATTTACATATTTAAAAATTCTTATTAATGTATCGATGTATCGAAGTATCGATATTTTTCGATACATTTAAGAAAATTGACCTTAGCGATACCAATAAATCGATACTTTTGTCAAGTAGCTAAAGCGATACCGATACCGATACAAAAGTATCGATCGATACGTATCGGCGATACATGTATCTAGATACTGCCCATCACTGCTCACCACAGGTAACACGATGTCCACCACTACTTTTCTTTGGGTTCTCGGTAGCTGTAAGTGAAATAAGATGTGGTTGGGCCCCTCCATCCACATTCGATTAAGTTTTACATTGAACCAGTGAGGAAGATAAAACCCAATAATAAATTCAACAATGAACATCAAATTCTGTAGCATTTTGCCCTTCAGTGCATGTTTGGAAACCCAAATCCTGCAGAAACGAATCGCTGTAGTTAACCAACGACTGTGACTTACGGGTCCAATCTCCAAGAGAGCCAGATTTTGAGGCAACTCTCCTGATCTGATTGCTTGAACAATACGATAAGCGTAAGATTGATCCGTGCTGAGGTCTTTCATAACTTCTTCAGACAACACTGGAAGGGGAGGGCCTACTTCGACCTTTGGAAATTTTGTATTTATTTCTAATTCCGTTGCTTCATCTAGCATGTTGCCAAGGGGGCCTGACCACTTGTTGTTGCTCTTTGTAGGACCATCAAGTTCCTGGATGAGACGACGAAGAGGTAGTTCCCCTGTGTGCAAATCCAAACAAGCCTTCTTCCAAGTTTTTTCTCTAAATGCGGCAAAACACCGCCCTGCCATCCAGTGTTCACCGCAGTTTAGTCTCCACCAACGGCCTGCAGTGAACTGTCAAGTCTTCTTTCTTGAAGCCAACATATTATTTGATCAGCAATTGCCTCTGCATGTTTCTTGCCTTCTACTTCTGCTTCAGGAACAACGTGAAACAAATAGCGGCCACCAGGTTCGGAACACACAGAGTAGTGTTCTTCTTTGATGAGACCGGGAAACTTTCTGTCCATTCCCTCTACCTCTAGGAGAACTTTTGTGTCATCTCTTCTTCCATCAAACAAAAGGCAAGAGAGACCTTCCTCCTTCAAATCTTTTTCATGCTGATCAGATATTTCCTTCATTATTTTTTCGTGTGCTCTTCTTATCTTATTATGATCTATCACTAAGGATGTATCCTCTCGGCTGATGAGGGCTGCATCTATCCAAGCGGCAGTGGCAATCTCTGCAGTCTCTCGTAGCCCCGTATGGTGGCGAATACTGGCAAGGGCAATGTTTGAGATGTCTTTAGTGTTGTATTTCATTCTCTTCGGCGAAGGTTCAGATGGCATTTTAGAGCTATCATCTGATGTTGCTTCTTTCTGTTCATCTGAAGAGCTTTCAAAGAAGTGAGAAACCTCTTGATAGAGCTCTTCATCTCTTTGGGTGGCTTCTTCACTCTTCTTTTTTTTTCCTTTCTTCCCTCTCTCGGATTTTCTTTTTTCTTAGCAATAACTATCTGTTTTTTGGTTTCTGAATAATCTGCCGAACCAATCTGCATACCTCCTTGCCCTCCTGCCTTTGTTCTCTGCGCCTTTATGAAAGCCAGCTCCAAAACAGGGATCTTCTTCTCACGAGGACAGCGACAATCAATGTGAGGGTGAGGTTCTCTTCTGCATGAGGGAGAACAATTGGCTTCAGAACACAACTCTATGGGACACTGGCAGTTAAAAATGTTAAGAAGAGTATCAAGTGTGTGCAGAAATTTATTTTTCTTTGCTAGTTTTCCTTTACCAAGTGATGTCTCAACTGCTTTGTGCCACAGCTTTGTTAATTTTAGCTCAATAGTTCTATACTGATTGAGTACAGGTTGTTTGAATAACACATTAGCTTTTTTCCACTGATGAAGAGGGGGAATCATGTCCCTCATGAGCTCTTTCTCTGTGTAGTTCCTTCTATCCTTTGTATTTTGTTCACGAAGGAGTAACCCTAGTCTCAGCATGTCTCGCACTGTTGGTAGTTCTGATACGGGAAGCTCCTTGCCTGTACCGACTAACAGGCTCAAGTGGCATGACGACTGACCTCTTGTCTTCAATTTTGGCATCTTAGGAATATCTGAAAAGAAAGAAAAACATTTAAGTATTTTATATCAATTACTATGTTTCAAAGTTTAGTCATTCGATGTTCTAAAATTCAATAATAAATATTTCATGGGATTACAACATAATTAGACAGAAGAATATGATAATAATAAATAATTGTAATAATCAATAATCCATACTTACAGTTAAACTGTAGTATTTGTCTAGTAGAATAACTATGAAGTAGGTACAAGAGCAATAACAGCAAACCACTGTCTATGACATCTAAGAGGCAACTGAGGACTGAGAGTGAGGGACAGTTCTATTCATGTTGTGACTTGTACATTGTACAACAACTATATGACCTTGAAAATACTCCATATGCGACCAGTGGGATAATTCTGTGACAGATGAATAGTTAATCAATTTATGTCCTATTATTTAGTAAAAGAGTCAATTTCTGAAACTTTAAGGTAAAATTGATGTAGGTAAGGGTTATTTTATTTCATTTTGGTTGGCCAATTTCAAGTTTTGACATGAAAAGACACTATATTTTCACTACCAAAATTGATTTGAAAAAAGTTGACGAAATTGACAAACCCTAATATATACTATAAGTGATTTAGGGATGATAAAGTTCAGTTACTCTTTTTACAAGAGAGAGAGAGAGAGAGAGAGAGAGAGGGGAGAGAGAGTGTTACTTGAGAAATAAATTTGATGGCTGTATTTGTGTACATTGCCACGGATAAATTCAAGAAGAAAGGGCCTCAGGAAGCTGAGAAACGCGGTTAGATAACCATCTTACCGCATCAATGCATTACGGTCTGGAAGTAAACTGAATAATAAATTATGGTGCAGAAATTTGGCTTTTTTACAAAAGGTTTGTTAAAGCAAAAACAATAATAATAGTAATATAAGTTTATTTAGGATTATATGAAAATCATTGATTCAACGGATCTCTCCTAAAAGTTTCTGACTTTCAGAGAATTGTATCGTTTGCAGGGGTATGGTCGAGTAAATCGTAATGTACCTCTTTACTTTGTCGGTATATTAATATTCTGGTATAATCAGCAAACAATGATTGTAAGATCGGATGGGGTTAATTCAGATTCTCTGTGACCACTGGAGTCAGGCAGGGAGGAATATTAGTCCCTACTTATTCAGTGTTTATAAGGATAATCTAATGTTGTGATGAACACCTTTAAAATAGGCTGCTATATTGGTACAATGATTGTTAATCATCTGTTGTATGCATATGATCTAGTTCTTATTTCTCCATCTGTAAAAGGCCTCAGCACACTTTTGAAGGTGTGTGAAAGTATGGGTAGGATAACGACATAAAATACAATCCTGCTAAAAGTCATGTTATGATTATGAAGACCAAGGCCTACACATATATAAAATTTCCTGAATTTCAATTGAGTGGTATGGTGCTGTCAGAAGTGACCTAGACTTAGTATATTGGCCACATACTAACTGATAGTCTTTCAGATGACTGTGTTATTCTAAGACAATGTTCATGGAATGCTCAGGCCCAGTGCTCGGGACAATGCTCAGGGAAATGGTTGGGTTAGAATATATAAATGTAGTACAATATACAATTTTCTCATTTGACTATTTCCTTTTGTATAACACATCCTAGCTGTACTCCCTAAAATTAGTTAGCTAGTTACCAGATATATATATATATACCTTAAATGTCCAGACGTAGCTAGCCCTTTTAATGTGTAAGCACTGAGGTGTGAAGCACGGAGCTGTGGAAAAATGTGGGAGTGGTCTGTCCCCACCCCTCACTGCTGAAAGAGAAAATTAAATACAGATTCCTGTAAATAGTCTCAAGTGCATTAAAATTTAGGAATTTATGGTAGATGTCAATAGTTACCCAATCAACTGAGATGAAAAATCCACTTTTATTCAAAGCAGAGGATAGAAACAATATTGGGAAATTTCCGGCAGAAACGTCACACTTAGGGTATAGAATTACATAGTTCACGCTGATGATTCAATTTATAAACTCTCATTCATGAAAACATCCAACATTTTCTGGAAATAATCTTAACAACTATTATTTATTATCATATCACCAAGTTAAATTGCTATACTCCATGTTTAAAACATCGCTTTCAACACTTCAGTTGATGGATGTTGACAAAGTTCCTCATTTCTACCATATCTCAAGAAGTGAAATTTTTCGCTGTTAAATGTAATGTTGTCTTCTAACCATTTGTATATTTTTGCTTGTGACCCTCTGCAAGGACTCCACGACATTTGTATCGCGGATTTTTTTTCCAAACTTTGTATGGTCTGCATACGATGCTGGTATACTAATGCTGTTTACACCGCTGGCTTTGTCTCTTAGCATGATAATGAAAACGAGTGAGGCCAGTACTGTACTTTGTCGTACTGCCAGACACATGGAGTGCCACGTTTCTGTAGAAGTGCAAAGAGAGTATTGCCAAACCGATATATTTACTATGGAGGAAATCACTCGAAAGAACAAATTCCACTCCCCTTAAAGAATGCGAACATTGCCCCCCTATTTAAAGATGGTAACAGAGCAATGCCCAAAAATTATCGGCCAGTGACTATCACCTCACACCTTATAAAGTGTTTTCAACGTATAATTAGAGGAAAAACTACCTATTACCTACAAGAAAAAGACACAACCCAAATCAGCATGGCTTTACAGCTAGAATATCATGCCTATCATAGTTACTAGACCACTAGGAGAAAATATTAGAAACATTGTGTCGAGGACAAAACATAGATGTAATATATACATACTTTGCTAAAGCCTTCGATAAATGCGACCATGGAATCATAGCACACAAGCTTAAGAATACAGATATTACTGAAAAGTTAGGAAGGCGAATATTTAATTTCTTGTCGCAAAGAACTCTAAGAGTGGTGGTAAACGGAGTTAAACCGGAAGTCGTTAGCGCTGTCCCATAAGGAGCAGTATTAGCTCCCTTGCTGTTCATAATAATGATCGCAGATATTCATGCAGATATTAAGGACAGTATTGTATCATGCTTTGCAGATGACACAAAGATATGAAAGGAAATATTGAACGAAGGTGACATAAGAAAATTACAAAACGACATTGAAATATTATTCCAGTGGGCAGAAGACAACAATATGAAGTTGAACGAAGAAAATTCCAACTTCTAAGATATGGTAATAACAAGGAGCTACAGAAAAAAGGGTACAAAACTATGCAAGCCAAACAGATAACGCCAAATCCACAAGTCAGGGGCATTGGAGTAATAATGTCGTCGGATGCAGAATTCAAGGAGCAATATAACATCAAAATTACAACGGCTAGAAAAATAATGGGGATCATCTGGAAGAGCTTCCGCAGCAGAAAAACAAACTTCATGCTCAAATTGTGGAAGAGTCTAGTCCTGCCAATAATTGATTATAGCTCAGTACTCACAAACCCATACAGAAAACGAAACATTGCGAACATTGAAGCTATACAAAGGACTTCTCTCGAAAGAAGGCGAGAGCGGTACACAATAATATGCATATGGAAAATACTTGAGGGCTCTGCCCCTAACCTTAGAAATGAAATGGAAACAAACTGGAATGAGAGAAGAGGCAGATTTTGCACGGTCCCAGCTGCGCTGGGACAAGGGTCTATGAAAACGAGAAGGGAAAATACCCTAAGAATACGAGGCCCAAAGCTTTTCAATGTCCTATCAAAAGAAGTGAGGAATCTCCAGCACACCGACCTGAATTACTTCAAGAACCAGCTGGACAGATTCCTGTACAAAGTCCTTGAACAGCCATGCGTGGCTGGCTACGAATTCACCAAATCCCGCAAATGAGGCGGGATGTTGCAGGGGGGTCACGCAGGTCGATCCTAAACCGTCGTTCAAACTCACCTAAAGTAACCTAAAGTAGGTAAGTTAGTATATGTATGTATGTATCATATATGTATGCTCCAGGACCACGAGCAAGCAAAAATGCTAATGGCTCTCACAAACGAGTTTATGCTGACACAGGAGATAAGAGAAAATACCAGGAAAAATAACTGCCTAGATCTGGTATTCACAAATAACACGAACTTGATTGCAGATATAAAAATAACTCCAACTATTATCTCAGACCACAATATAATCGAGTTATCAAAAAAAATGGCAATAACTTTAAAAGACAATACCTATACGGAATGAAGAAGCAAATTTGAGGTTTTTAACTTAAACGACAAGACCATAAATAGGAAAGAAATCAGATCACACATGGCCGAGATAGAGTGGAGAACAGTTTTCGAGAATAAAACAACTGAGGAAATGCTAACAACCTTGGAAGAAATGACGCTGAGAATTTTGGAAAAATATGCTCCGAAATCACAGCTAAAAGGAAAGAGGAACTAGCTAGAGAGGCAAAAGGGAAGAATATTCCGCAAAAGAAAGAGAGTAGCGACGAAGTTAGCTAATTCCTGAGAAAACAATGCCAGGAAAGTACTGTAATACAAGAAAAACTGGGGAGAATCGATTGGAAAGTACAAACTGATAAAGGGCCATAAAGAGTGGGAAGAGGAAAAGGCGGTAGAAGCAGTAAAGGAAAATTCAAAATACTTCTACAGCTATGCGAAAAGGAAAAAAAAACGCGCGCTGCTATCGGGCCCTAAGGAAAAGAAATAATGAACTAACAGACGACCTAAAAAAAATATCTGAAACATTGAGAGCCCAGTATGAATCGGTCTTCAGTACCCCAAAAAGTGACAAAGCGATACCTGACAGAAATGCATTCTTCAAAGAGAAATTGCAAGGAGAATGTATAACAGACTTTGATTTTACCCGAAAGATGTAGCGAGAGCTACAGAACAAATGAAATCACATTCAGCTGCAGGTGCGGACAAATGGAATGCACTATTAATTAAAAACTGTAAAAATGAAATAGCTACACCCTTATACTAAATATGGAGAAGATCCCTAGAAACTGGGGAAGTACCGAGCATCTTGAAAAGAGCAAATATCGTCACTATATATATAAAAGCGTGGATAGATCTCAAGCAAAGAACTATGGACCACTGTCCTCAACGTCCCACCTAAGCAAAATATTTGAAAGAATAGTCAGAGAGAAAATCTATGACTTCTTGGAGACATTGGAAAGATTTAACGAAAATCAACACGGATTCCGATCAGGAAGATCATGCCTATCACAACTTATAGAACATTATAACAATGTCCTAGATGCACTTGAAGGCAATGAAAAATATGATGTCATATACACGGATTTTGCTAAAGCTTTCGACAAATGCGATCATGGTATAATAGAACATAAATGAAACATATGGGAATACCAGGCAAAATGGGAAAATGGATCTACAACTTCCTCAGAAAACGACTACAGATGGTCAAAATTCAAGGTGTACTGTATCATCATCAGAATCGGAAGTACGCAGCTCAGTACCACAAGATACAGTACTGGCCACACTCCTGTTCATTATCATGCTAACAGACATAGACAGTGGAGTAAACAGCAACAGAAGAGTAACATCCTTTGCGGACGATAAAGATCAGCAGAAAAATTAGCGATGCAAACGAAGTAGAGGCCTTGCGGAGGGACACAAACAAAATATACAAATGGTCAGAAGACAACAATATAACATTTAACACCGAGAAATTTCAACTCTTGAGATATGGTAGAAATGAAGAACTTTAAAAGACTGCATATTATGCTCCAGATAGACAAGAAATACAGAGAAGCACGAAAGCGGTCGACTTGAGGCTAATAATGACCGATGATGCCATATTCAAAACCCAAAATCAGATAGCAATAAATAAAGCAAAAAGAGTCGCGGGACAGGTACTAAGAACGTTCAAAAGGAGGGAAAAGACAGTAATGATTCCCCTGCTGAGAACACTGATCATACCAAAACTTCAATACTGCTCAGGTTTGACGTCCCCATAGAAAAAGGAAGAAATTAATGAACTAGAAGAAACGCAGAGACAATTCACAGCCAAGATTGATGACTGCAAAGAACTCAACTACTGGGAAAGACTACGTAAACTAAATCTGTACTCCCTGGAAAGAAGAAGAGAGAGGTATATTATAATCTTCGAATGGAAAATTATTGAAAAACTGGTACCAAACCTCAAACTAAGCCCAATTATCATCCAGAGAACGCTGGAAAATAGGAAGGGCAGACTGTGTCGTGTTCCCAAATTAAAGGCCCGATAAGGGACCTCCTCAACTCTGAAGGAAAATAGCTTGGTTGTCAGGGGGCCAAGAATTTTCAATCAGCTTCCAAAGGACCTCAGAAACATTACAGGGGTCAAAGTTGAAGTCTTCAAGAGAAGACTAGATGCCTGGATCACGACGGTACCAGATGAGCCGGGTGTACCTGGCTATGTACGGTGGAGAGCGCAAGAGAGCAACTCGCTCCTCCAAAAGCCAGGACTAGAGACGGGGACACCAGCTTGACCTTCGAAGAAAGACCGATGCACGGAATCCAAACAAGGTTAACAAGGTTGTGTATATATATATATATATATATATATATACACACTAAGGTTACTAAGGTGGAGTGAAAATCTTGACTTCGTCAGAATGAACAATTCGGGCGGAAGCTAACCAAAGGTGCGTATGTATATATATATATATATATATGTATATATATATATATATATATATATATATACACACATTTAACTGCAATGACCACGCAGTATATTAATGTATAGAAAGGACGTAAGTATAGAGGAGCGTTCTGCACACGAGGAAGAGAAATAACGAACAATTGAAAAATGAGGTAACCGCCCGGGAATCGAACCCGGGATCTTCCGATTGCAGGTCAGATATGCTATCCACTACACCACGGACCGCGATCAGTCAAAAGTCGTAATTCTCCTACATAGGGCAGAAACCAATTCCCTGAGAGGGCACCCTCGCAAGTCGTGAATATGTACATTTAACTGCAATGACCACGCAGTATATTAATGTATAGAAACGACGAATTGTTCATTCTGACGAAGGTCAAGCTTTTCACTCCACCTTAGACCTACAGTTTAACGTGGAGTCCGAACCACGCCCCATCAGCAGCCTAGCGTCTTAACCACTAAGCCGCCTAGGGTATCCATTTATCTACCAACCACTTTCTTTTTTATTATGTGGAACGATGAACAGCTGGGTTTTGCTGCGCGCCGGCTGCCGTCGGGTCTCGAACCCGGGGCCGATGGATTCGTAGTCAGCGACGCTAACCACTACACCACCGAGGTGTATATATATATATATATATATATATATATATATACTGTGTGTATATATATATATATATATATATATATACTTACTTTTGTTGAGTTTGAACTACGGTTCAGGATCGACCTGTGGTCGACCCCTCTGCAGCACCCCGCCTCATTTGCGGGATTTGGTGAAAGGGGGAATTGCGGTCTGATCTCCTCCTGCCCTCGTAGGTCAGGTACTTTGCACAGGAATCTGTCCAGCTGATTCTTGAAGTTATTCAGGTCGGTGTGCTGGAGATTCCTCACTTCTTTTGGAAGGACATTGAAAAGCTTTGGGCTCCTTATTCTAAGGGTATTTTCCATCCTCGTTTTCATGGCCCCTTGTCCCACCGCAGCTGGAACCGCACAAAATCTGCCTCTTCTCTCATTCCAGTTTGTTTCTATTTCATTTCTAAGGTTAGGGACCGAGCCCTCAAGTATTTTCCATATGTATATTATTGTGTACCGCTCGCGCCTTCTTTCGAGAGAGTAGAGTTCCAGGGATTGTAGTCGAGACCAGTAGTCTTCACCTTTCGTTTCCTCTATCTTAGACGTAAAAGTCCTTTGTATAGCTTCAATGCTCGCAATGTCTCTTTTTCTGTGTGGGCTTGTGCGTACTGAGCAATACTCAATTATTGGTAGGACCAGACTCTTCCATAATTTGAGCATGTTGTTTGCTCTTCTGCTGCGGAAGCTCCTATAGATGATTCCCATTATTTTTCTAGCCTTTCTGATTTTGATTTTATAGTGCTCTCTGAATTCTGCATCCGACGACATTATTACTCCAAGATCCCTGACTTGTGGATTTGGTGTTATCTGTATGGCTTGCATAGTTCTGCCCACTGGAATAATATTTCAATGTCGTTTTGTAATTTTCTTATGTCATCTTCGTTCAGTATGTCCTTACATAGCTTTGTGTCATCTGCGAAGCATGAGACAATACTGTTCTTAATATCTACATCAATATCTGCGATCATTATTATGGACAGCAAGGGAGCAAATACTGTTCCTTGTGGGTCAGAGCTCACGACTTCCGAAACTTTCGATTTAACTCCGTTTATCACCACTCTTTGCGTTCTTTGCGTCAAGAAAATAAATATCCACCTTCCTAGCTTTCCAGTAATTCCTGTATTCTTAAGTTTGTGTGCTATGATTCCATGGTCACATTTATCGAAGGCTTTAGCAAAGTACGTATATATATATATATATATATATATTACATCTATGTTTTGTCCTCGACACAATGTTTCTAATATTTTCTCCTGGTGGTCTAGAAGCTGTGATAGGCATGATCTTCCAACCCTTTTGAAATCTGACCAATTTCAGGGATATTTTGAGGTCATATGCACTGGATATTAGGATATATTCCAAGGTTGAAGATGCAGTATTTCCAGTGTCATTAGATATATGACATCCAGTACGATCAATAAAAATAGCTAACAACTGGAATGATTAACTAAAAAAAGTTAACAACTGGTACGCCGTGGTAACTGCTTCATCAGATCTTTATAGGCAAGCATTGCCTCAGTCGAAGCTAAAAGAAATGAAACAGTTTATGATTCTTATATTTCTTCTACGGGTGGGAATTAAAATTTCATGACGTTAGAGATTTGTAAGTTCGGATTTATTTGAAATAGTGAGGGAACGCCGTTCCGTCTACCAAAAAAAAGTAAGGGAACGCCGTTCCACAGCACTACACAATGTGTATATATATATATATATATATACTGTATATATATATATATATATATAAGGAGTTTGTATGTGCCATTCCAACAGAAGGCAGGAAGTGTCTGAACCCTGTTTCTCCCATCACTGTCCTCTTCATCTGGCCTTTTTACATGTCAGGTCTACCCTGTGAGCAGCCCAGCATACTCTCAAATACGCGCTTCTCACTATATTCCTTACTACACACGCATGCATCTTACACACTACACAGTCTTTTCAAAAAAGGTGTAATTTCAGTAGTCTCGGTGATTCGCGATTGCCCCCTCCTACATTTTCTCAGTAATTGTTTTCAGACTAGTAGCTAAGTTTAACTTTCTTTTAATGACTATTAGTTGCTACTAATCTTCTTCTTATTATTATTATTATTATCATTGTTATATATATATATATTAGGGTGTTTCATAAATTAAAAGTTTGGAAAAATTTTAATCCACATGGATCCCCTTGTTCCATTTGCTGAGGAGACTGATAAACCGAAGCATTAATTCAATAGTTTAAAGTTTACGGGTCCCCAGTTTGATGCTCTGGCAGATCATAAACGGAAAAAATTAAACAAAAATCTGTCAATGAATTTTTATTCAACAAACGAGTACCATTTCACTACACATTTTCACAAAGATACAAAAAACATAACCACTTCTTGCGAATCATTTGTCCATGAGATCCTTCTTGGTTTTATTCGGGTATTTCGCCCTATGCTGCATCACAGTTTTGAGCAAATACTGCTTCTGCTCTTCGTTCTTCGTCAGAGAACAGTTGAACTCTTTGGTGAGCGCGATGGCTCTTTCGGCCCGATCGTTGACGACAGAGATTTTGTTAACAGTTGCCGCTGCTTGCTTGAAGCCCTCTACTTCAGTCCACTCGGCAACTGGCTTTTTCAAGAATTCTGTGTCCAAGTCGAATGCATGGAAGAAAGCCATCGTCTTTCCTGTCACGAACTCCGCCAGGTGTTTCGAGGCAAGATTCCTGACGTTCTTCCCTTGGAGTCGCTTGAGTTCCTTTTTCGATGCGGGCTTACCCAAACTGACGACCATTTGAGCCTTTTCTTCATCTGCCACATCTGCGTCGAAGAACGCCATGGCAATAAGAGTCTCAGAGATGTACCATAGGTGTCGAGACATGGCTTCTTGCGCAGCGTTAACACACGAATATCCCGACATGGCAAAGGCTTCCGCGTCACGCAGAAATTCCAGATCAACTGCGGCAGCCTTGCTTGAGGTTGCAGCACGAGTCCAACCTCGGATGTAGACGAGGGACACGAAGAGACCTACGGCTGTCAGAGCTTCCAACTCGTGACTCGACATCTTGAACTGCTTCTTCAGTAGAATTACTTTCAAGGAGTAGATGGCTATCGCCATCCATCGAGCGTGATGGTAAGCGCCAGGGGCTCTGAGAGGGAAATCCACCACTTTTGCTTCTCCCAGGAAGATGAGAACCAACTGTAGCAGTTCCTTGTAGTCATCGCGCTGATGCGACGTGCTCACCATCCCTCTCACCAGCAGGACTGACTTCTCCCTCAGTTCCCTCATAGAATCATTGACTTGAGCAAAATCGTACGGCCGCACGTCCAACCGGTCGATGAACTTCCATTGTGCCTGAAACCTCCTGAAAACGGGTATATCGGGGCCACTTGAAGGGCCGTATGCACGCTTGAAGACGGAGCTGAGGATGACTTCATAGATGTGATGCCGACAGGGGAAGTACATGAGTTCTCTGCCAAGACCTTTCTCAATCAGGACGCAGGCCCCGATATGAATCCCGGTGTTCGACGCTGTCGTGTCGAAAGACAGTCCCCGCACGCGCTCTTCCATCCTGTGTTCCTTGACCAAATCCAAGCAAACTCGCGCTATCTTCTCGCCGGTTCCGGACGTCACCATAGGAACGCCGAGCAACTTCTCCTTGCCGTCGCCAGAGACGAGGACGGCGATCCGGTCAACGCTCTCCTTCCATTGCTCATTGTCAGGTAGGAGCTTACCGTCCCAATGCAAGACAAGAGGCTGACCAGGACAAACTTCGTCGGATTGATAACTTTCAGCAGCCACCTTCCTGAGAGCCTTGCGTGTGCGGTACATGGTACTGGCAGAAATGGACAGTTCATCCAAGTCAAAACCTAGTGATTTAGCCGCTGCAGCGTACGACATAGCTGAATCGCGGTACGAAATATTCAGCCGATCGTAGGTAGTCGTCACATCCTGTGAGATCAGATTCCTGCGTCGCTTCTTGGTATTTCCCTTGGAGGAGGATGGAAAAACTTCCACGGTTGGGTCAACGACATCTGAGTCAGTCTCTGACGAAGTTGAAATCACTAAAGCCCCCGTATCTTCTGCAGCTCCTTGTTCCTTCCTGGCCTTCTCCTGTTGTTCCTTAATCTTGTCCAGCCTCTTCCTTTTCCTAATCTCCTTATAGTGAAGCTTCATGTCAACAGGGCCCATGCTGCAGGAATTTGGATCTTCACGCTGCATGTCGAGAAAGTGGATGTCCTCCTGATTCTTCATCATTTCCTTAGCCTGTGAATGAGCAATGTCCATGATCTCCTTCGCTATTGCCTCCTTGAACATCGCCTCCTTCACTCGGAAGGACTCTGCTTTATGTGACTTGTGCTTTACAAGCCGGTCGTATTCCTTGAGAAGGGATTCCATCTTCCTCAAGGCCGAATCTCGAAGCATCATGGGGATTCTCGCTCTCTCCCAAAATATGAGACAGGCATCCAGGCACAGGTTCAGGCATTTAGTACGTCCAAATTTTTGCTCCTTTTGGTGGTAAAAGTACTTTTTGAGTACTTGCAACAGAGTTGGAAGGCCACTTGATGTGATGTTCGCATCCGTCTGGCCAATAAGAAACACTTCTGTTTTCGCTCTGGTAGACACCTGGAAAAGAAAACAAACTAAATAATTCCACAGAAATAATTTCACATCGTAATTAATTTCATTAATTAAATAAAGAAAAGCAGTAACTGGGACTCGAACCAGTGTCATAGCCGTTTGGCGGCATCGCTCAAGTCGGCGTACACAGCACGCTATCCACTACACCATCTAGGGAGTGGATAGCGTGCTGTGTACGCCGACTTGAGCGATGCCGCCAAACGGCTATGACACTGGCTCGAGTCCCAGTTACTGCTTTTCTTTATTTATAAAACTGATACGTGTACACTACGTTCTCTTTGACAATTCAATAATTAAATAAATTTCAATACCGCAGTAAAATTACATTAATTAGTATCATAAATAATTACCAGCTTAGTTGTCCAATATGCAACAGACTAATTAATTTCATGTAATATTAATAATAAATATCACTACCACAGTAAAATGACAGAAATTAAATAATAATAAATTTCAATACCACAGTAAAATGAGATAATGGGCATCAAATGGGCATAGTTGATGTTGAGTATGGAAATGTCCAGAGTCCTGAACATAGGTAATCCTTGTTTGGTAAATTTAACACATTGTGCTTTGTCAAGACCATAGTTCTGGTACGATCTAAGGTCACAATGACTGAAAGGGCAGTGAAGCACGCTGATATTGACATGAAATCAGCTTAAGACCTAATACTTTTTGTCTAAATATATGCAATTTTCAAACTCCTCTAAAGTGTATAATTATAGTCAGTCGTGAGATGGAATAAGCCTTCAAACTACTTTTGGATATATATATATATATATATATATATATATATATATATATATATATATATATATATATATATGACACACACATGAAAGTAATATATATATATATATATATATATATATATATATATATATATATATACATGACCATAAGGAACTTTCGTTTCTGCACAAGTGAAGCTAAAGACACTCTTTCGTGCTTTCTGCAGTAATATATACGGTCAGCAACTCTGGGTGAATTATAAAAAAGGTTCTGGCAGAACCCTAAATTTGATGTACAACAGGTCTTTTAGACTCTTACATAAATTACCCCCGAGATGCTCAGCTTCGCAAATGTTTGCTACCCGCAATGTTCCGAGCTTCCCGGAGGTAACAAGACGTGCTCAACACAGTCTAATGCAAAGAATTAAAAAGTCAACCAACCCGATCATCCAAGCTATCCATGAGTCCTGCCATTTATCCTCTAAGCTATGGACTTCTTGGTACGAAAACGTCTGTCTGTAGCTCCACTTAACTTCGACAGTGC
Organism: Bathynomus jamesi; assembly: GCA_023014485.1. NCBI lineage: Eukaryota > Metazoa > Arthropoda > Malacostraca > Isopoda > Cirolanidae > Bathynomus > Bathynomus jamesi. The sequence goes on along the minus strand of JAJOZX010005066.1, from coordinate 15,885 downwards.
AGTATTATTTCTAATCAATTGTATATATTTCTATCCTTAGTGTATGAACTGTCATTGTATTAATAACACTGGTATGCATCAATTTTGCTGTCAAGGGTTTTGTAAGTGATTCTTATAAAGTTTTTCCTGCTGATTTCCAATCTGCAATCCGTTTTTCTCAATCAGCTCAGGTTATCCGGCTATGGCCTCATAAGTAAAATAGAATTTTTCGTGATTTTGTCAAAGCGGAATTGGAACAGTAACATCTATCATCACTTGTTTCACTTGTATAATATCTTTTTTTACTTTTCAGGCATATAGATAAATATTTCATAATGAATAGAGCGTGTAAAAATGATCCCAATAGATTCTGCTACATATGTGGGACGGTTACCATGCCAAATAACCAGTCCCAAATCACTAAATTTGTGAAGACAATGTATAGAGCATACTTTGGAATTAAGCTAGGGGACCAGGACAAAAATTTCGCCCCTCATATGTGCTGCAAGACGTGCATTGAAAATTTGAGAGAGATGAAGCAAAGGCAGAGCGAAATCTTTGCCTTTTGGAATTCCCATGATTTGGAGAGAAGGAAAGGATCACGTGACAGATTGCTATTTCTGCATGACAAACCTCCAAGGTGGGCTTATAAATTTATTTTTCTTAAATATTTTGAAATCCTCGTATGAAACTTGACATAATATTCACCATAATGTAATATTCACCATATATAGCATAATATTCACCATAATGGTAATCATACATTTACATATGCATATTGTTATAGAAAATACATTTACACATACATATTGTTATACAAGTTACATTTACATATACAATGATTGTATATTTTTTCTTTCTTTTTCATTCATATTGTCCCCGAAGGGACAATATGAATGAAAAAGAAAGAAAATATACAGACTCCATCGACCTATTTCATATCTTACAGACCGCAGCCTTCCCTCACGAGCCGCCACTGTCTGAATGCTTCTTCTATTTCATATGCAAGTTTTATATCCATGTTTATGTGTTTCTATTTTCAGGAGTTAACAAGAAGAATAAACACATTGTTGTATACCCTGACATTCCTTCTGCTATGAGACCTGTACCCCATGGTCCTGGAATTCCAATACCCGACCCACCTCAAACCCTGGACTTCGATGATTCTGATGATGAATCAATGACCAATGCCAATGACCAGTCCCAGTCGTATATACCTCAAAATACCGCTTCAAATGAGCCGAGGCCTCTCAACCAGGCCAAACTTAATGATCTTACCAGGGATTTAGGACTTTCCAAATTAGCTGCCGAGATCTTGGGCTCACGACTTCGAGAAGACAACTTGCTGGCCGGGAACAACATTCTCCTGGTATAGGAAACGAGAGGTAGAATTCCGCAAGTTTTTTGCAGTGCACGAAAATACCTCTTCCTTAGTGTACTGCTGCAATGTTGAGGGTCTAATCGAATCCTTGGGCCTGCCATATAACGCATCAGAATGGAGGCTATTTATAGACTCGTCTAAATGAAGTTTGAAAGCAGTACTTCTCAACATTGGGAATAGGGTTGCATCAGTCCCTGTAGCACATTCCGTACAACTTACTGATAGCTACGATAACATGAAAATTTTACTGGATGCTCTCGTATACGACCAACATAACTGGAGGATCTGTGGAGATTTGAAGGTAATACTAATATCATAAGTAAACTATTGCTATTGACTATGTTGTTTTTCCAAAGGTTATTTGAGAGCGTATAAGAACACTTAACTTCCCCACAGAAGTGATACAGTCCAATGCATAGATTTTTTATCTGATAAAACAAATTCTCTAAATTCTTTAAATATTTTCATTTTTTTCAGATTGTGGCATTTGTATTGGGAATGCAAGGGGGATACACGAAATACCCATGTTTCCTCTGCAAATGGGATAGCCGAGCGGATGAGAAGCACTATGCACAGCGTGAATGGGCATCCAGAGAGAATTTTGAACCTGGGTTCGCATAATGTCGTTTCAGTGCCCCTTGTACCAACAACAAAAACTTTGCTCCCACCACTTCATATTAAGCTGGGCTTGATGAAAAATTTCATCAAATCAATGAATAAGGAGGGTTCAGCATTCCGATATCTCGAGAGTAAATTTCCTCATATATCTGATGCTAAACTAAATGCTGGGGTTTTTGATGGTCCTCAAATTCGAACTTTGATCAAGGATACTCAGTTCGAAAACGCAATGACTCCAACTGAGAAGAATGTCTGGCAGGCATTCAAATCAGTTGTCACTGATTTTCTTGGCAAGCGTAGAAGTCCAGAATACGAGTCCTTTGTCGAAAACGTGATGGAAGCTTTCAAAGCTCATGGGTCGCGCATGTCCATAAAAATGCACTTTTTGTGGTCCCACTTGGACTATTTTCCTGAAAATTGCGGGGATTATAGTGAGGAACAGGGTGAACGATTTCACCAAGATATCAAAATAATGGAAGAGAGGTACCAGGGAAACTGGGATATCAATATGCTGGCGGACTATTGCTGGTGTTTGAAGCGAGACGTGCCCGAAGAAAAACACAGACGGAAAGCCAAAAAAACTTCATTCCTTCCTCAATAAACTTTTTTCCATATTCATTGTATGAATAAAAGTATTTATTCACACAGTTTTCATTTTTCACGAGTGTTCTTATAATATTACTCGTATCTACAGTGTTTAAGCTAAAAAAATCAATAAATTTGGGGATAAAATTGGACTTATAATAAATGGCCAATAGAGAAAAAACCTGACCTGATTGAGGAAAACCAATGTCATTTTCGAATTCAGCATGGTCGAATTATATAATATGAGTTGAAAAAACCCTCACAGCAGACAAAAGAATTTCATATGCATCCCAGTGTAATATTTGTCATGTGGACTATAGTCTGCCAATAAACCTTTTCATTTTCATTTTCATATATATTAATATAATCTTGTTTCATGTTTCATGATTATGCTAAGAAACCAGTCTGTGGGGGGGGGGGTTATGTTGCTCAACATAATACTTAAATAATATTGAAAAATCGTTGTGATACCCATTACAATAAGGAAAGCAATAAGAGAGAACTTTATAAATTGTTTCGTAATATATACGATGCATGCAGGAAGGAGGGGCCAATCGCGAGTCTTCTGGACTACTGAAATTACACCTTTTTGAAAAGACTGTGTAGTGTGTAAGATGCATGCGTGTGTAGTAAGGAATATAGTGAAAAAGCGCGTGTTTGAGAGTGTGCTGGACTGCTCACAGGGTAGACGAGACATGTAAAAAGGCCAGCTGAGGATGACAGTGATGTGAGAAACAGGGTTCGGACACTTCCTGTCTTCTGTTGGAAAGCCACATACAAACTCCTATATTTATATATATATAATATATATATATATATATATATATATATATATATATATATATATATATATATATATATATATATATATAATGAGATCGATGTACAGTTCCCTCGAAAGATCTGTTAAATAATTTTAAATTATATGTTAAGGCTCACTTACGTCATTGCAGAATCTAAGATCGCATGATGATACTTTTACGTTTTCAATACAGTTGAAAAAGCGTATGTTGCATACTATACGTACATATATTAGGATTGAAAGTATTTTTGTGGCCATTTGTACAGAAAATAATGCTTTTTATACGAGATCTGATATCATAAAGCATTAATTATAACATTTTAAACGTTGTGTAACGGTACGCTTCAATTTGTAAAGACATGTTTTGTACAGCTAGTAACAAAAACAATAAGCATGAACATTCTGTGTGATTGATGTAAATACTGAGACTTGTCTGGCATGAAAGAAAAGTGAAAACAAATACGTTTATTATGAGAGTTATGAGGAATTGTGAACAGTCGATAAATAAGAGAAATGCTAATTAAAGTAATGTGAATGGACGCTATGACTGCAACTAGAAAGGTTCTTCATGAAAAATCTCTCAAGTTTCAGTACCTATCTCCCACTGAATCTATTTAAAAATGACAATCCACACAAACTCGACATCCCGTTTTCTTTAATTGCATCTACTGAGAAGGTTTTTTACCCGAACCTATTTATTTGGATGTATATATATATATATATATATATATATATATATATATATATATATATATATATATAACAATGATAATAATAATAATAATAAGAAGAAGATTAGTAGCAACTAATAGTCATTAAAAGAAAGTTAAACTTAGCTACTAGTCTGAAAACAATTACTGAGAAAATGTAGGAGGGGGCAATCGCGAATCACCGAGACTACTGAAATTACACCTTTTTTGAAAAGACTGTGTAGTGTGTAAGATGCATGCGTGTGTAGTAAGGAATATAGTGAGAAGCGCGTATTTGAGAGTATGCTGGGCTGCTCACAGGGTAGACGTGACATGTAAAAAGGCCAGATGAAGAGGACAGTGATGGGAGAAACAGGGTTCAGACACTTCCTGCCTTCTGTTGGAATGGCACATACAAACTCCTTATATATATATATATATATGTATATATATATACACATTGTTTAGTGCTGTGGGAACGGCGTTCCCTTACTTTTTTTTGGTAGACGGAACGGCGTTCCCTCACTATTTCAAATAAATCCGAACTTACAAATCTCTAACGTCATGAAATTTTAATTCCCACCCCTAGAAGAAATATAAGAATCATTAACTGTCTCATTTCTTTTAGCTTCGACTGAGGCAATGCTAGCCTATAAAGATCTGATGAAGCAGTCACCACGGCGTACCAGTTGTTAACTTTTTTTAGTTAATCATTCCAGTTGTTAGCTATTTTTATTGATCGTACTGGATGTCATATATCTAATGACACTGGAAATACTGCATCTTCAACCTTGGAATATATCCTAATATCCAGTGCATATGACCTCAAAATATCCCTGAAATTGGTCAGATTTCAAAAGATTTCCCGAGGGCTTACAGTGCCCCCGGACCCCCAGCTATATGGGCTGGCCGCGCTCGCTATTGTCCCCCTCCCGTATCTGAGTAACACTTTCAAAATGCGTTCCCTCACTTCTTTATTTAGCACTACACCACTGTATAATATATATATATATACAGGGCGTCCCAAAAAAATGTATACACACTTTAAATAATTATAAAGGCAGTGTTTATTAAAATACATTTCATTTTCAAAATGTAATAGAATCTACAGACATTATTTAATTGTTTTGTCAACGCCTGTTTTCAAACTGACGTCCGTTCTGGTCCAGGCACTGCTGATAACGCGAAGCAATGGAATCGCAAACATCACGAAACATTTCGTTTGGTATTTGTGTGTATTCTCGTTCAATGGCTGCTCTCAATTCAGCGACTGTTGCAGGTTTTATAGCGTAGACTTTGTCTTTTAAGTATCCCCATAAAAAAAGTCTAGTGGTGTGAGGTCTGGTGAACGCGGAGGGTATTCTACGAAACCCCTTCGTCCAATCCACATCCACATCGTGCCAAGTACTACTCGCAATACTCCACTCTTCGGTCCGGATCATCTTCATTAATAGCATGGACTAATCTTGGAATGTAACTTTTCCATTGACAGCGCTTCAAAATGCGTTGGACAGACGATTCTGAAATTCCTACCTCACGACTCGCTTGCCGCACAGATTTTCTTGGACTTTGGTGATACGTTTCCAGTATTCTTTCTTGCTTTGTGGGGCTTGTCGATGTCCGTGGTCTTCCGGAACGCTTCTTGTGGACATTCTGAACAGTTCCATCGGCTTCAAACTTCTCTAATTCGAGTGATGGTAAGTCGCGTTGGTGGATCTGTTTGAAACTCCCTCCTAAACTGTCTTTGCACTTCAACTGCGTTTTCACACTTCCAGTAGCATTTAAGAATGAATTTCCTTTGTTCAAAGCTTAGTCTGACTGCCATTATTAATTCTAATGGGTTTAACTTGGAAAGAAAGAAACATCAATTGAGCTATCAGCTGTTAAAGTGTGTATACACATTTTGTTGGGACGCCCTGTATATATATATATATATATATATATATTTAAATTGAACTCGTGTAAATATGTATGGCGGTTATTATGAGTCAGAAGTTATAATGAGATCGATGTACAGTTCCCTCGAATGATCTGTTAAATAATTTTAAATTAAATGTTAAGGCTCACGTCATTGCGGAAACTAAGATCGCATGATGATACTTTTACGTTTTTAATACAGGTGAAAAGGCGTATGTTGCATACTATACGTACATATATTAGGATTGAAAGTATTTTTGTGGCCATTTGTACAGAAAATAATGCTTTTTATACGAGATCTGATATCATAAAGCATTAATTATAACATTTTAAACGTTGTGTAACGGTAGGCTTCAGTCTGTAAATACATGATTGGTACAGCTAATGACAAAAACAATAAGCATGAACATTCTGTGTGATTGATGTAAACAGTGGCCTGACTGGTGTGAAAACAAATACGTTTATTATGAGAATTATGAGGAATTGTGAACAGCCGTTAAATTAGAGAAATGATAATTAAAGTAATGTGAATAGTCCTAACTATAACTACAAGTAGAAAGGTTCTTAATGAAAAATCTCTCAACTTTCAGTACCTATTTCCCGTTGCATCTATTTAAAAATGACAACCCACACAAATTCGACATCCCGTTTTCTTTAATTGCATCTAATAAGAAATTTTTTTACCCGAACCTACTTATTTGGATGTTATATATATATATATATATATATATATATGTGATATAATAATAATAATAATAGCAAGATTAGTATCAACTAATAGTCTTTAGAAGAAAGTTAAACTTAACAACTAACCTGAAAACAATTACTGAGAGAAATATATAGCAAGATTGGGGGTATAGTTGCCAGATGCTTTTATTACGAAGGGAATTGAAATCAATATATTTAATTTAAATACTCTTAACACGTGTACATAGATATATGTAATAATAACAATAAATCAATATTAGTAATAATATTTAAGTGGATGTTTAGAGGAGGAAAACAACTTTGGTGATTTAGTTTAAAGCATCGTTACGCAACTTGATGTTCTTTTTAACACATGTAATTTTATAACGAAATTTGATGAACGGTAAAATTATTAGTTCATATACCAGAAGATAGCATGTGAAAGTGAATGTAATGGTATATAGCGATGTAAATAACAGAAAACTACATATTTAAAAGTAAATAAACAAATATGCGTGTACTATATGTATATATTGTATTTGAAGGTCATCTCGTTTGAAAATAAGCCAGTTTCCCTTAAAAAAGAGAGAAATTAATTTATTTAAATTAAAAATAATAAATATTCATTTTATTTTTCATAATACAGATCTTAAACAAAGAACTTGTATTCGGTTTAAAATATGATCACTCTGATTTTCATTTATGTATTGTTCGCAATTTGTTACCATTTGAAAATTCGATGTGCTGATGCACACTCGTTAGGCCTATTAAAACCTTTCAGGTATTCGTTTCCATTTCTACTGTCTTCTAACTTGCCTGAACAGGAAGTACTCGAATGTATGTATGTTTTTGCATGTTTGTTCTTGTTTGTCTCATAAAAGGACTTTTTCAAGAAGGAAGGCGAGGCTCAATCCTTTCTTAAATTGTTTTGAAGGAAGGTGAAGACGAATCATTTTTAAAATTTAATTTTTTAAATTTAATTTTTTAAATTTATTTTTAAATTTATTTTTAAATTTTTTTTTTTTTTTTTTTCCCCTTTTCCCCCCCCTTTTTTTCCCCTCTTTTTTTTTCCTTTTTTCCCCTTTTTTTTTTTTTTTTTTTTTTGAAGGACCATGAAGGACCATGAAGGACACCTCATAAAGGAGGGACCGCCATGAAGGACGGTGGAGGACCGCCATGAAGGACGGTGAGGGGGGGAAATTTTAAAATTGATCCAGTGCTCTCTGAATTCTGCATCCGACGACATTATTACTCCAAGATCCCTGACTTGTGGATTTGGTGTTATCTGTATGGCTTGCATAGTTTTGTACCCTTTTTTCTGTAGCGCTTTGTTTTTACTATATCTTAGAAGTTGGAATTTTTCTTCGTTGAACTTCATATTGATGTCTTCTGCCCACTGGAATAATATTTCAATGTCGTTTTGTAATTTTCTTATGTCATCTTCTTTCAATATTTCCTTACATAGCTTTGTGTCATCTACGAAGCATGAGACAATACTGTTCTTAATATCTACATCAATATCTGCGATCATTATTATGGACAGCAAGGGAGCAAATACTGTTCCTTGTGGGAACCCCTTTTCCCCCCCCCTTTTTTTCCCCTCTTTTTTTCCTTTTTTCCCCTTTTTTTTTTTTTTTTTTTTTTTGAAGGACCATGAAGGACCATGAAGGACACCTCATAAAGGAGGGACCGCCATGAAGGACGGTGGAGGACCGCCATGAAGGACGGTGAGGGGGGGAAATTTTAAAATTGATCCAGTGCTCTCTGAATTCTGCATCCGACGACATTATTACTCCAAGATCCCTGACTTGTGGATTTGGTGTTATCTGTATGGCTTGCATAGTTTTGTACCCTTTTTTCTGTAGCGCTTTGTTTTTACTATATCTTAGAAGTTGGAATTTTTCTTCGTTGAACTTCATATTGATGTCTTCTGCCCACTGGAATAATATTTCAATGTCGTTTTGTAATTTTCTTATGTCATCTTCTTTCAATATTTCCTTACATAGCTTTGTGTCATCTACGAAGCATGAGACAATACTGTTCTTAATATCTACATCAATATCTGCGATCATTATTATGGACAGCAAGGGAGCAAATACTGTTCCTTGTGGGACAGAGCTCACGACTTCCGAAACTTTCGATTTAACTCCGTTTACCACCACTCTTTGCGTTCTTTGCGTCAAGAAAATAAATATCCACCTTCCTAGCTTTCCAGTAATTCCTGTATTCTTAAGTTTGTGTTCTATGATTCTATGGTCACATTTATCGAAGGCTTTAGCAAAGTACGTATATATATATATATATATATATATATATATATATATATATATATATATATATATTACATCTGTGTTTTGTCCTCGACACAATGTTTCTAATATTTTCTCCTGGTGGTCTAGAAGCTGTGATAGGCATGATCTTCCAACCCTGAAGCCATGTTGATTTGGATTGTATGTCTTTTTCTTGTAGGTAGTAGGTAGCTTTGCCTCTAATTATACGTTCAAAACACTTTATAAGGTGTGAGGTGAGAGCCACTGGCCGATAATTTTTGGGCATTGCTCTGTTACCACCTTTAAATAGTGGGGCAATGTTCGCGTTCTTTAAGGGGAGTGGAATTTGTCCTGTGTCGAGTGATTTCCTCCATAGTAAGTATAGCGGTTTTGCAATACTCTCTTTGCATTTCTTCAGAAATGTGGCACTCCATGTGTCTGGCCCTGGCGCTGAATTTTTTCGCGTCTGTGATAAGGCCGTAATTACATCTTCAGTGAACTCGAAGTCCATTAATAGGTTTGTGCCGGAATTTGTTCTTGGTTGATCTGTATGTATGTCGAAAAATTCGTCTGGGTTTTCCACTTCCATCTCGGACTTAGTGGTGCTAAACACAGATTTAAATTGTTCCCTAAGCAGTTCACTTATTTCTTTCGCGGCCTCCCCGTCTATCAACGGTCCAATACTCTCCTTACACTGCATTTTCCTTTTCGCAAACGTGTAGAAGTATTTTGGGTTATTTTATATGTTTTCTGCTACCTTGTTTTTCTCCTCGTTTGTCTTATGTATGAATGTTTGCTTTAGGTCCATTTCTATTTCGTCAACTTTCCTTTCTAGTTTCAATCTCTTTATATCAGTTCTGTATCTGTGGAGATGTTTTACGGTTTGTCTTCGTTGCCTGAATAGTGTCCTGATTTTCCTCTCGAGCTTGGTACGTTTTCTTTCCTGTCTCTCTGCAATATGTTTCAGTATTATAGGTTTGGTTTCAGTCTCTGTTATACATAGTATTTCTTGTGGAGTATTTTCGTGAAGTAGGAATTCCAATATACCTCCTTTAAATCTTTATTTATGTTTTCCCAATTTACTTTCTTTCAATTTATGTTTAAGCCTTCAAATATTCCATCTGCCTCTCCCGGATGCGTTTTCGGACCTCTGTTATTTGTCCTCGTTGTTATTTGTCCAGATTAAATCCAAAACGTTCTCCTTTCTCGTGGCTTCACAAATTTCCTGAGTAAGGGTGTAATGTTCCATAATATCTAATAGCATTGTTGCTTGAGTTCTATCACCTTTAGTAATGTTGCTATGAAACTTCTCAACATATATAACTTCGTCATTTTTCTTCCATTATATGAATGCGAAATTAAAATCTCCGAAAATTAGAATATTTATTGCTGGAGTTTCAAGTAATTTTAATATGTTTTCTATTTCATATGTATCGATTTGGAATTTACTTTTTGTGGTGGTTGGTAGTCTGTAGATGTTCATAATGGCTAGGTTCAGTTCTTTTACTTCAAATATAATAACTTCAACTGTGCTGTTTGATTTGTTTACCTTCCCTTTACATGTGTGTATTTTTCACGTAGATGCAACGCCCTCCCGTTGTAGCCCAGCCCGTCTCGGGCCTGGGTTGGTTCGAAGTCGACGGGGGTTCTAGTTAGGTGGCAGCAACGGATGTGTGACTTGTAGTAGTTTCTTCTATATTACTCTCCGAGTTCTTCTGTAGTGGCTCGGAGGACTCTGGTAGACTTACTAAAATTCTCTAAAGATTCCGGACTCTTCTTATAGCGTATCCGGAAAGTTTAATGACTAAGTTCTTCTGAAGAGAGCAAGGCTCGAAGGATAAGATAAAGACTATCTCTTACTGTAACCCAAATCAACATGGCTTCAGGGTTGGAAGATCATGCCTATCACAGCTTCTAGACCACCAGGAGAAAATATTAGAAACATTGTGTCGAGGAC